>CM033330.1:30589742-31041832 GCA_019359835.1 Pharus latifolius | reverse complement strand
GGGATCTATTTGCGGGGTTGAATCGGCCGGAAAGTGGCCGGAGAAGCTTGGCGACGAGGACCAGCTCACTGTGGCGCACAAACTTCGGAAAGGCCGTGATTCTTGCTCGATTGAAATCTAAGCTTGCAGGCTTGCTCAATTGGGTGCACTGGTCAATTCCTATCACTGGCACGAAGGCTAATTCGGCTAAAACGCTAGGCATTGCGGGAACAGGGGTTTTTAAAGTTTTCCCGGTGATTGCCGGCATTGAGGTGCGCCGGGACCAATTAATGGCTACGGTACAAAAGAGAGAGGTGTAGGGAGCTTACTGGTGGTGTTGGTTTGGAGGAAGAAGCTTCGGGCGAAGCTGGCACCGTGAGCTTCAAGAACTGCTCGCTGGAGAAGATGAGCTTCGCGGCGGCGCTGAGGAACTCGACTACTCTCTGGTGAAGGGAGCTACGGTTTGAAGTTGTGGAATGGTGTGTGAAGAAACACTGGGCAAGGGGGGCCTTATATAGCCGCGGGTGAAGCTCTCGGGAGCAGCAGCAATCGCCGGAGGGATTTTCTTCTGGCGCTGGGGTGGTCATCGAGGTATTTCGGGACACGGCGGGGCTCTGCCAGAGACAGTGAATCGCGGGATATCAGGATTCGGTCAGGGTGGTGGCGATGATCTTCGGGATGGCGGCCAAGTGGCATAAAGCTCCTGGCAGCAGCAGCAGCAGCAGCACGCGCGCGCGGGGAAGAAGGTGGCACGGTGGGGCTTGAGCGCTCCACGGTGGCCGTGAGGTGGCAGCGCGGCGAACTTCGCCGGCGACGAGTTAACGGCGCGGCAATTTGGCGGTTGCTGGTTGAAAACTTCACAGGGACCTGGTTGTGAACTTTGGACCTATTTGCAATGATTTGGACTGATCTGTGAAGGTTTTGGCTCGGGAGTTTGGGCCTAATTGCAATTCTGAAGATCTGAAGGGCTGATTTGAATTCTGATTTTGTAGATGAGTGCTACTAAATGTCTTGGACTCATCTAGCAGGAAAAATGATGAAATCCGATAACATCTGGTGGTTTTGACAAAATTCGAAAACAGGGTAATTAGGGTAATTAGGGTTTGAACTTTTGTCGAGGCTGAAACTAGGGTTTTGGTCGAGATTCTGGGATTCTTCCAGAAGGGAAAAATGTTCAGAAAAATGAAAGAAAGGTTATCACTTGATCAGATTTGGATTTTGAGGTGATCTGGGACTTTTAGCCTTTTTGGGTTTTCTGAAATTTCTGAAAAGGACTAAATTGCAACACTTTTGGACTGAAATGTGAAAATGATCTGGTCAATGAAGTTTAGCAGCCAACTTTTTAGGTTAAGGTAGTGGCATACTTAAGATCAAGATAGGGTCAAAATATCAGGGTTTCCAAAGAAGTTATGCTGATTCACAAGCAGAAAAGATAATAAAAAACTGGGGTGTTACAACCTACCCTCCTTAGGAATAATCTCGTCCTCGAGATTCCGAATAGTCTGAGAATAGGTAAGGAAAATTCTGACGCAGCTCTTCTTCTCTTTCCCAAGTTGATTCTTCTTCGGTGTGGTTGTTCCATTGGACTCTGCAAAATTTTGTGGTCCTTGACTTCAATCTCCTTTCACTGACTTCTAACACCTTGACTGGATATTCCTGGTATGTCAGATCCGGTTGAACCTCCATTTCTGTGGGAGACACTTGCTCCGTTGGTTTTCTCAGGCATTTCCTCAGTTGGGATACGTGAAAGACATCATGGACTCCTGCTAACTCAGGCGGTAGCTCTAGTTTGTATGCTACTTCTCCTCGTCTTTCCAAAACCTTGTATGGTCCTACATATCTTGGGCTTAACTTTCCCTTCATCTGGAATCGTCGAACTCCTTTGTAGGGTATCACTTTGAGATATACGTAATCGCCTATCTCGAAGGATAGTTCTCTCCTTCTTCTGTCGGCGTAACTCTTTTGTCGAGACTGGGCCGTTTTCAGTCTCTCTTGTATGATCCTCACATGAGCCGTGGCATCCTCCACTAATTGCGGTCCAAGGAATTGCTTCTGTCCCACTTCGGTCCAATATAGCGGCGTACGGCACTTCCTTCCATAAAGTGCTTCATAAGGGGCCATTTGTGGACTCACTTGATAGCTATTGTTGTAGGTAAATTCTGCGTATGGTAGAAATTGTTCCCAAGAATTTCCATAGTCCAAAGCACAAGCTCTCAACATATCCTCTAAAATTTGATTCACTCTTTCTGTTTGACCTCCGGTTTGCGGGTGGTAAGCTGTACTGAACTTCAACTTCGTTCCTAGGGACTTCTGTAACTCTTCCCAAAATCTTGATACAAATTGTGCTCCTCTGTCTGAGACGATTGTTTTTGGTACTCCATGTAGCGTGACAATCCTGGTAAGATATAGCTCTGCCAGTTTTTGCGTTGTGTACTGTGTCTTTACTGGTAGAAAATGAGCGACTTTCATCAATCTATCGACTATGACCCATATAGAATCGTATCCTTGTTGTGTTCTTGGTAAACCAACTATGAAATCCATTCCAATCTCATCCCATTTCCATTCTGGGGTTGGTAGGGGTTGCAGTGGTCCTGTAGGTTTCTGATGTTCTGCTTTCACTCTTTGACAGGTGTCACAAGAAGCTATAAACTCGGCAATTTCCTTTTTCATTCCTTTCCACCAAAACTGATCCTTTAGATCCTGATACATCTTTGTACTACCTGGGTGAATAGAGTACGGGGTACAATGGGCTTCTTGTAGTATCATGTTCTTGATTTCCTTATCTCCTGGAACACAGATTCGGTCATGATACCATAAAATTCCTTCTTCGTCCTCACGAAGGTTAATCACATCCTCGTGTTTCATGTCCTCTTTCATCTTCTGAATACTCTGGTCCACTTTTTGAGCTTTTCGGATTTGGTCCTTCAGATCACATTTTACTGCTAATGCGGCGACGGTTCCTTGTTCAACGAACTCCAAACTCAACTTCTCGAAATCTCCAAGCAATTGGGGTGGTATTCCTAAGATCTTTGCTTGATTGCAGTAGGATTTTCTGCTCAAGGCATCAGCTACTACATTCGCTTTTCCAGGGTGGTAGTGTATTCCAAGGTCATAATCTTTAATCAGCTCTAGCCATCTTCGCTGTCTCATGTTCAAGTCCTGTTGGGTGAAGATGTATTTCAAACTCTTGTGGTCCGTGTAGATTTCACATCTATTTCCGAGTAGATAGTGTCGCCAAATCTTTTTAACGCATGAACGACGGCGGCTAACTCCAAGTCGTGAGTTGGATAATTCTCCTCATGTGGTCGCAATTGTCTCGATGCATAAGCTACGACTCTTCCTTCTTGCATAAGGACACAACCTAGTCCTTGCTTTGACGCATCGCAGTAGACTTCAAAATCCTTTTTGTTATCCGGTAACGTAAGGACAGGTGCGGTTGTTAATATCTTCTTCAACTCCTCAAAGCTCTTTTCACATCCTTCTGTCCAGTCGAATAAAACATCTTTCTTTAGTAGTCTGGTGAGTGGCTTTGTAATCTTGGAGAATCCTTTGACAAATCTCCGGTAATATCCGGCTAGTCCTAGGAAACTTCTTACTTCAGTCACTGTCTCCGGTTGTTTCCATTCCATGATAGCCTGAATTTTTGACGGATCCATTGAGATTCCTTTTCCAGAGATAATGTGGCCTAAGAATGAAATTTCTTTTAACCAAAAGGCACACTTATCGAATTTGGCATACAGTCGATGTTCTACTAACTTTTCCAACACCATCCTAAGATGTTGTGCGTGCTTTTCCTCTGACTCTGAAAAGATGAGGATGTCGTCGACAAACACAATGACAAACTTGTCGAGAAATTCCATGAGAACCTTGTTCATCAAATTCATGAACACTGCTGGCGCATTCGTTAAACCAAATGGTACTACAGTAAACTCATGCAATCCATATCTTGTTATGAATGCAGTTTTCGGGATATCTTGTTCTCGAATCTTCAGTTGATGGTATCGGGACCTCAGGTCGATCCTTGAGAATATCTTTGCTCCTCTTAGTTGATCAAAGAGATCGTCGATCCTTGGCAAAGGGTACTTGTTCTTGATCGTCATATCGTTCAGTTTCCGGTAGTCGACACAAAGTCGTAGACTGCCATCTTTCTTCTTAGCGAAAAGTACAGGGGCTCCCCAAGGTGAGGAACTTGTTCTAACAAATCCCTTTCTTTCCAATTCTTCCACTTGCTTTCTTAATTCTTCTTGTTCTTCACTTGTCATACGTGCAAGCTTTCTTGAATAAGGGGCAGATCCGGGTTTTAATTCGATTGAGAATTCAATGTCCCGATCTGGTGGCATTCCGGGAAGCTCTTCAGGAAAAACTTCTGGATATTCATTCACTATTGGAACTCCCTCAAACTCAACTCCTTCCAAGCTGTTCAAACTGTACACCCGGTTGTTCACTATTGATCTCTCTGCGTGGAGTGTGACTTGTTTTCCTTCAGCATTCGTCAGGGTTATTGCCTTCTTTTCACAGTCCATCTGGCCTTTGTGCTTGGCTAGCCAATCCATTCCGAGAATGACGTCTAGTCCTTGAAGGTCCAAAACTAGCAGGTTTGCTAGGAATCCTAGATTGCCAATACTAAAGGCGATATTTCTACAGATAGAGTTGACAGGCATTCGAGCTCCAGGGGATTGAATTAAAATAGGGAACTCTAATGCAGATACTGGCAACTTATTTCTGAGCACGAAGGGTCTCGACACAAATGAATGAGTAGCACCAGGGTCAAACAATGCAACTGAAAGTTCAGAGTGGATAAAGATCCTACCGATTACGACGTCTGATGCTTCTCCTGCTTCAACGGCGGATGCATAGTTAAGTCTTCCGCGACCTGCAGCAGGTACTCCTCTTCCTCGGCCACTTTGAAACCTTCCTCCTCTGGAGGGTGGAGCATTCCTGGTGAAGCCTTGGGCTGGAACAGAGGGTCTTGCAGCTTGCATACGAGCGACATTAGATGGAAGGTGTTGCAGTGGACACGTGTTCCTACGATGTCCCTTCCTTCCGCAGTGAAAGCACTCCTCGTTCTTAAGGGGGCAGTCCTTCAAGAGGTGATTTCCTCTACATCCAGCACATTGAGCTATTGCAGTAGGCACAGGCCTTTGGGGTCTCTGAGGTGGTCTGAAGGCTGGTCGGAAAGTTGGCATCGGTCTCCCTCGACTAGCATTTCCTTGGTAAGAGTTGGGCAAAGCCTTCCTCTTTCGGTCTTCTTCAATTATTCCTCTTTTCTCCTCCATCTTAAGTAGTCGGTTTATTAGGACGTGGAAGTCTGTGAACTCGTGGGATGACAGTTGGTATTGCAGGGAATTCTGTAGTCCTTCACAAAACCTATCAATCTTCCTTTCCTCTGTCGCTATATCTTCAGGTGCGTATCTTGCCAGCTGAATAAATTCATGCAGGTATTGTTTCACGGTCTTACTCCCTTGTCGCAGATTTACGAATTCTCGGCGCTTTGCCTGGACAACGCCTTTCGGGACGTGGTATCTACGGAATTCCTCCTTGAATTCATTCCAGGTGATCGAATCTCTGTTGGTGTGCACGGTTTGGTAATTCTCCCACCAAGCAGCAGCAGGTCCAGCCAATTGGTTCGATCCGTACAAGAGCTTTTCTTCATCACTGCATCTGACGGTATTCAACTTTCTTTCCACATCTCGGAGCCAGTCGTCTGCCACGATGGGGTCTTCTGTGCTTGAGAAAGTCGGGGGTCGCGTCTTTTGAAAATCAGTTAACTTTGCGCCCATCACGGGTCCTTCAGTTTGTCCGGATGCAATATGTTGCATCAGTTGTCCCAAGATTTGGTTCTGCACAGCCGCTGACTCTTGACGATTGCGCTCCATCCATAGCAGCACATCGTTGATGTCACCTCCCTGTGGCATCGTCGAAGATCCTGGTCTATCGGTGTCTGTGCGGCCTCTTGCTCTGGGTGTAGCTCTTGTATTGTTGGGGTTTTCCTCTAGCCCTCCTTCCTGGGGTCTCGCACGTGTGTTAACCATCCTACTCAAACAGGAGGTTAAGAATAGAAACATCGATTCGGAAAGAATCGTTCACAGGGATGCTAGCAGAATGCTGGCATTAACTCAAGAAGTAAGAATAAGGATATGCAAAATGACTTTTTCATAAACCAATTTTTCAAAAGATACAAAGCTTCTAGCCTCATTGGCTTACAGAGCTCCTCTAGCAACCAGCATACATCAACCATACTAAAACAACTACTACAACAAAAGGAAATCTAGCGTCTGCTGGGCTAGGCACAAAAGGTCGAAAGTCTGCAGTCACTCCTCAGCATCATCAGCAGAATCACAAGGCTCAACCTCCTCGGGATCCTCCTCCTCATCGTCATCAGCATCCATCGGGTCATCTTCGTTGTCGTCGATGTTGATAGGCTCCTTCCCTTTTCCTTCGGGGGTCTTCTTCTTCTGTGCGGTGCAAGGAAGCTCGATCGCTTGACCGTTGATGACTATGCCACGCGACGCAGGCATGAAACCACTGAGATACTCCTTCGGGTTTCCTACCTTCTTGCGAGCGGTGATCCTCAACTTTGGGCGACTCTTCTTGGTTACCGACTCTGCAGCTTCAAGGTCCTTTTCTCCACTTGATTCAGCCATTTCTTGAATTTGTCTTTCTTTTTCTCGGAGACTTGCACGAGCCCTAATAAGCATGCCCTCAAGGTAGTGGCGATCGTCGCGAACACGCTCGTAGTCTCGAAATAGGCGGGTGTATGCAATCTCCGAAGCGCGAACGACGTCTCGAGTCTTCGTCAGGATAGCGTTCTCCTGGTCGCTGGACGGAAGAACAACTCGGTACTCCGATCCGGGGACCTGGTAAGGCACGAAGAGGTAAGGGGAATCAGAAAGGCAGTTGCTGTACATCTGCCGGACGGAACCTACAGCACGACGGGCAGCGTCCAAGATAGCATCCTCCTCTTCTTCTCTACGGGCTTGGCGTCTAACTGAGCCTCTCCCATGCTCGGGGATCTCGTAGACAATCACCGAGGCCCGACACCCTATGGGTCGTCCATTTATCTCATCTTGCCAGACGCAATATACCGGTCTCTGACTGTCCCGTACTCCAAGGAATTGCAGCATCATCCACAGCAACAGTGCCCACGATCCGAGCTCGTCTCCATGAAGGTATCTCCTATCGAAAGCCATCTGAAGACAGAACAAAAGGCATCTATAAGAGAAGTCCAAAATCTTTTTCCAAAGATCAAAATAACATTTTTCTTAAGGAAAATAGGTTTTCGTAAACAAATTTTGACAAAGAACTAGCGAACTTTTCTTCTAGGGACGCCAAATTCTATCTAAGGGTTACGACCTACAGTCGAGTCTTTTGCTCTGATACCAAGTTCTGTGGGACCCTCTTTTGAGGATTCCAGTGGCAATCGCCCAGGTGGATTGCACTCAGAAAAGGCACATTGCAGCTCACAACAACAAGATGCATTATATAAAAATGCGAGTAATTAAAAACAAGTGCTGATCACAAGGACCAACATTACAATAACTTAGCGCCGAAATGACGCATTTAATTGTTAATACAAATTAAGGAGTTTTCGACACAAAGGTCGGCACAAAATAAAACAGCAACGATAAACAAGAGGACTTCATCAGTCTTCTTTCTCTGCAGCGGCGGTATTGCATGGGCCTTCTCCACATCGAACTCCACCTTGGTGCATAACCCTTTAAGCAGATGGGTCCTCAGTTTCTTCTTCTTGTTCCACATTGGGTTCAAGACCATAAGATTCAGGGTCGACGAATCCTTCCTCTAAATTTGTTTGTAAAAGCAAGGGTGAGCACATCGTCCACATGGTGCTCAACAAGTCCCAAGTAACAATGCATGTATATATAGATGAGGGGGAAATTTCTCAAATAACAGCTCTTTGGCTCTGTATATAAACATATAATAGATTTTCACATGCAGCTTTAAAGAAACGTCTTTATTTACGAAAGCGGGGCTTTTGAAATCCTAAGCTAGATTTTCAGAAATGTTGTGTGTGGCGGTCTTTCATGAGTCACCACTTTACTCAGATTTTGTGAAAAACTTCCAAAAGCTACTTGTGCTGCATCGACGTGAATAGAATTCACAGCGCGCAGACTCCATGACCTGGGAGCTCAGAGTATCCGATACTTTTTAAACTTTGCAAAGGTGTACCACCTTAATCCACCAATCATTCGGCTTTCAAGTCGGATCAGCTTCATGCGACTTTTACGCATGTGACAAGGCCGAGATGACACAACAATTTACAGTCCTAGTATTAACTATTTCCCTGCCCGGTAAATAGACAGTTAAGTCTCAAGTACCGTTGTGGGTCCTCCCCACTGCCTTACTTCCTAGCCTGGGCCTATGCTCTCGCAAGACACATAGCCTCTCTTGATTACAGTCGCGCACGACTTAATCTGGCTTAGGGCGTCTTCCTTCTTTCCACCTTTTCCTCTCATGATTTTTCTGAACTCACATCACTCGTGGCCTTCTGCGGCCCACCAGTTCTCGCAAGAAACTGGACCGACAACCATTGCAGGGAAAAGCTAACACCAAAGAAAGCTACTAAGTTGCGCCCGTCCCATAAACAGGCAGGTGGTTGGTACGTTTTTCATGCCGCATAGAAGCACAACACAAGGTTCTAGTCCTTATGAATCTTTAGTGAGGAGTCTTTCACATTCCCAGTGCGCACACAGCACCATCCAATCAAACCATCCTCACTATCGATTCCAATCACATTTTCTTTCACAAGAAGGGGTTTTGAACATGCTTTTCTCATATGTGACCATTCAACATTTATCATATAATCTTTAAGCATAGCATAGCCTAAGCATGATAATCTAGGGTAACAAGGGTGCAGGGATATTCAATGTCAAAAGGGGCTTTACGATCATTTAGGTCATATCTAGTCATTTTATTGAAATATAATTCTTATTTGAATCTAAGGCATGCATATACTGGAAAACAGTTAACATACTTCATTTCAAAATAGCAGGTGAGACATGATCAAGGGTTTGAGACTTGCCTTGCAGTGACGGGTCTAGCTGCTCAAATGAATCTTCAGGGATCTCCTCTGCTCCTTCAACGTCTGGTTCCACGACGGGTACAAACAACACATACACACTATATAAGCATACAAGCACTAGAAAATAATACGTAAATACATCATGCATGCAGGGGAAATGGTTTAGACAAGGTCACTTGACATTGGTTGAAGAGATGGGTTCAGAGGGCTTGAATGTCGAAGGGCTGACATTCGACTCATGGCTTGACATTGCCCTAAATCGGTTCTAGGTTTGTTTTCTGGAGATGTGATAGTAGGGAATGTTGTAGAACATGGCTCAAAAGGCTTAGTGGACAAAGTGGCATTTCAATTGCTCAAAAGAAACAAGTCTAAATCATCCAATGCCACAGGTGGACATGCACTGACATAGTGTTAGACATGGCCAGAAACTAGGGCATTGCATAACTTTTGACTCAGAACTCCAATTGATGCACAACTTTGTCTGGGGTTTAGGCATTGATAACAGCTACAAAACTCTCAACAGGCTCAAGGGCTGAAAGTGTCCGGAGGGTGGCCAATTCCGGTGAGCAAACACGGTGGCCTGGACATGAACTGAGCCACTGGACAGCAACCTTGGCATGGCTATAACTTTTGATTCAGGTCGATTTAGAGGTCGGGTTAGTAGACAAAATTGCTCAGGGGGTTGAGATCTATCTAAATGACAAGGTGAGCAAGGCTAGATCGGCCGGGGATAAATTCCGGCGACTGGCGCGGGAGAAGACAACCTCCAGATTGGGCGTGTCTGTTCCAAAGGGTTTGAGCTCGATTCCTTGCTCAGGGAGTGAGAGGGTGAGGTGAGGGATCTATTTGCGGGGTTGAATCGGCCGGAAAGTGGCCGGAGAAGCTTGGCGACGAGGACCAGCTCACTGGTGGCGCGCAAACTTCGGAAAGGCCGTGATTCTTGCTCGAATTTGAAATCTAAGCTTCCAGGCTTGCTCAATTGGGTGCACTGGTCAATTCCTATCACTGGCACGAAGGCTAATTCGGGCTAAAACTCTAGGCATTGCGGGAACAGGGGTTTTTAAGTTTTCCGGTGATTGCCGGCGTTGAGGTGCACCGGGGACCAATTAATGGCTATGGTACAAAGAGAGAGGTGTAGGGAGCTTACTGTTGGCGTTGGTTTGGAGGAAGAAGCTTCGGGCGAAGCTGGCACCGTGAGCTTCAGGAACTGCTCGCCGGAGAAGATGAGCTTCGCGGCGGCGCTGAGGAACTCGACTACTCTCTGGTGAAGGGAGCTACGGTTTGAAGTTGTGGAATGGTGTGTGAAGAAACACTGGGCAAGGGGGGGCTTATATAGCCGCGGGTGAAGCTCTCGGGAGCAGCAGCAATCACCGGAGGGATTTTCTTCTGGCGCTGGGGCGGTCATCGAGGTATTTCGGGACACGGCGGGGCTCTGCCAGAGACGGTGAATCGCGGGATATCAGGATTCGGTCAGGGTGGTGGCGATGATCTTCGGGATGGCGGCCAAGTGGCATAAAGCTCCTGGCAGCAGCAGCAGCAGCAGCATGCGCGCGCGGGGAAGAAGGTGGCACAGTGGGGCTTGAGCGCTCCACGGTGGCGGTACAGCTGCGCACGGCTGGTGGCTATGTGGCCGTGAGGTGGCAGCGCGGCGAACTTCGCCGGCGACGAGTTAACGGCGCGGCAATTTGGCGGTTGCTGGTTGAAAACTTCACAGGGACCTGGTTGTGAACTTTGGACCTATTTGCAACGATTTGGACTGATCTGTGAAGGTTTTGGCTCGGGAGTTTGGGCCTAATTGCAATTCTGAAGATCTGAAGGGCTGATTTGAATTCTGATTTTGCAGATGAGTGCTACTAAATGTCTTGGACTCATCTAGCAGGAAAAATGATGAAATCCGATAACATCTGGTGGTTTTGACAAAATTCGAAAACAGGGTAATTAGGGTAATTAGGGTTTGAACTTTTGTCGAGGCTGAAACTAGGGTTTTGGTCGAGATTTTGGGATTCTTCCAGAAGGGAAAAATGTTCAGAAAAATGAAAGAAAGGTTATCACTTGATCAGATTTGGATTTTGAGGTGATCTGGGACTTTTAGTCTTTTTGGGTTTTCTGAAATTTCTGAAAAGGACTAAATTGCAACACTTTTGGACTGAAATGTGAAAATGATCTGGTCAATGAAGTTTAGCAGCCAACTTTTTAGGTTAAGGTAGTGGCATACTTAAGATCAAGATAGGGTCAAAATATCAGGGTTTCCAAAGAAGTTATGCTGATTCGCAAGCAGAAAAGATAATCAAAAACTGGGGTGTTACACCACGTCCCCGGGCAAATGGCGGCGCCCGGGACGGCACCGGAGGCCATGTCCCGGGAGCCAAATGGCGGAGCCCGGGAGGGCACCGGAGGCCAGGTCCCGGGGTCCAAAAGGCGGCGCCCGGGAAGGGGCCGGAGGCCACCTCCCCGGGCAAATGGCGGCGCCCGGGACGGCACCGGAGGCCACGTCCCAGGAGCCAGATCCCCGGGCAATCGTGACACAACTTACCTGGACTTAGTCCCGCGGAGATTTCCCCCGACAATTGACACACGACCCAAGGGACCAAAGCAAACCAACTTCAAGGACATCATTTGCTATGGATGTCATGAAAAGGGAATTTTAGCATCAAGATGTCCAAACAAGAACAAGACGTGGAACAAGAAGAAGAAATTCTTAAAGAAGAGCAATGACGCATCCAAAGAAGCATGCTTCGGGGAATGGATGTCCGGTGGAGAGAGCTCCGACTCCGACTCCGACGATGAAGAAGGTTGCTCCAAGAAGCTAGCTAGACTAGCTCTCTCCACCGGACATCCATTCCCCGAAGCATGCTTCTTTATCCCAAAGAGGTTTTATCCCAATGAGGTTTTAGTTGAAAGTTTAAAAGATAATTCCTTAATTTTTAAAGGCTTTCATTTTGGAAATATTTACTTGGTTGATTTTCATTCAAAAGATGCATCTCTTTCAACATGTCTTGTCTCTCAAACCTCAAAAGGTTGGCTATGGCATAGAAGACTTGCACATGTTGGAATGCATCAATTGAGAAAACTTTTAAAATGTGATTTGGTTGTTGGCTTAAAGGATGTGAATTTTGAAAAGGATAAACCTTGTAGCACCTATCAAGCTGGCAAGTAAGTAGCTACTTCACATCGGATTAAGCGCATTCTTTCAACTTGCAAACCTTTGGAACTATTGCATATGGATTTATTTGGACCTTCTAAGTTCCAAAGTATCGGGGGTAGCAATTATGGTTTTGTGATTGTTGACGATTTTACTCGCTACACTTGGGTTTTCTTTATTTCTCAAAAATCTAAAACCCCCGATGTTTTCAAAAGTTTTACAAAACGTGTTTCTACTGAATTCGAGCTATCCATCAAGAAAATCCAAAGTGATCATGGTGGAGAGTTTGTTAATTCAACTCTATTTGATTTTTGTGACTCTCTTGGAATCAAACACGAATTTTCTACTTCTTACACTCCACAGCAAAATGGAGTCGTTGAAAGGAAAAATCGAACACTTATAGAAATGGCAAGGACTATGTTAAGTGAGTATAATACTCCTACTCGCTTCTGGGCTAAAGCCGTGCATACTGCTTGCTATTCTATAAATTGACTTTATTTGCATCATCTTCTGAATTTGACTCCTTATGAGCTTCTTATTGGGCGTAAGCTAAACATTTCTTATTTTCGAGTTTTTGGTTGCAAGTGCTTTATACTTAAGAAAAGAAATTTTGGCGGTAAATTTCAAAGAAGAGTAGATGAAGGCTTCTTAGTCGGATACTCTACCACGTGCAAAGCCTATCATGTCTTTAATAAAAATACTGGTTGTATTGAAGAATCTTGTGATGTCGAATTTGATGAAACTAATGGCTCGCAAAAGGAGCAAATCTCTTGTGAAGTTTCAGGTGAAGATCTTCAAGAAGCCGTGAAAAACATAACCATTGGAGACATCAAGCCAAGAGAAGAAGATCAAGAAGATGATATCAACATTGAGAATGTTGATCAAAATGTATCATCATCTCATGTTGATCCTCCAGAACCAAGTCAAGAAGAAGTAGCACAAGAAGAAACACCAAGGCAACATCAAACGATCACCAAGGATCACCCTCTAGACCAAATATTGGGTGACGTGAGTAAGGGTGTTCAAACTCTCTCTCGTATTGCTGTATTCTATGAACATCATTCTTTTGTATCTTCTCTAGAACCTAAACATGTTAATGAAGCTCTTAGTGATCCTGATTGGGTAAATGCCATGCATGATGAACTTAACAATTTTTCTAGAAACAAAGTTTGGTCTTTAGTTGAAAGACCCAAGGATCATAATGTAATTGGAACTAAATGGGTTTTCAGAAATAAGCAAGATGAAAATGGTGTAGTAATTAGAAATAAAGCTCGTCTTGTTGCACAAGGTTTCACTCAAGTTGAAGGTTTAGACTTCGGTGAAACTTTTGCACCTGTAGCAAGACTTGAAGCTATTCGTATTCTCCTTGTTTATGCATCATGTTTCAATATCAAATTATTTCAAATGGATGTTAAAAGTGCATTTTTAAATGGTGAAATATCTGAACTTGTTTTTGTTGAACAACCTCCTGGATTTGAAGATTCTAAATTTCCAAACCATGTATTTAAATTGTCTAAAGCTCTCTACGGTCTCAAACAAGCTCCTCGAGCTTGGTATGAACGTCTTAGAGACTTTATTTTATCAAAAGGTTTTAAAATTGGGAAGGTTGATACAACTTTGTTTACAAAGAAAACTAAAAAAGACTTATTCATTTGTCAGATATATGTTGATGATATTATCTTTGGATCTACTAATGAACATTTCTGCCATGAATTTGGAGAGATGATGTCTAGGGAATTCGAGATTTCAATGATCGGTGAGCTAAGCTTCTTCCTCGGACTTCAAATCAAGCAACTCAACAACGGTACGTTCGTGAGTCAAACGAAGTACGTGAAGGACTTGCTCAAGCGCTTTGGGATGGAAGACGCTAAGGCAATCAAAACCCCCATGGTGACAAATGGACATCTGGACTTGGACAAAAGCGGCAAATCGGTCGATTCTAAACTCTATAGGTCTATGATTGGTAGCTTGTTGTATCTCACTGCATCTAGGCCTGATATCATGTTTAGTATGTGTTTATGTGCTAGATTTTAGTCAGATCCTAAGGAATGTCATTTAATTGCTTTTAAAAGAATCCTTAGGTATTTAAAGTGCTATCCCAGTTTAGGTCTTTCGTATCTGAAAGATGCAAATTTTGAGTTAATTGGTTATTCGGATTCTGATTATGCTGGGTGCAAGATTGATCGTAAAAGCACATCAGGTAGCTGTCAGCTGTTGGGAAGATCATCAGTATCATGGTCTTCTAGGAAACAAAATTCAGTAGCTCTTTCCACAGCTGAAGCTGAATATGTGTCTGTAGGCAGTTGTTGTGCTCAATTATTATGGATGAAGCAGACATTTTTGGATTATGGAATTATATTTGATAAAATGCTAATCATGTGTGATAATGAAAGTGCCATAAAAATTGCAAATAATCCTGTTCAGCATTCTAGAACTAAGCATATTGAAATACAGCACCATTTTATTAGAGATCATGTGACAAAAGGTGACATTGATGTGAATTATGTCATAACAGATATGCAACTAGCAGATATTTTCACCAAACCATTAGAGGAATCTAGATTTTGCTTTCTAAGAGGTGAACTGAAGATTATTGATATATCAAATGCTAGTTTATGTTCTAAATGTATTTAAATTATATTATTTTATTTTATTCCCCTCTCTCGTCTTAATCTGCCTCTGGTCGAAATTGACCAAACTAACAGTCAGTTCAGTGTTTAGGAACCTGTTCTTAGCCTCTGGTCGAAGTCGTTGACCATGTTGACAGTCAGTTTAACAAACTGACTGTCAGTTATGTGCATCTCTTTTGGTCGTAGCTCCTGTTCAAAATCTGTGACTAAAACTGACTGTCAGATTCAAAACTCAGTTCTGTGCAGTTAGTTTGATATAGTGACTGTCAGTTCCAAACCCAGAAACATGGAACTGAATGTCAGTGTGGTACACTGATTGTCAGTTCCATGTTTCTGGGTTTGGAACTAACTGTCAGTATATCAAACTACCTGTCAGTTGCGGGGTCCCGAATCCTAAAACCCTGTTCTTTTTCTTCAGCTCTTCACCTCCTCCTTGCCGCCGTTGCTTCCCCGTGCGCCTCCTCGCCGCTCCCCTGTGCCCCACGCCACCACTCCTCGTCGCCGGTGTTCCCTCACCGCCGGTGCCACCTTTTTGCCGCAGCTTCGCCTCTTCTCGCCGCCATTGCCACGACGTCTTCGGACGTTCTAGCCGCCACCACCGCACCTCGCCGCCCTCTTTGCCATGCCACTGTTCACTGTGCGCCGTCGTGCTGAGGCTCACCGGCGTTGATTCTTTGTTCCTCTCCTCGCGGTGTGCCGTGGTTCTTCATCGTCAACTGTTCGGCTTCTTCTATTCAGTTTCGGCCTCCTCTAATCATGTCCCTGTTTTTATCTCCCCTGTTTCATTTCTTAGCCATGTCTGATCAGCCTGGTCCCTCGTCTCGACGTGTGGCCCGACGGAAGAATGTGGCAAATAGCCAGCGTTCATCGGGTCAGCCGACCGAGACCCCACCTTCGCCTCCGCCTAAGCGTGTCCCCGTGGATTACTCCCGGTGGCACGCTAGCCGCCTTTGCACGCTCCGCTCCACAAACCCCTACCTGCTGCCGCGTCCCACTGGTCTTGACTCGTGCAACGTTGTTACCTGCTATAACAACTTGCACCTTGACCTGTTTAACAGTGTATACAACCGCGCACCCATTTTCGCTCACCGCTCTCTGTCGTGGGGTATGATCGCCTCTCGTACAGGCATCGTCACCCTCGCAGACCTCTTTGGCTCCATAGGGATCCGCGACCTCGTCGCCGATTCTTCTCTTCATTGGGCCGAGGGGCCCATTCGCCAGTTTATTCCACTGTTTTCATTTCCCCTCAGCGCGACTTCATGACCTTCATGACGGGCCTCCAGGTCTACACTGTCACGAAGGAGCAGCTTGAGACAGCGCTTCGACTGGTTCGCCCTCCTTCTGGCTGCCAGCTCCACACCCTTCCTGATCTCGAGGGTCGGGAGGTGGCCATGCTCTATTCCGGCCCCTTCCAGCTCCGTCACATTGCCGGCCTGCGCCGCGATGTTGACCTGGCCCTGCGGATCCTCCGTCTCACACTGGTCCCCATGAGCGGAGACAGGGCTTGAGTCACTTATCTGGCCCTCCATGTTCTGATTTCTATCTTTCAGGAGGAGCCTTTTGACGCTGCTGATCTCATCATCAGTGAGATTCAGCACGTCCTTCTCTCTCTGCGCCGTCAGCTGATATATGCTTCGCAGCCGGCCGTACCCGGCGGCACAGGAGAAGGCGGAGAACCTCCTGGGGAGGTACTTCGCAGACGAGCACGAGCGCATCGTACGCGTCGTGGGGGAGGGCTGTAACACCCTGAGTTAGGGGTGAAAATTTCCTTTTTCATAAATAGCATGCATGCATGTATCTGTAGTAATAGCCAGATCAGTATCTATCCTAAGCCCTAAAATCTCCAAAATCTATCCTGTGACCTCAAATCAAGATTAGATTGTTCAGATGTGATCTATCAGTTACTTTGAACTTAAAAGTCTTCAGAACCTAGATCCAATTCTATCTCTAAATTCCAGATTTATCAACTTCTTCTGTTTTCGAAAACAGAAATACCTTATATTACCCAAATACCCTAAGTTTCAGAAATACAGATTTAATCAAAATCTTGACCAAGTTCAGACCAGATTATTCCTGGAATATGATCATGGGTATGTCAATACCTTAATCTAAAAAGTTGACAGCCAGATTTCACCATCTAGACTCTTTTCACAAATCAGTCCAAGAGTTATCGCAAATTAGTCCTTATCTGATATCTGAAAACCCAAAAAGGCTAAAATCTCCAGATTAACTTCAAATTCAGAATTTCTTTAGCAAATCTTCTCAAAATGCTATTTGCCACAAGTCTCTCTTTTGTGCAGATATCAAAATCGAACCCTAAATGCCAGAACTCGAAATCGACAAAACTTAAACCTTATTTTACCCTAAATTACCCTATTTTCAGTTTGTATCGAAAACTATTCAAATGTGTCAAATCTTATCAACCATCTTTGCCAAATACCTTGTTGAATATAATCTACCAGATTAGTGAAATCAATTTCAGTTTAAACCTCCCAGAATTCCAGATTTGCATTTCAGTCCAAATCAAGAAATCAAATATTGCAAATCAGCCCAATTTCGACCAGGGCAGTAACCAGTGCACGACCAGAAGCCTCGCCGTGTTTCCTTGCACCGTGCACGTTCGCCGCCGGTGAAGCTTCGCCTGCAACTTGATCGTGCATGCTGTTGCGCACGTGTCCTCGCCTCAGTCGTCACCGTGGCAGCGTCGCTGCAACATCGACGACCAGCGCCTGCTTCCCCGCGCGACCAGCAGTGACTTTTGTCAGCAATCCATCGCCACGTAGCCTCGCCGCGCCAGTACTTGTCGCCACCGCTTGCTACAAGCTTTGCCAGGTCCCGATGAGGCGACATTGCGATCAGCTGAAAGATTGTCGCCGTCGCATCACCGCTCTTACTGTTTCTTCGCCGCTATTGCTCCTGCATGCAACCAGTCAAGTCACCGGCTGCCAATTACTTCGCTGTCCCCTCTTCGCAAGCCTCACCTGTCTATTTAAACCCCACTGTGTGCAGCAGCTTCTCCATACTTCACCAGAAACCAGCTAAATTCCAACTCTCGCTGTTTCAGTCATCTACTCCGGCGAGCCGTCGAGGAAGCTCACGGTGCCAGCTCACTTCACTGCATCTCCTGCCAAATTGAAGCTAGCAGTGAGTACCTCTCATCCTCCTGATTGTACTGTAGCATCTAATTGCTCTCCGGTGGACTCTAACGCCGGTGATCGCCGGAAATGGCTGAAAGTCGAAGAATGCCCTGTTCCGGCAATGTAGCTCGAATTACTCCAAATTAGCTCTCGTATCTGTAATCAAAATTGATCAGTAAGCTAAATCAAGCATGCCTGTGAACTTAGAACAATCAATTGAGCCCAATTTGAAGCTATCCCCGATTCTGCAATTTATCAGTTGCTGGCTCTCGTCGCCAAGCCACACCGGCGAACCTCCGGCCAAATTGACGTCGCCAGTAGCTTACTCTTACCCTTCTATCACTCCTAGAGCAAGGAATCGAGTTCAATCGGCTTGTGTTGAAAATGCCCAAATCCAATGTTTCTTCTCCGGCGCCGATGACCGGAAAAGTGTTCCCGGCCGTTTCAGCCCAAATCACCTTGTCATTTAGATGTGCCTTAGCCTCCTGAGCATTTTTGTCTTCTAGCCCGACACCTAGATCGGCCTAGATTGGAAGATATAGCTTTGCCAAGTTTGTGTCCAGAACTACTCCAGTGCAGCCTGTTCATCTCTGTTCATCATCAAATTTCTTGCTTTCCAGCCATTTCTTGCCCTAGATCCTGTTGACTTAATTGTTCCTGTTACTCAAGCCTACCTCCCAGACAAAGTGGTGCATCATTTGGAGCTCCAGATCAAAAGTTATGCTAAGCCCTAGTTTTTGGCATTGTCAGCTCTATGCCAGAGCTTGTCAGCCAGTGGCATTGCCCTTGTTTACCCACTTCTGGTTGTGTAATTTGACATCCACTTTGTCCACTGAATTTGTAGAGTTGTGATCTACATTTTCTTCTACTACCACAACTTGAGATAAGCACCCTAGCTTTTCTTAAAGCTATGTCCAAGCTTTGATCCGAATGTCGATCTGTTGACATTCGCTGTTTTGATTAAACCAGCCACAAAATTGTTATCCCTATTGAAATCCTGAAACCCTAATATTATCTAATCACCATCCTTAGCCCAAATTCCTTGAAACCCTAGAATCTCAGTTCAGTTGCAGTTCAAATTATCTCCAGTATAGTTCAATCATTCTTGTTGAGCATTTCTGCATATAAGTCATAAAACATTTTAATATTAAAAGTAATTATTGTGTGTTTGTTTGTCGTCGAGCAGATTCAGAAGCTGACCTTGAAGATTTTACTGTTGACCCGTCATCGACTGCTGTATTTTACGACGCTGAAGGCAAGTCATATCCTTGGTCATCTTGAACCTATATTTTAAATGTTGCTAAAACATAACCTTGAATATAGGCAATATTGCATGTGAAAGATTGAGAATGGTTGATTTATGAATTGGCAGTACTAGACTGGTTATCTGTGAAATGTGAAATAAACAAGTTTTGAGCCATGAACTATTATATGTATGTATATACTTATATTCATGAAATAAAACCCCTAGCCGTGACCAGAAAAATGGTGTGGATGGCTGTAGCACTGGAGGTGCTAGACTGCAAAGGATATGCAGGCACCGAAGGTGCAGGGTTGTGGATGGTCTGGTCACTGGCATATAAGGACTAGAACCTTGTGTTGTGCGTCTAGTGGCATGAACAACGTACTAACCGCAAGCCTGGTATGGGACAGGCCTAAACAAGTAATTATGTGGATCGCACATGAAACCCCTGCATGAGATGTGTAGTGATGCACGATAAACACAGAGCGCGGCTCCCACACATATCACTGAAGGTGATCAAGCACGCTGACCCAGTAATGGGAATAAGCAAAGGGGCGGAGGTTTGGATACAACCTGCCACAACTATGTCTCGCTGAGAGCCACAGTGTCGGGGGTGAATTGTGAGTAAAACATAACAAAAGTTCTTGTTATTTCCACCTTGTCGCTCACAGTATGAAGTGAGTCAGGGGTCCAATCATTTTGTTATGATAGGAAAGGCTTGAAAGTGGAATATCTTGTGGGTAAATTGGTACCTCTCTGCAGAGTTAAAAACGTATTCGAATACTCCGAGCTCCCGGGTTTATAGGAGTCTGCTGCGGTGGATTGAATCCACGGGGTGTGACACAAGTACTATTTTCTAAATAAAATATGTTTAATCAAGATTACCCAAATGACATGTGTTGTCATGATAAGGAGTGCTGCCATGGGCTGTTGTGTGTCGACGTGTCGCGGTAGTGCTATAATCTAGTGAACATGAATGATGATGTATATTATGAAAAGTGCTGCCATGAGCTGAAATAAGATGAGATGAGAAAGGAAAAGATTATTTTACAAATATCCATAATTCTTGACTAGTCTAGGTTCATATCAACACTACTATATGTATCTACTCTTACCTATGACTTGCTGAGTACGTAAGTGCTCACCCTTGCAACATTCAACTCAATAGATGGAGCCTACTTTGATCAAGATGATGGCACGGAGTACTACGTGGATCCAGAAGGAGGAGAATCAGTTCCGCCAGAACCCTGAAGTGTGTTGTTCTGCCGTCAACTTCTTTTGTGGGAGGGTCACCTATCTTCTGCTGCGTAGTTAAATATTTTGCTAAACCCTGAATGCCTTGTAGGCATTGTAATCCTCTTTATGTAATATTAAGGCCAGCAGGCCACACTGCTTAATATTTTGTGAGTACTCTGTTGCAATGTAATATACTCCTGAGTTTGGCTCATCCTGGGAAGTCAAAGGTTTGTGGTTTGGGACTAGCTGCAGTGAGCTAGGTCTCTATAGGAGTAGTCGTTGTCCCAGTTTCGGGGCGCGACAAGGGCCCTCCCTGGAACCTGGTAGCCGAGGCCTTCGGGCTAAAGCTACCGGAGCGGAAGCCCCTCCCTACCCCCGGATCGCACAAGCGGGGGAAGGAAGCCACCGGCGGCTCTGAGCCTGAGAAGGCCAGAGTTCAAAAAGCGCCCGGCCCCTCGACGACGCCGGCCTCGACGCCGGCGAAGGCCCGGGACGAGACCCCCGGGACCAGGCACGCCCGGGCGCCGGCCCGGAAGGAAGTAATACCCCCTCCCTCGGGGAGCCCCGTTGAGGCTCGGGGGAAGGAACTGGCCGCGGGCGGGGCGGCGTCTGATTCGGCGGACTACGCCCCCTCGCCGCCTTCGGTGGCAGCCCTCCCGGCGCCCCCGACACCTTTGGAGCAGGAGAAGCCGGAGGTGAGGTTTACAGAGGCCTCGCCTCCGCGGGTGGAGTGGCCGATGGACGGGGGGGGGGGGGGAGCCCCTCAGTCTATGAGGTCCCTCCGGAAGTGGAGGTCCCGAGGGCCCTCCCGCCCAGGAAGGGAAAAGGGCTGATGGTTCGTCCCCGGAAAGGGAGCCCTTCTGAGAGCTCCTCGGCCACTTCCTCGGAGGCCACCTCCTCGGCGATGATGACGCCGACCACCGCCACCCCGGTCGAGATTATGCCGGGCGCTCAGGTCCGAGGACCCCTCATCGGCCGCGATGGGACAGCTGTGGGGTGGGAGACCCCCCTACTTTCCGCGGGGGAGGTCGCCCGCTACGCGGAGGGCCTGCAGACCCGGAAGGTCCAGGCCTACGTCGCGGAGGGGACGCTCCATGACCGTTTTGGGGAGCTCCAGTCTCTCCAGATTCAGGTACTTACCCGAGTCGATGACGCTTTCTTTCGGACCCCTACACTTGAATTTTTTCTAAATCTGGAGTTTGTAGGGGGCGGCCATTACCTGGGGCCTTGAGCAGCGGATCAGCCGGCTGCTGAAGGACGCGGAGGAGAGGGCTGCCACCTACCTGGGGCAGCAGGACAAAGCCCTCCAGGAGCTGGCCCGGGTCCGGGCCCATGTCCATGTCTCCGAGGCTGTCAACGGCCGCCTCCGGCAGGAGGCCAAGGCGAAGGAGGAGGCCTTCCGGGAGCTCGAGGGCTCGAGCGTCCGGGCTGTGATGGATGCGGGCTGCTCCGTCCGCTCGGCCATCGAGTGCCTTGGCGTGAGCCTAGGCTCCGGGAGCAACTCCGAGGTGCCCCCGGCCACGCTCACGGAGGCTGTCCGTTTTCTCAAAACGCAGGTCTCCGTGATCCCGGAGGCCGTAGATGCCCGGGCACGGGGCCGGGCAATCCCCGTAGTTGCGGCCGCGGCCGAGCTCGTGGAGCACCGGGGGGTGGGCGGCCGGGCGATCGGGGGCCGCATCCCCCGGAGCTTCCCCGAGTTCTTCGAGCCCTCGCGCCGGGAGGTGGAGCAACTCGTCGAGGGCATCTACGACCGGATCGTCCGGGTGAGGTTCCCGGCACCGGCGCCTCCGGCAGCGGATGCCCCGGCCCCGGATGCCCCGGCCCCGGCCCCGGCCCCGGCCCTGGCGGAAGGCCCCCGGGGGGAGGACGACAATGACAAACAATGAGCCTCCTCCCGGGTTTTAGATAGGACCCTTTTGCTTTCTTAGGATTTTGTTCCCGGTAGCTTCTTGGAAGAAGGCCCGGACACTTGTAAAAAGACATTTTGAAATGCAATGGAATTGAAAATTTTTCCAAGTCTTGAATGAATACGTTGTTACCAGGATTCCCAGGAGGTTACTCCCGGGCGGGGGTCCGGAAGAAGTTCCCCGGGGATGAGGCCTTTGAGCCCCGGTAGGAGCCCCCGGGTGACGCCCAAGCCGCTTTGATCTTGCTAAGTCTCATCTCCGGGGAGTGCAGCGGGGACGTCGTCCGGGAGCCGATCCGATTGAGATGGCATCCGGAGTGGCACTTGGATAATTTCGACAATCATCGTGCCGAATTATCCCCTCCCCGTCCGGGGTCCCGGATGATCCCCCCTCTTCGGATACTTCCACCGGCGGGCTACAAGTATTGGCCCGAGGATGTGCTCCGGGAAGCGCAGCACCGCGTATGCGCATTGTACCGGGACCTGGCCCGGGAGCTAGCAGAGGGCCTCCGGGACTATTAGGCGTAGGAGCCTTAGGATGTAGAGAATTTCCTGGTGATGACCCGGGTTGTACCATTTCCGATGCCCACTGGAGGGGGAAGATGTCCTCCGGTTAAATGATTAATAAAGTTGTGTTTGCTTCTTGTTGCCTTAAGAGTCTTCTTTTGATATTTTTCTTGGATGGTCTGGACGACTTCTTTTGATAAGAATGAGCTAAGTTTGCTCGTTTTTCTTGGATGGTCCGGACGACTCCTGGGGGCCCCTTATCCCCCCCCCCCCCCGCCCACAGCAGGCCGGAGGGTAGCTCCGTGCGCTGTGGGGGTGACAAAGCCCCCGGGATGAAGGTAAAGACCTGTGACATAAGAGCTTTTCCAAGTTAGAAAATTTGAAAGCAAGGTTTTCGGGGAAAACCTTTCGGGAGACAATCGTCTAGTCGCGGTGAGAACGGGGAGCCGGGAATAAGGTCTCGGGGGAAGAAATATCCGAGAAAACCCGACGAAATTTCTGGAGTTGAGCTTTCAGGGAGACAATCGTCTGGTCACCGTGAGAACGGGGAACCGGGAATAGGGTCTCCGGGGAAGAAATATCCAAGAAATCCGTAATTTTTCCCAGAGACAATCATCCGGTCGCCGTGAGAACGGGGAGCTGGGAATAAGATCTCCGGGAAAGAAATATCCAAGAAAGCCTGAGATGAGATTTCCGGAGATAAATCACCCGGGAGACAATCGTCCGGTCGCTGTAAGAATGGGGAGCCAGGAATAAGGTCTCCGGAGAAGAATATCCAAGAAAACCGTCCCGCTGGGGAGACTATCGACTCCCGGAGGAGGATGTGCCCGATGACGGGTCTGAGTGTTTGGGTAGGGGACTAGTCTCCCAAAGTGACTCGTTACCACGATCCCTGGGGACTGGGTTGCCGCTTACACCCTCAGTCCACGAGGGCTGATCGTAAGCCGCCCTTCAGGAGGGACTTGTTGGGTTTGAGCCCACTTCCTCATGGGGAGGGCGTCCTCGCGGGGAGGGCATTCTCGCGGGGAGGGCGTCGCCGTTAGGGGCGGTAACGTGAAGAACCTGCAATGAGACAGTTGAAGAGAAAAATCCAGTTGTATTGATAATGAAACGAAATACAACGCCTCCCCCCGCGGAGTCACGAAAGGGGAGGGAGAGGTGATTACAATGTCCCCCCTCCCCCTCCGGCGTGATCGCTCTGGGGGAGGGGACAGTAAGTACGAGGTCCCCCTTCCCCCTCCGGCGTAAACGCTCCGGGGGAGAGGACGGGCCTGTGTAGGCTAGACGTAAAACTTGCGATGTAAACGCAAGTTCCACGTGTGCTTCAGCTCCTGCTCTTGAAGGTTGGAGAGTTTGTAAGCCCCCGAGCCCAGGACCGCGGAGATCCTGTAGGGGCCCTCCCACTTGGGGGAGAGCTTGCCTTGGGCTTGGGGGTCTGTGACGTGCTTGAGGACAAGGTCCCCAAGGTGGAAGGCCCTCTCGCGCACGCGCTGGTTGTATGCGCGCGCCATCTCGCGCTTGTAGATGGCGTGGCGGAGGAGCGCTCGGTCGCGTTCCTCCTCCACGAGGTCGATCTCCAGTCGCTGGTTGGCCTCATTGTCTTGGTACACTGCGGTCGTAGCTCCGTCTAGGAGCTCGACTCGCAGCGACCAGAAGCCAATCTCCGGGGGGAGGACTGCCTGCGCCCCGTAGACTCGGGAGAAGGGAGTGCGCCCCGTCGCCCGGCTCGGGGTCGTGCGCATGGAGCAGAGGATGCTAGCGAGCTCCTCTGCCCATGCACCTCCACGGATGGGCCACTGAGGTGAAGTGGATGACGAGCCCTAGGCCTTCGCAGAATTCCCGGAAATAACCCGAGTTGAATTGGGTCCCGTTATCAACAGTGATTTCCCGGGGGACACCAAAATGACAAACGACGTTTTTCCAAAAAAACCGATGGACGGCCCAGGAAGTGATGCTGGCCAAGGGTTCCGCCTCTACCCACTTTGTAAAGTATTCGACCGCGACCACCGCATACTTGTATCCTCCTGGCGCTGGGGGGAAGTGTCCTAAAAGATCCATCCCCCAGCGCACGAAGGGCCAAGTGATGGGGATAGTCTGCAGCACTACCGGGGGGAGGTTCGAACCCTTGGCCATCTTCTGACAATCCTCGCACGCGGAGACAAGGTCTTGTGCATCGCGCATGACCGTGGGCCAATAGAAGCCCTACCGGAGAGCCTTGGCTGCTATGGCACGCGGGGCTAGGTGAGAACCACAGCTCCCCGCGTGGATGTCTTCAAGAAGTTGGAGTCCCTCCGGCCGTGGGAGGCAATGGAGGAGGGCGGAAGCCTCCTGCTTGTAGAGCTTCCCCTCCAGCAGGAGGTATGCCCAGGCTTTGGCCCGGAGGCGCTTAGCCTCAGTCTCGTTGGGAGGGTTCCCCTCCCCCTTGATGAAGGAGATGAGGGGGTCCATCCATGACGGAGTCCGGGTGATCTCGGCGACCTCCGAGACGCGAGGCTCGTCGCCCGCATCCGGGGAGGTCACTGAGGGCTTCGTGATGATTTCCAGGAAGGCCCCCTTGGGGAGTGATTCCCGGGTGCTGGCTGCCCGGGCCAAGGCGTCGGCCCGGTCATTGTCCCTCCGTAGGATATGCCGGGTCTCGAGGCCGTCGAAGTGCCTCTCCATCTCCATCTTTCGCACCTCCTGCAAATAAAGACTCAAGTTTGCGTCATGGCACAGGTAACACTTGTCCATTTGGCAAACTACGAGCTGAGAATCTCCCTTCACTAGGAGGCGCCGGATCCTCAGGGAGCGCGCAAGGCGCAACCCGAGGAGCAAAGCCTCGTACTCAGTAACGTTGTTGGTTGCGGGGAACTCGAGCCGCGCCGCGTACTCGAGTTCCTTCCCCTCGGGACCTATGACTTGATGGCGAAGCGGCCTGTGAGGGATAGGGAGAAGGGGGCGAGCTCGGCCCCCCACTTCCCAATCCGGTCGGTGGCCTCTTTGTTCCGCAGCACCTCCCCCAGGGGGAGGGACGATGAGACGGTGATGGGGTGTCCCAGGAAGTAGTGGCAAAGCTTCCAGGACACCATCAGGAGGGCATAGCAGATCTTCTCCATCTCCGTGTACCGAGTTTTGGCCCCCTGGAGGGCCTCACTCACGTAGTACACGGGACGCTGCTGCCCCCCTTGCTCCTTCACCAATACCGCGCGAACGGCGACCAGGGTCGCGGTGAGGTAGAAGAGCAAGGGCTCTTCTGGAGACGGACTCACGAGCATTGGAGGGCTCGTGAGGTACTTCTTGAGGTCGTCAAAGGCCTCCTGGGCCTCGGGGGTCCAGCGGAACCCATTGAGCCCCCGGAGGATCTTGAAGAATTCGAGGCCTCGCTCCCCTGACCGCGAGACAAAGCGGCTTAGCGCGGCTAAGCGGCCGGAGAGCCGCTAAGCGGCCGGAGAGCCGCTAGACGTGCTTGACGGAGCGTGGTGGGGGCATGTCCAAGAACGCCCGGATCTTTTCGAGGTTTGCCTCTATGCCCCGCTGGGACACGAGGAAACCCAGGAGCTTCCCCCCGCGCACACCGAAGGCGCACTTCTCTGGGTTGATCTTCAGCCCATATGCGGGGAGGTTGCGGAAGGTCTCCGCCAAGTCGTCGATGTGGGCGGCTGCGCGGGGACTTTAGACGACCGCGTCGTCTACGTAGACTTCAACGTTGCGGCTGACTTGATCTTTGAAGACCAGCATCATGAGGTACTGGAAGGTCGCTCCCTTGTTCTTCAGCCCAAAGGGCATGTGGACGTAGCAGATGGTTTCGAGGGGAGTTATGAAACTCGTCTTTTCCTCGTCCCCTTCCACCATCCGGACATGATGGTAGCCCGAGTAGGAGTCCAGGAAGCTCATCAACTAGCACCCCGTGGTCGAGTCCTTGGGGCAGGCGCGGTTAAGGTCGGTGAAGTCCACGCACATCCGCCACTTGCCAATTGACTTCTTCACGAGGACGGGGTTCGCGAGCCACTCGGGGTGTAGGACCTCCCGAATGAACCCCGCTTCTCAGAGTTGGGCGATCTCCCCCTTGATTGCCTCTTGGCGTTCGAGGGAGAGCTTCCTCAGCTTTTGTTTGACGGGGGGGGGTGACCGGGGGTCACCGCGAGCTTGTGCTCAATGACCCCCCGGGCGACACCCCGCATGTCCGAGGGCTTCCACTCGAAAATGTCAAAGTTCTCGCGTAGGAAAGCCGCCAATTGCGCTGCATGCTCCTCGGGGAGCTCTGCCACGATCCGGACGGTTTTGTCCCCATCGCCCGGGGACTGCAGGACCTTCCGGAGGCCCCCTTCCGGACGCGGCTTGGGGAGGGGCCTCCCTGGAGGTATCGCCGCGACGTCTGGTTCCGGGGGAGAGACCTCCTCCCCGGGCGCCTTAATGATGTTGACACTTCTGATTGTGGCAGCGGCGCGCTCGTATAGAGCACAGGCCATGTCTTGGTCTCCCTGGACGTTGATTACAACGTGCGGCCTGGGGATCTTCATGCAGAGGTTGTTTTGATGGGTGGCAGCCCCCAGGCGGTTGATGGTGGTCCTCCCCATTATCGCGTTGTAGGAGGAGGGGAGGTCCACTAAGTCGAATCAGACCATCTCGGTCCGGTAGTTCTCCGGGGTGCCGAATGTCATGGGGAGATCCACTTTCCCCACGGGATGGATCGCCTTCCCCGGGACGAACCCTTGCAGGGGCCCTGCCGCGGGCTGCAGAAACTTCTCATCCACCTGCATCTCCTTGAAGGCCTTCAGGAAGAGGACGTCGGCGGAGATCCTGCTGTCCACGAGGATGCGGGCCAGGTGGCAGTTGTAGATGGTGGCGGAGACGATGAGCGCGTTGTCGTGGGGGAAGCGAACCCCGCGCGCATCTTCTGCTGTGAAGGTGAAGGGGACGTCCAACCACTTGGGTGGCGGAGACGTGTGCAGCACCCCCACCACCTTGACTTCGCGCGCGTACTCCTTACGTTGGCACGTAGAGTCCCGCCCAGAGGCGGACCCTCCCATGATGATGTTGATGCGGCGCTGGGAAGTTTGGAAGGGGAGAGTTTCTGAAGGCTCCCCCTCCTGCGTCTGCCCCTGCTGACCCCCTGCGGGAACAGGAAGGGCCGAAACAACTGGTCGAGGGGGCAAGGAGGCCGGAGTCCCCCCCTGCCCATGCTGGTCGAGCAACGCCACGAAGTGTAGCAGCAGCTGGTGGCACTCTCGGGTAGCGTGGGTACTGGACCCGTGGAGGCTGCACCACGGTCCTTCCCTGCTTCTCCCCGCGGGGCCTTCTCGACCACGGGAAGACTGTCCTCCCCCATGACCTTTCGGCTTGGGGAAGGTGCGGTTGCCTGTCGGGGGGTCGCGCGAGCCGCCTCCGCCCTCGAGGACAAAGGTGTCCCGAGGCCGTGGCTCGTTACGCCCCCCTGCCTAGGGTGTTTGAGGGGGTCCCTAGCCCCCCGGTCGGCGGGGGCGGGAGCCCCCTGGGTCTTCTTCCAGAGGTCGTCCTCCTCCGCCCGAGCGTACTTTTCGAGTACGTTGAAGAGCTCGTCGGCGGAGGAGGGGCAGCTTCGGGAGAGCCTACGATGGAGCTTACCCGGGAGGATCCCGCTCTTGCATGCCTCGATGACCGTAGAGTCGGGGACGTGAGCCACCTTGCTCTTCACTTGGGCGAAGCGCTTGAGGAAGCTTTGGATGGTCTGCCCCGCCCTCTGACGGACGGTATACAGCTGCGAAGAGTCCAGGGGACGCACGTAGTTCCCCTGGAAGTTCGCGCAGAACTCGCGCTTGAGCTGCGCGAAAGACTTGATGGAGCCGGCCTTCAGGTTGTAGAACCAGGACCGGGCGATCCTGGTGAGGTAGAGGGCGTAGACGTTGCACTGCAACGTCTCGTCCCCCCTGGCCGCGGAGATGGCTGTGGAGTATACCTGCACAAAGTCGTAAGGGTCGGCCTCACGGTTATAATGCTCGATGTGCGGCGGGCGGTAGGGCCGCGGCCACCGAGTGCTCCGAAGTCTGCGGCATAGGGGCTGATTCACCCCCTGCACTTCCCGGGGAGAGTCCCGGTCGCTGTCTTCTTTGACGGGGGACACGCCCTCATTATCAGAGTCGGGAAGCGGCCCAAGAGGTCCGCCGGAGTGGCGGTGGCGACCTTTTTCTTCCAGACCGGGACTGAGTTCCCGAACGTCTGGGCTCTCCCCCGGAGAGGTTGGCTCCTCGGCGGGTCTCTTCCCTCGACCTGTGCGAGAGTGAGGCTCTCTGCGCCCGCGGCCCGGGGGAAGTTCTTCCCCGCACTTGGGGGTATGCATTCGCTCGAGCTCGTCCCGGAAGAAACGGACCTGGTCCGCCGGGGGCACCCTCGGGGGTGGCCCCGGGGGAGGAGGGAGCTCATGCACTGTAGCTACAGGCTCGGAGGCTATCGGGGCCGGCTGGGGGGAGCCCCCTGCGAAAAGCCCCAGAACCAGAAAGAGGGAAGCCCCTGTATCATCCGGAACTGGGGAGGGGGTGCCTGCTGCAACGTTCGGAACTGAAGTGGAGGGAGCCCCTGTGGTGACGACCGAAACCGGAAAGGGGGAAGCCCCTGTAATATCCGGAACTGATGAGGGGGAAGCCCCTGTAATATCCGGGACCGGGGAGCCGATGCGGGGGGGAGTCCGCTGAGGCACGGGAGCTGCTCTGTCGACCGCCCCCGGTGCGGTGAACGCGACGCGCGGGGCGGGACTGGCTCCCGGTGCAGGGAAAACCCCCGGCACGTATTGGTCCCCTGGCCCCGGGAATGGGCTCGGAACGGGGTATCCCCCCGATGCCACGAAGGGCCCGGGCATGAAGTACCCTCCCGGCACCGCGAAGGACCCGGGTGCCGGGAAGGGTCCGGACGTATGACCCGTAGGGGGAGGGTACCCCCCCGCTGGGGTCATACGGAGCGGCCGAACCTCCAGAGAGCGAAGGGACCGCCGGGTGACCCATAAAATGGGGCATGGCCCCCGGATATGGGTACGGCGCATTTGTGGGGGCCGTTGGCCGTGCCAACACGCGAAGCAGCTCATCCATAGAGCGCTGGGCACGGAGCTGGCCCTCCACTAAAGCCTCGAGCAGGGCGTCCCAGGGAGCCGGGGGAGCCGTCGGGGGGAGACTGGTCCCGACCGAGGTTCCCGCGGTCACCGGGATCGACCCGGAGGTAGAAGCACCTAAGTTAAGAGGAAAGGTGGGAGGCGGTACTTGGGTCTGGCTGCCTCCCGGCGGAAGCGCCGGGACAGTCGCGTCCCAGGCGGGTGGCGTCGAGTCTCCGAGGCCGGCGTCACCGGGAAGGGTGCGAGCCCTTGTTCTTGGGGGAGCCATGGCATCTTGTCACGAGTCCCCACGGTCGGCGCCAACTGTCATAGTATTCCGAATATCCCGACAGGTATTGTGGATGATCCTAGAGAACAAAACGCGACGCGGGCTCACCGGGTGACCGGTCCACCGCCGCCGGACAAACAGAAGAAAGTGACACGAGGATTAATACAGGTTCGGGTCCCGGTGGGGGCCCTAATCCTGTCGGCGTGCTCCCGACCGGAGTCGGCTGGGGAGGCTCTCTCGGGAGAGGCTTCCGGAGCACACCTGTGAGTTTGGCTATTATAGTAATAATCAATGACTTGTTCTTACAACAGGGGGTACAAGGGCTATTTATAGCCCCAAAAGAAGCAAAAAAGACTAAACTACCTCGAACGCTACCATCGGATTGAGGGGTACTAGCGTCCTTCTCCAGGTCAGGTGCCTTGGATGCTTGATAGGTGGCCGCTGATTCCCGAGGCGCTCCTCGCGTGACCTGCACGTGATCAAGAACCAAAGACTTTACCTTTAGAAGGGAGACAATGCCCGGGATATGCCCCGGAGGCAATGTCCCCGGGTGAAAGGCGGCACCCGGGATATGCCACGGAGGCGATGTCCCCGGGCAAATGGCGGCGCCCGGGGCAGGCACCGGAGTCCACGTCCTCGGGCGAAAGGCGGCGCCCGGGACTGGCACTGGAGGCCAGGTCCCTAGGAAAAAGGCGGCGCCTGGGACCGGCACCGGAGGCCAGGTCCCCGGACGAAACGCGGCGCCCGGGGCAGGCACCGGAGGCCTGGTCCCCGGACGAAAGGCGGCACCCGGGACCGGCATCGGAGGCCAGGTCCCCGGGCAAAAGGCGGCGCCCGGGACCGGCACTGGAGGCCAGGTCCCCGGGCGAAATGGCGGCGACCGGGGCAGGCACCGGAGGACACGTCCCCGGGCGAAATGGCGGCGCTCGGGGCAGGCACCGGAGGCCACATCCCCGGGCGACATGGCGGCACGCGGGGCAGGCACCGGAGGCCACGTCCCCGGGAGAAAGGCGGCGCGCGGGGCAGGCACTGGAGGCCACGTCCCCGAGCGAAAGGCGGCACCTGGGATATTCCCCGGAGGCAATGTCGGCGCCCGGGATATGCCCCGGAGGCAATGTCTCCGGGCGAATGGCGGCGCCCAAGACCGGCACCGGAGGCCAGGTCCCCGGGCGAAATGGCGGCACCCGGGGCAGGCACCAGAGACCACATCCCCGGGCGAAAGTGACGCAACTTACTTGTACTTGGTCTCGCAGAGATTTCCCCCAACACGACTTAAGTACCTGACGACTTTCTTTTGATTTTTTGTTAATTTCACTAACTCCCTTCATTTTTACAGTCTGGCCATACCCGGCCACCTGGGAAAAGACGGAGAACCTCATCGGGAGGTACTACACCGACGAGCATGAGCGTATCGTGCGCGTCATCAGGGAGGGTCCTCCTTGGAACTTGGTGGCCGAGGCCTTTGGGCTAAGGCTACCGGAGAGGACACCTCTCCCGACCCCCGGCTCTCACAAGTGGGGGAAGGAGGCCGTCAGGGGTTCTGAGCCGAAGTGTGCCAAGGCTCAGAAGGCCCCCGGTCTGGCAACGACACCGGGCTCTAGGCCCGTGAAGGCCCGGGATGCCGCCCCCTGGTCAGGACGTGCGCACGCGCCTTCTAGGCGCGAGGTGACGCCGCCCCCTCTGGAAGAGCACTTTGGGGGGGCGGCGGAGGCGCAAGAGTTCACGTGCCTTCTTGAGGCCTCCGGAGAGGCCCGGGGGAAGGAGCCGGCTGGTGACGAGGGGACGACTGACTCGGCAAATTACACCCCCTCGCCACCTCTGGCGATCGCGCCTCCGGTGGCATCGGGACTACTGGAGCTGGAGCGCCCGGAGGTTCGTTTCACGAGGCTTGCCCTCCGCGCGTCGAATGGCCGATGGACGAGGGGGAGCCCCTCGGTTTACGAGGTCCCCGTGGCGACGGAGGTCCTGGGGGCCCCACGGCCCAGAAAGGGGAAAGGACTCCTCATCCCTCTGGGAGTTGGCTCAAGTCCAGGCTCAACTCCACGCCTCAGAGAGCACCAACGACCGACTCTGGAGGTAGGCGAGGCGCAGTCCTAGGAGAAGGGCCTCATACTTGACGACGTTATTGGTGGTAGGGAACTCGAGCCTCGCTGCGTATTCCAGCGTCCTGCCTTTGGGGCTTCAAAGGACCACCCCCGCGCCAACCCCAGTGAGGCACAAGGAGCCATCGAACATGAGGGTCCAATGGTCATTGCGCTGGGGCGGCTCACGGAGAGTCTCCCCCTCCGTCCCAGGAGAGGGAGTCCATTCCGCCACAAATTCAGCGAGGACTTGTGATTTGATGGCGGAACGACCTATGAGGGAGAGGGAGAAGGGGAAAAGCTCAGCCCCCCACTTCCCGATCCGGCCGGTTGCCTCCTTGTTCTGAAGCACCTCCCCCAAGGGGAGGGACGACGGGACCGTGATCGAGTGTCCCAAGAAGTAGTGGCGAAGCTACCGGGACGCCATGAGAAGGGCAGAGCAGATCTTCTCCATTTCCGTGTACCGGGTCTTAGCCCCTTGAAGGGCTTCTCTCACGTAGTACACGGGGCATTGCTGCCCGTCCTGCTCATTTACCAATACCGTGCTCACAGCTACTGGGGTCACCGCGAGGTAAAGGAGTAGGGGCTCTCCCGGAGACGGGCTCACGAGCATTGGGGGGCTCGTGAGATACCTTTTCAAGTTGTCGAAGGCCTCCTGGGCCTTGGGAGTCCATCGAAACCCCTCGAGCTCCCGGAGGAGTTTGAAAAACTGGAGACCGCACTCCCCCGACCGCGAGACGAAGCGGCTTAGCGCGGCCAAGCGGCCGGTGAGTCACCGCACCTCTTTGACGGAACGTGGGGTAGGCATGTCTAGGAAGGCCCAAATTTTTTTGGGGTTGGCCTCTGTGCCTCGCTGAGACACAAGGAAACCAAGCAGCTTCCCTCCTCGTACGCCGAAGGCGCACTTTTCCTGGTTGAGCTTTAACACGTACTCGCGGAGGCTATGGAAGGTCTCTGCAAGGTCGTCGATGTGACTGGCCGCGTGGGAGCTTTTGACGACCGCGTCATCGACATAGACTTCGACGTTGCGGCTGATTTGGTCTTTGAAGACCAGTGACATGAATCGCTGGAAGGTTGCTCCCGTGTTCTTCGGCCCGAACGGCATGTGGACGTAGCAGAAGGTCCCGAGGGGAGTTATAAAACTCGTCTTTTCCTCGTCCCCTTTTTCCATCCAGACTTGGTCATAATAGCCTGAGTATGCGTCCAAGAAGCTCATTAGCTCGCATCCCACGGTCGAGTTGACAAGTTGGTCGATCCACGGGAGTGGGAAGTTTTCTTTTGGGCAAGCGCGGTTGAGGTCGGTGAAGTCCAACTACATCCGCCACTTGCCGTTCGACTTCTTCACGAGGACATAATTTGCCAACCACTCGGGATGTAGGACCTCCCGAATGAATCCTGCCTCCCGGAGCTTGGTAATCTCAACTTGGCATTCAAGGGAGAGCTTTCTCAGCTTCTGTTTGACCGGGGGGTGATCGAGGGTCACAGCGAGCTTATGTTAGATGACCTCCCGAGCGACGCCTTGCATGTCGGCAAGCTTCCATGCGAAGACGTCGGAATTCTTGCACCACGATCTAAATGGTTCTGTCCGCGTCGTCCGGGGATAGCGGGACCTTTCAGAGGTCCCCTTCCAGATGCGGCTTGGGGGGAGACCTCCCGGAGGAGACGGCTATGGCATCCGGCGCCGGGGAGGAGGTCTCTCCCCCTGTGGTCTTGATCATGTTGACGCTCCTGATCATCGCGGCGGCGTGCTCGTACAAAGTGCGGGCCATGTCTTGGTCACCTCGGGTGGATCGCCGCCAGCAAGCGGTTGATTGTGGCCCTCCCCATGATTGCGTTGTATGAAGAGGGGATGTCCACCACGTCGAAACGGACCATCTTCGTCCAGTAGTTGTCTGGGGTACCTAAGGTCATGGGAGATCCACCTTCCCCACCGGGTGGACCGTCTTCTCGGGACAAAGCCCTGCAAGGGCCCTACGGCGGGCTGCAGTAGCTTCTCGTTGACCTGCATCTCCCTAAACGCCTTCAGGTATAGGACGTCGACGGAGCTTCCACCACCGACGAGGATGAGCGCCAGGTGGCAGTTATAGATGGTGGCGGAGATGATGAGTGCGTCATCATTGGGGAAGTGAACCCCGCGCGCGTCTTCTGCTGTAAAAGTGAGGGAACGTCCGACCAGTTTGGTGGCTGAGACATATGTAGCACCCCCACAACCTTTACCTCACGCGCGTACTCCTTGCGTTGGCGCTTGGAGTCTCACCCAGAGGCAGACCCTCCCGTGATGACATTGACACGCCTTTGGGAGGTTTGGAAGGGAAGCTCTTCTGCTGGGCCCCCTTCCCATGCTTGTCCTTGCTGCTCCCCCGAGGGGGCAGGAAGAGCCGACAAGGCCGGCTGGGAGGGCAAGGAGGCAGGACTCCCCCCTGCCCATGCTGGTTGAGGAATGCGGCGAAGTGTTGCAGAAGCTGGTGGCATTCCTGGGTAGCGTGGGTATTGGACATGTGGAAAGTGCACCACAGGCCCTCCTTGCCTCCCGCCGCGGGGCCTTCACAAACGCGGGATGACTACGCCCCCCCCCCCAGCCTTTCGGCTTGGGGAAGGGACGGTTGCCCATGAGGGCATCGCGCGAGCCGCCTCTGCCCTCAAGGACAAATGTGTCCCGAGGCCGTGGCTCGCTACGATTGCCCCTCTTGGGGCGCTTGAATGGGTCCCTAGCCTCCCGATCAACGGGGGCGGGAGCCCCCTGATTTTTCTTCCAAAGGTCATCCTCCTCCGCCCGAGCATATTTCTCGAGTACAGTGAAGAGCTCGTCGGCCGAGGAGGGGCAGCTTCGGGAGAGTCTTCGATGGAGCTCCCCAGGGAGGATCCCACTCTTGCACGCCTCAATGACTGTGGAGTCAGGGACGTCAGCTACTTTGCTCTTGACCTGAGCAAAGCGCTTGAAGAAGCTGTGGATGGTCTCCCCTGTCCTATGTCGGACGGTGTAGAGCTGCGATGAATCCAGGGGTCGCACGTAGTTCCCTTGGAAGTTTGCACAAAATTCACGCTTTAGCTGTGCGAAAGACTTGATGGAGTCGGCCTTCAGGTTGTAGAACCACGAGCGGGCGATCCCGGTAAGGTAGAGGGGGAATACGTTGCACTAGACTGTCTCGTCCCCCTCAGTCGCTGAGATGGTTGTAGAACACACCTGCACAAACTCGTAGGGATCGGCCTCACCATTGTAGTGATTGATGTGCGATGGTCGGTAAGGTCGCGGCCATCGAATGCACTGGACCCAGCGGCACAGCGGTTGGTTAGCCCCCTCCACCTCCCAGGGAGAGTCCCTATTGCTGTCCCCTTTGACGGGGGACGCGCGTTTGTTGTCGGAGTCAGGAAGGGGTCCAAGAGGTCCATTGATGTGGCGGTAGCGCCTCTTCTCCTCCGGGTTAGTCGAGCTAACCTCCTGGACGTCTGGGCACCCCCCAGAAGCGGCAGTTGCTTACACTGCGGGCCTCTTCCCTCGGCTAGGACGGGAATGTGGTTCACCGCGTCCACCAGCCGGGGGGGTTAAGGCCGGTAGTGTGAGGGAGCCTCTCCAGACTTGGTGGTATGCATTTGCTCGACCTCTTCTCATGTAAACTGAACCTAATCTGCCGGGGGAGCCTTCGGAGGCGGCCCCAGGGGAGGAGGGAGCTCATGCGTGGTGGTCATCGGCTCGGAAGGTGCTATCGGGACGCGGGCGGAGTCCACCACTGGGCCATCCCTGGGAGCAACGTTCGGAACCAGAGAGGAGGGGCCCTCACGGGGTCCTGCGGAGGCACGGGAGCTGCCTGGTGGGCCACCTCGGGCGCGATAGACGCGGTAGGCTGGGCGAAACCGGCTCCCAGCCTCGAGAAGATCCCAGGCGTGGAGTGTGTCCCCGGGATGGGGAAGGCTCCGGGAACGAGATAAGCCCCCAGCATCGGGAAGGCTCCCAGCGCCGGGAAGGCCCTGGACGATGGGCCCGCTGGGGGAGCGTCACCCCCGGTGGAATCGTAGGTCGCGGGAGCGGCCGGGCCTCCGAGGATCGGAGGGGCCCCCGGGTGTCCCATAAACGGGGGCATTGCCCCATGAACAGGAAATACGGCGGATAGATGGGGGCCGGCGGCCACACCAAAACGCGAAGGAGTTCATCCATGGAGCGCTGGGCGCAGAGTTGGCACTCCATAAGAGCTTCGAGCAGGGTGGCCCGCGAGGCTGGGGGAGCCACCGGGGGAAGGCCAGTCCCCACTGGGGCGCCCACGGTCACCGGGTTAGACCCGGAGACCTGTCCACCGGAAACAACCAGAAGGGTTAAAGGTGGTACCTGGGTTTGGCCGTGTCCAAACGGAAGTGCTGGGGCGGCCGTGCTTTGAGGGGTGGCGCCGGGTCACTGGACCGGCATCACCTGGTTGGGTGCGAGCCCTCGTTCTTGGGGGAGCCATGGCGATTCGTCGTGAAGATCCCCACGGACGGTGCCAACTGTCGTGATATTGCGAAAACCTCAGCAGGGTTTGTGGGGGTTCCTAGCTAAACGAAGACGACATGAGCTGACCAAGTGGTTGGTCCTCTCCTGTCGAACAAAAACAGCAAGTGACACTAGGATTTATACAGGTTCAAGTCTCAGTGGAGACCCTAGTCCTGTCGACGTGCTCCGAACAAGAGTTCGCTAGGGGAGTTCTCTCGCTGGGAGAGTGCTCCTAAGCACGCATGTTCGTTTTTGTGTATTGATGTCAAAATGAGTTGTCCTCGGTTACAACAGAGGGATACAAGGGCTTATATAAGCCCAAAAGATGCAAAAAGACTAATCTACCCTGACTGCAGTCATTGGATCAGAGGGCACTGATGTCCTTCTTCCGGTCAAGGGGGCTGGATGCTTGACAAGTGTCCTCGCTAGTTCCCGAGGCGCTACCCGCGTGACCCTCATGTGACCTCGTTCGGGACGAAGGCTCCGGCACCGTTGCCCCCGAGCAAAAGGCGACGCCTGGGACGAAGTCTCAGTAACTGTTGCCCCCGGGCAAAAGGTAGCGCCCGGGACGGGGGTCACCGGGACCGTTGTCCCCAGGCCAAAGGCGGCGCCCGGGATGGGGGTCACCGGGACCCTTGTCCCCAGGCTAGAGGCGGCGCCCGGGACGAAGGCTCTGGGAAAGTTGCCCCCGGGCAAAAGGCAGCACCCGGGGTGGGGGTCACCGGGACCCTTGTCCCCGGGCCAAAGGCGGCCCCCAGGACGAAGGCTCCGGGACCGTTGTCCCCGGGCAAAAGACGGCGCCCGGGACGGGTGTCACCGGGACCGTCGTCCCTGCGCGAACGGCGGCGCACGGGACAAAGGCTCCGGGACCGTTGTCCCCGGGCAAAAGGCGGCGCCCGGGATGAAGGTTCCAGTACCGTTGTCCCAGGGCAAATGGCGGCGCCGGGGCAGGGGGTCACCAGGACCCTTGTCCCCGGGACAAAGGCAGCGCCCGGGATGAAGGCCTCGAGACCGTTGCCCCCGGGCAAAAGGTGGCGCATGGGATGGGGGTCACCGAGACCCTTGTCCGCGGGCCAAAGGCGGCGGCCGGGAGGAATGCTTCGGGACCGTTGTCCCGGGGCAAAAGGCGGCGCCCGGGACGGGGGTCACTGGGACCGTTGTCCCCGTGTCAAAGGCTGCGCCCGGGATGAAGGCTCCAGGACCGTTGTCCCCGGGCAAAACGCGGTGCCCGGGATGGGGGTCACCGGGACCCTTGTCCCCGAGCCAAAGGTGGTGCCTGGGACGGGGGCTCCGGGGCCGTTGTCCCCGGACAAAAGGCGGTGTCCGGGACGGGGTTCACCGGGACCGTTATCCCCAGGCCAAAGGCGGCGCTCGGGACGAAGGCTTCGGGACCCTTGTCCCCGGTCCAATGACGGCGCCCAGGACGGAGGCCTGGGACCCTTGTCCCCGGGCCAATGATGGTGCCTGGGACGGGGGTCACCGGTGTCGTGCCCCGAAACTGGGACTACGACTACTCCCGTGGAGACCTAGCTTGCTGTAGCTAGTCCCATAGAGGCATACCTTTGACTTCCCCGGATGAGTCAAACACAGGAGTATATTCACATTACAGCAGAAAAACTTAAAAAGTATTGAGTAGCGAGGCCTGCTGGCCATAATATTACATAAAGAGTATACAATACCTTCACTGCATTCAAGGTTTAGTTAAATCAAAATAAAACTTCTACACAGCGGATGATGGGTGTCCCTTCCACAGTAAGAAGTTGACGGCAGAACAACACGTCAGGGATTCGACGGGTCTGGCTCTCCTTCTTCTGGATCCAAGAAGTTCTCCACGCCTTCTTCTTGATCATGGTACGCTCCATCTTCTGGGTTGTAAGTTGCAAGACTGAGTACTTATGTACTCAGCAAGTCATAGGGAAGATTGATACATATAGTAGTATTGTTATGAACCTAGACTAGTCAAGAATTATGGATGTTTGTAAAATAATCTTTTCTTTCATATCTCATCTCATCTCATCTCATCTTATGGCAGCACCTTTCATAACATAGCATTGCTATTCTTGTTCACTCGATTATAGTACTACCGCGACACGTCAACACACGACAGCCCACGGTAGCACCCCTTATCATGACAACACATGTCATTTGGGTAATTTTGACTTATCAAATTTTATTTTAGAAAATATACTTGTGTCACACCCCGTGGATTTAATCCACCGCAGTAGGCACCTATAAACCCGGGAGCTCAGAGTATTCGAATACGTTTTTAGCTCTGCAGAGAGGTACCAATTTACCCGCAAGATATTCCACTTTCAAGTCCATCCTATCAATATGATTAGACCCTTCCTCACAACCATGTGTGAGTGGCAAGGTGGAGATAACAAGAACTTTTGTTATGTATCACTCACATTTCACCCCCGACCCTGTGGATCTCTCGCGAACCACAGTTGTGGCGGGTTGTAGCCAAACCCCCACCCCTACTCATATTCCCATTGTTGGGTCAGCGTGCAAGATCACCTTCAGTGATATGTGTGGGAGCCATTCTCTGTGTAAATCGTGCATCATTACCCAACTCCTGCAGGGGTGTCATGTGCGATCCACATAAGTACTTGTTCAGGCCTGTCCCATACCAGGCTTGCGGTTAGCACGTGTTTCATGCCACTAGACGCACAACACAAGGTTCTAGTCCTTATATGCCAGTGACCAGACTATCCACAACCCTGCACCTTCTGTGCCTGCTATCCTCTGCAGTTAAGCACCTCCAGTGCTACAACCATCCATACCAAATTTCTGGTCACGGCTAGGGGTTTTATTTTATGAATATATATAAATACATATATAATAGTTCATGGTTCACTATTTGATCTTTTCACATTTCACAAGCATCCAGCTTTGTACTGCCAAAATATATCTCAACCATTCTTTCACATGCAGTATTACTTATATTCAAGGTCATATCATAGCAACTCATAAAATATGGGTTCAAGATGATCAAGACTATGACTTGCCTTCCGCATCGTAAGAGACAGCAGTTGATGTCGGGTCAGCAGTGAAGTCCTTGAACTCGGGCTCTTGATCTACTCTCCAATCAAACAAGCAACCAAGAATCACAACCTTTTCAATACATTATTATACTATATGCAATAATGCAAGGATGAATGTCCCGATGATTCTGAAATGATTGGGTTTAGAAGTTGATTAGAGCTAACTCATAGAATTAGGGCTGAAAATGAGTGCTAGGGACTTTTAGGGTTTCAGGGTAAGGAAATTGACATTAAGTCTGCGGCTGGTTTGCCCAAAATCGACGAAGGGTCGATGGATGACAGAGGGACTATCTCAACTTGTGGTAGTAGAATAAAATGTAGGTTACAACTCCACAAGTCTAAGGGAAAAGGTTATTTTCAATTTGCACAACTGGAAAGAGGTGAAAAGAGCTAATGCCACTGGCTGACATGCTCTGGTATAGGGCTGACAATGTCAAAATCTAGGGCTAAGCATAAACTGTAGTTCAAGGGCTCAAATCAAGTTGTGATAGAAGAAGAAATTGTAGATCACAATCTCAGGAGTCTAAGGGACAAAGTCATGCTCAAAATGCACATCTGGAAGGAAGTGAAAAGGGCTAATGCCACTGGCTGTCATAGCCTGGCATTGAACTGACATGGCCAGAAACTAGGGCTTGCCATAACTTTTGATCTAGGGTTCCAATTGATGCACCACTTTGTCTGGGAGGTAGGCCTTGATAACAATAACAATTCACTCAACTGGATTTAGGGCAGGAGATGGCCGGAAAGTGATGAAAACCGGCGATGAACTCGGTGGCTGAAGTTTCAAATCTCAGCACTGGACAAGAATTAGGGCATAGCTATATCTTGCGATCTGGACGGTTTCAGAGATCGGGCTAGAAGAGAAACGTGCTCAGGAGATTGAGGCACATCTGGTGGACAAAGTTGTTGAAGCTGGATCGGCCGGGAATAGATTTCCAGTGGCCGGAGCCGGAGAAGATGACATAGGATTTGGGGATTTTCATTTTACACGATTCGAACTCAATTCCTTGCTCAGGGAGTATCTAAGAAGTATAAGGAAACTATTAGCATGATTAGATTGGCCGGAGGATCACCGGAGAAGCCTGACGACGATCGTCGGTTTTTGGTGAAATTCAAATTTGGGGAAAACTTCAATTGGGGTTCAATTGGGGATTCTGAGCTTACAGGCTTGCTAAACTCAGTTCACAGATCAATTTGTTCTACAGAATTGAAAGCTAATTCGAATTAATTTGAATTGTGTAACTGGAACAGGGCATTTTTGAAGTTCAGCAATTGCTGGCGATCACCGGCAATGAGATGCATAGGATTCAATTAAATGATACATCATGATAAGGGAGATGGGAGATACTCACTGGTGGCTTCAATTCGGAAATTGATACAGTGGGTGAAGCTGGCGTCGTTAACCTCCTCGGCGGCTCGCCGGAGAAGAAGGCAACAGTGAAGAGAATTTTGTTTAATTGCTTGAGGGCTTTGGAGAGCACTGCTAAAGATGGAGAAGCTGCTCTGGGGTTGCTATTTATAGGCAAAGCAAACGAAGCAAAGCTCACTGCTTTCTTACGCCGGTGAAGAGTTCAGGTTGAAGCAACGGCAAGCAACGAAGCTCCTCTCTGGCGTGCAGCTGCTGGTGAGCTGGATAGAAACTGCCACGGCAAAGACTAAGGTGTAGACACTTGTGCATGTGCAAAGGCGGTTGCGAAAAACACAGGCTTGAGCGGCGCTGATCAGCGGCGAAACACGACGACGAAGTGCTCCTGGTCGCGGTTGCACTCGCATGGCGCTGGTCGAAGCAAACACTGTGCACTGCGGTCGAGATCGCCGTGCACTGCTGATTGGTCGCAAACAGTGGGTGAGGTCGAAGGAGTTGATCCCTGGCCATGAACAGCAGGTGAGGTCGTGAACAGCGGCTGAGGTCGAACCAGGGACCTAATTGCAAGATTCTTTGATTGAATTCTGGACTGATTTGTAATTTCTGATTTAGAGATAGTTGATTTGCAATCTGATTTCATAGATGAGTATAAACTTATACCTTATACTCATCCAGCAGGAAATTTGGTAAAATCTGGCTTGATTTGATAGTTTCTGATATAAACTGAAAGTAGGGTACTTTAGGGTAAAATAAGATCTGAGTTTTGTCGATTTTGAATTCTGGCATCTAGAATGAGATTTGGATATTCTGATAAAAGAACATTTTGTATTGATTAGCATTTGGGAGGTGTTCCCTGAAACAGATTTGAATTTGGAGTTAATCTGAATATTTCAGCCTTTTTGGGTTTCTAGATATCAGATAAAGGACTAATTTGCAATATAATTTGGACTGATCTGTGAAAAAGGCTTAGATAATATAATTTGTCTGCCAACTTTCTGGATTAAGGTATTGGCATACCCATGATCATAGTCCAAGAATAATCTGGTCTGAATTAGGTCAAGATTTGGCTAAATCTGAGTTCTGAGTATTTAGGGTAATTAGAATATTAAGTAAAATCCTGTTTTCGAAAACTGAAAAGAATTGATAGATCTGGGAGTTAAAGATGGAATTGAATCTGGCTTCTAAAGGCTTTTATGTTCAAAGTAACTGATAGATCATATCTGAATAATCTGATCTTAATTTGGGTTCAGAGGATAGATTTTGAGATTTTAGGGTTTGAGATAGATACTGATCTGGCTACTACTACAGATACATGGTATCATGCATGCATGATGTTCATGAAAAAGGAAGTTTTTACCCCTAAACTCAGGGTGTTATAACTGGGACCCTTGCCCCCGGGCCAAAGGTGGTGCCCAGGATGGGGGGTCACCGAGGTCCTTGTCCCCGGACAAAAGGCGGCACCCGGGATGATGGCTCCGGGACCCTTGCCCCTTACCTGGACTTGATTGCATGGAGATTTCCCCCAACAAGTACAATTGTAGAAACCTGTGATGTTACTTTTGATGAGAATAGCCCTAGTTCAAGATTAGACATTTCAGGTCCCACAGGTACATCTGATAGCATATTTGTGGAGGATGATGATATCGACGAGAGTATCTATCCAAAGCTTCCTTCTCCACTTCTTCAGCCAGACGACACAGCATCACCTCCTTTACCCATTGGATTTTCTCCTTCCACTCTTGAGCCTGAGGTGACTTCACCTATTGTCATTGATCCAGGTCCTTCAGTTCCACGACACATCATTTAGAGGCATCCCCCAGAACAAATGATTGGGGACATAGATGAGAGGACTACACGATCATGGTTTGATGCTTCTAGCTCTCATGTCGCATTTTCTACATTTGTTGCCTCTTTTGAACCCCATGATGTCACCCATGCACTCACAGACACGAGTTGGATTAATGCCATGCATGAGGAGTTGCATAATTTTGAGCACAACAAAGTTTGGATGCTTGTTGAACTCCAGGTTGGTCATAATGTCATTGGGACCAAGTGGGTGTTCAAAAACAAGCAGGATGAGCACGGCCATGTGGTCCATAACAAGGCTCGCTTAGTCACTCATGGGTTTTCTCATGTTGAGGGTCTTGATTGTGATGAAACTTTTGCTTCGATTGCTAGACTTGAGTTGATTCGCATTTTATTGGTATTTGCTGCTTCTAAACATCTTAAACTTTTTCAAATGGATGTCAAAAGTGCATTTTTAAATGGTTTTATCAATGACGAAGTCTATGTAAAGCAACCACCTAGCTTTGATAATCAAGACTTTCCAAATCATGTTTTCAAACTTTCAAAGGCTTTATACGGTCTCAAGCAAGCTCCCCGTGCTTGGTATGACCGCTTGAAGTCATTTTTGTTGGAAAAATGATTTCAAATGGGCAAAATTGATAAAACCCTTTTCATCCTTAGGCATGGTAATGATTTTCTTCTTGTACAACTTTATGTGGATGATATCATTTTTGGGGGTTCATCTCACTCTCTTGTTTTGAGTTTTTCTGAGATTATGAGTAGGGAGTTTGAGATGAACATGATGGGTGAGCTTAACTACTTCCTTGGGCTTCAAATCAAGCAAACGAAGCAAGGAACTTTTGTGCACCAGGCGAAGTACAGTCAGGAGCTCCTCAAGCACTTCAAAATAGAGGATTGCAAGCCGATTGCAGCCCCAATGGGGATAACGGCTATGCTTAATCCTGATTTAGATGGAGAGCTCGTAGATGATCGAGAGTACCAGAGCAAGATCGGCTCCCTTCTCTATCTTACGGCTTCATGCCCAGACATTCAGTTTGCCGTGTGCTTGTGTGCACGTTTTCAGGCATCCCCTCGTGCATCTCACCGCCAAGTAGTAAAGAGGATCTTCAAGTACCTGCATCACACTCTAGACTTTGGTCTTTGGTATTCTTGTTCCTCTACACTAGATGTTAGGGGTTTCTCTGATTCTGATTTTGCTGGGTGCCAGGTTGATAGGAAAGGTACTTCGGGCACTTGCCACTTCCTAAGCACTTCTCTTGTCTCATGGTCATCTAGGAAGCAAAATTGTGTAGCTCAGTCCACGGCAGAGGCTGAATATATAGCAGCTGGTAGTTGTTGTGCACATTCACTTTGGATGATCTCTACTCTGCATGATTATGGTCTAAAAATTGAGAATGTACCTCTATTTTTTGATAACACTAGTGCCATCAAAATTGCTAAAAATCAAGTCCAACACAGTCGCACTAAGCACATAGATGTGAGGTATCATTTCCTTAGAGATCATGTAGAGAAGGGTGACATTGCATTACACTTTGTCGATTCTGAACACCAGTTAACTGATATCTTTACTAAACCTCTTGATGCTTCTAGATTCGCTCACCTTAGATCTGAACTTGGAATCATTCATCCATTTGGATTGAGTTGAGGGGCAGGTTGTTGCATGTGTACATTTTTGCATTTGTACAATTCCTGCATTTGCATGTTTCCCAATTCTGCAATTTTCTGAATTTTTGAGTAGTTTTACTCTATATGCCTATTAGATTGTGATTTTGTGTTTGATATGCCACTTTTATGCATAGTTATCATTTCTAAGATTGCTTGATAGCTTAGGAATCTTTTGAGCTTCACATAGTTGTTATTTATCTCTTCTAGCTAAATTTTAGCAATAAGGGGCATTTGTGCAATAATTTCTTAAAATGTGCATTTTTTTGTTTCAATTAAGCTGAAACTTCTCTTTGCACATGCCTTGCACCATGTAATTGAAATATGCAACTTTTGCTTTGATTCTTGTGCTCTCATATAGTCTTGTGCTCTCTAGTCCAATTTTGAGCCCTTGAGTTAGTTGATTAAACTGGTACCTGGACCGCAAATCTGCGGTGCTCGCGTGGATGAAAGCTACTCATGTTTGGAAAACTCAAAAATAGTCTTTTCTTAGAAAATAAGTGGTCTCAACCACATACAAACTCAATAGGCGGCATCGAATCCACAATGAAATGAAATAATTGCTCATATGTGCATTTTAATCAAATTGAGTCAAAGATTTTGGTTCCACTTTGGACTTCAAGCATAGGACACATGTTTGCATTGATTTTTAGCATAAGTAATGCATTTCTCTCTCAACATGGTCTTTGTATGTGTCTTTGTGGAAAATTAGCAATTTCGAACCTCAAATGTGTGCATTTCCCATGTGATTGCTTGGATTGCCCCGATTTTGCTTATTCTAGCTATTTTGTGATTGTTGCAAGAATGTTTTAGTTCATTTCACTCATCTACTATCTTGCTATCTCTAGTTATGGTCACTTTGCAAGGATTTAAGTTTATTGATGCTTCATTTCATAGTTTAAGGGCATATTTTGCAAAATTGCTGTTTTTCATTTTCACCACTGCAACTTTCAAAAATCCAAAACTAATGTTTGGTACCCTTTTCAAACTTCATGCATAATCTAATGGGGAGGGCCGCTTCCTTGATGATTAATTTGATAAAGGGGAAGAAAAAGAATGCATTTTGGGTTGAGAGGGAGTTTTGCTTGTATCTATTTATTTCCTCACTCTTGTGCATCATCTTCATTGTCATGTGTATTTATCGTTCTTCTCTATTTTGGACCATGTTTTTGAGCTTCATTTTCTATATTCAAAATTCAAATTAATTAAATTTAGAAATTGTCAAATCACTCATCAAGGGGGAGATTGTAAACCCCATATGATTGTCTAATCTTAAGTGATGTATGTTTCGATAATATTTTGAATTGTTTGTGTCCATTTATGTTGTCATTATGTGTGAACAGCGCTATGTGATGGGTTTGTTTGGTTTTGGTGCATGTTGCAAGTATACCGTAGTTATAATACGCTTGCGGCAAGGATGGGCCATCGGAGTAGTGCTCAGGGAGGAGCCAGAGACTCGACTGGTCTGAGAGATGCCGGAGGTACTAGAGACTTGCGAGAACGCTTTCCATGACTAATCCAACACCCGGATATGGCGTTGCACCGAGATTGTTGAAGTAGCTCGAGCCGGTCGAAGTGTGGAGGTTGTCAGTCGAGGTCTGGAATGGGAGAGACTTCCCAGCATGTGGCTAGCTATTCAACATCGAGGTTGACATGTGATGGTATTATGATGAGCACAAGTGGTGCTCATGATGCCCGAGGAATCACCAAGATGGTCTATGGACTCCACGTGGAAGTTTATCCAAAAGGTTCTGTTTACAAGCTAATTCTGCCCTGATCTAGACTTTTTCTCAGAAAGATGTTAACAGAAAAGTTGTAGAGCTGGAAGTTAGCTTTCCAACGGATCCAACAAAATCAAAATCAGAGTTCAGATGATGAATTTATGACTGTTTTAGTGTCTTCTGTTCAGAAAATACTGTAATTCTGAAATTGTAAATCCGAAAATTGTAAAAATTATTGTTGAGAGTTGGGCCGAATTTGGCTTTGGGCCCAACCTCCACTAGCTGCTAGTTTAGTCCCACATTGGTTGTGGAGACTAGTCTAAGTGGAGGTTAGCTCTATATAAAAAGAGGAGTGCTAGGGAGAGCACTCATCCCTTTGAGAGAGAGTTTTTGGCTATTGTGTTTAGCCTTTGAAATTTTTGTATTCTCGATCCTTTTCTTGGTTCTTGAATATTTTGTAAGTTGTTAAATCTTCTCTCTCTCTGTTGATTGTTTAAATTTTCGTATATATGTTTGTTTAAATTCTCGCAATTGGTTGTTTAAATACTTGCAATTTAAATACTTGCAATTGATTGTTTAAATACTTGCAATTGATTGTTTCTTGTTTTGTTTTTATTTCTCATTTTCCTTTTTTTATGGACATTTTTGGATATCAAGAGAGGTGGCGCTATGATTGGGGATAGCTATATTTGAGATATCCAAGCACCCCTAACATCTTTATACCTTCTCTTGTTTCTTTTGCTTGCCTCTTGGGACTTTATTTTGCAAAACCGATTCACCCCACTCCCCCCCCCCCCGGTTCGCCATCCTGGTCTTTCAGAACTGATTATAGGGAGAAGACAAAACATTTGATATTTTTGAGTCTTTGGTTGCAAATGTTATATTCTTAAAAAGCGCATGCATCTTGAAAAATTTCAAAGATGTGTTGACGAGGGTTTTCTAGTTGGCTATTCATCCACTAGTAAAGCTTATCCGGTTTTCAACACTACAACAGAATGAATTGAAGAATTATGCAATGTAGAATTTGATGAATCTAACGGCTCTCAAAAGGAGAGCATGAGGATTTTGATGATGTAGGCAACAGTGGCTTGAGGGAAGCTATCAAGGAGATGAACATTGGTGATATCAAACCCAGAAATGAAGAACAAAAGCCACTTAGTCGAAAGGATAAATCACCCGTGACCACTCAGGCTGATGTCGAACATGGACTTGTGATCACAAATACTGATGCTGCTCAACCTGCGACCACCCACAACAATGCTGGTCGAGAAGACCTTGGACCAGAGACTGAAGAGAATGATGATGAAGCATCATAGAACCCGCGACTTCATCAAACATTCGCCAAAGATCACCCCTTGAATCAAATCTTGGGTGATGTTAGTAAGGGTGTTCAAACTCGATCTCGTATTGCTTCTTTTTGTGAACATTATTCTTTTGTTTCTTCCTTAGAACCTAAACTTATAGATGAAGCACTTAATGATCCAGATTGGGTAAATGCCATGCATGAAAAACTAAATAATTTCACTAGAAACAAAGTTTGAACACTAGTAGAAAGACCTAAGAATCATAATTTGATTGGAACAAAATGGGTTTTTAGAAATAAACAAGATGAGAATGGAGTAGTAGTATGAAACAAAGCTCGTCTTGTTGCACAAGGATTATTCTCAAGTTGAAGGTTTGGATTTTGGTGAAACTTTTGCACCCGTAGCAAGATTAGAAGCTATTCACATTCTTCTTGCATGTACATCAAATTTTAACATCAAGTTATTACAAATGGATATGGTAAGTTAGTAATTATTGTGTGATTGTTTGTCACCGAGTAGATCCAGAAGTTGAGTTTGAGGACTTCGCTGTTGACCCGTCAACAACTGCTGATTTTTACGATGCGGAAGGCAAGTCATATTCTTGAACATCTTGAACCTATATTTTAAGAATTGTTACAATATAACCTTGAATATAATTAATATTGCATGTGAAAGAAGGATTGAGTAATGAAATGGCAGTATTATAACATCCCAGTTTTTGCTATCCTTTCTGCTTGCTAGTCAGCATATCTTCATTGGATTCTCAGATGTCTCAACCCCATTTTGATCTCTTATCTCAAAATCATGATCTTAGGTATGCCACTACCTTGACTTAAAAAGTTGGCAACTAAACTCCACCTTTCAGATCATTTTCGCTTTTCTGTCCAAAAGTATTTCGGATTAGTCCTTTTCAAAGTTGTCAGAAGCCCAAAAAGACTAAAAGTCTCAAACCACCTCCAAATTCTGATCTAATCCAGTGATTATCTTTCCTTCACTTTTCTGAACATTTTTCCCTTCTGGAAGAACTCAAAAATCTTAATCGAAACCCTAGTTTCAGGCTCGCCAAAGTTTCAAACCCTAATTAACCTGTTTACCCTGTTTTCGATTATTGTCAAAACCACCAGATCTTATCAGATTTTGCCATTCTTCTTGCTAGATGAGTTCAAGTGATTTAGTGACACTCATATGCAAAATCAGATCTCAAATCAGCCCTCCAGATTCCCAACATTGCAAACAGGTCCAAAATCCTGAAGAAAATCCTTACAGATTAATCCAACTCTTCGCGGATTAGTCCCTGGCCCCTTTTTCGACCTCGACCAGGGCTGAGTCCGTGTTCGACCACGACCAGAGACCACCTCGACCGCAACCACTGCCGTTCGCCGTGAACCGCTGCCGCAATCTTCACCGCCGGCCAACTTTTGTCTTCACCAACGGTCGTATCCTATGTGTCCGCACGTGGTGTTCGCGTCGTGCCAAAGCCCTCCACCGTGGCGACGACTGGTGACCGCCAGCAACGTCGTTCACGCACGCGTGCCTGCTATTGTCAGAGCTTTTTTGCCACTTCGCCGCCATGACGAAGATTGCCACCCTGTCGTTCAGCCCAAGCACGAGATGATGCGATTTTCTCCTCTGGCAGAACCACCGCCGCGTCCCAACGTCGTCTCGATCTTGCTCCGGCGCCAGTCAAGCATCTCGCACTCGATTTGCTTCAACTTCCGAGGACCCCAGCCACTAGCTATATAAACCCCTCACCGAGAGCTCTTCACACCACACCACACCAGCAACCTCATAGCTTAGCTCTTGTGTTCACCTTCTTCTTCCCCGACGAGCTACCTAAGGAGCTCTCGCCGACCGCTCAAGCCACTGCCTCCCTCTCCAATCCAAGTTCACCAGTAAGTTCCCCTCACCTTCCTCTCTGTTTCATAGCACTTAATTGGACCCCGGTGAACCCAAGCGTCGGCGACCGCCGGATTTTCCCTTTTGCCCGGTTCCTCTAATGCTGAGTGATTTAAACCGAATTGGCCCTCATGCTAGTAGAACAAAGTGATCAGTGAGCCAAGTAGAGTAAGCCTGTAAGATCGAAACCTTCAATTTTTCCCAGAACGAAGAATCCCCAATTTGGGATTTCATCAGCTCACCGGATGTAGCTTCTAGGCCCCTAAAGAGTGTTTTAGTAATTAATGACAATTGCAAATGCTATACTAACGATACCTGCTAAGTTGTGACAAGAAGAAACTCAAAAGACATGTTAATGAAAGGCAAAGAAAGAGCCTCATGATGAAGAAAGGACATTGATCAAAGAGGCAAAGGTACGAAATAGGGTCTTTTCCATTTAACCGGTCTAAGGTGATTAGAGAAGAATTTTGACCGAATTTTTTGGATAGTCGCCGTACTATTAAGAGGAGCATGTGGTGTATCACAAAATACTTCATCTATGTGCCACAAATCATAAAATCAACTTGCATTGCATACTAGAAGGTCATATTCTTTGAGAATGCTTGTTTCAACTCATTTCTGCCAAATTTAGCCTCAGTCGGTCTGACCGATTGTGAGCCGGTTTGACCGAATGGACGGTCTGACCGAATGTTTACTCAGATTGACCGACGTTATGTCTAAGTGTAGTTTATCCCTTAAAAAGGTCGGTCTGTCCGTAGTTAAGACCTAGGTCAGTCTCCTGGAACTTCTTGATCTATCTTACTGATGTATTGTGTTATGACGGTCTGACCGTTTGTAAGACTGGTCTGACCGAGAAATCGGTCTGACCATGTTTTTGAACTACGGTTTGACCGTATGGCCGGTCTGTCCGTATTTTATCGGCCTGACCATATGAAGTGTCCAGAAACTATGTCGTCTCTGGACAGTTTCACGATCTGACCGCAATTGGCTCCGGTCTGACCGTGAGTATGCCTGACAAGGGTAGATGAGCATTTATTGCGCCTGTTTAATGCCGTTGCAATTGCGGCGGTCTGACCGGGCTTATACTTGCGGTCTGATCGCCAAGTGATCTTTTTCTCCCAACGGCTGTAACGGCTATATTTATTGTGGGGGTTATATATACTCCCATGCACGGCCCTGTTCACAACTTTTGGCGTAATTTGAACATTGTCATCATCCTTGAGAGCTTAAGCAAGTTTCATGCACTCTAGGGTTCAAATTCTCGAATTTGTGAGAGTGTGCATTTGAGATCTTCTAGAGCATTGCATTTAGATCATTAAATCAATCTTGTGGCACTAGAAGAAGGTTGAGTGATCATCACCGGCTTGTTACTCTTGGAGTTTGCCGGCTCCTAGACGGCTCGAGAGAAGGTTTTGGAGAGCTCTTCAAGGAAGATTGTGAAGAAGCCTCAAAACGTCTTGTGAAAGGGTTGAGCACGCCTTGCCGGAGAGGTAAAGTGCATCCTTAGTGAAATCGAGGTTTGGATAACTCATCACACTAATCCGGCTCAAGATCTAGATCACTTCTCGAGAGAAAGTTGACTAGATAGAGGAGCGGTTAGAGATTTGAGTTTGCCTCAACGTGGATTAGGGGTGATCGGCCAATCATCGAGACCACGGGATATATCCTTGTGTTAAAATTGTTCATTGTTCATCTTGTGTTAGTTACTTGCTCTCAATTACTATTAATTGTTAATTTGTTAAAATCGCCTATTCACCCCCCTCTAGTCGATATCCTAGATCCCTTTCAATTGGTATCAGAGTGAGGACTCCATTTTTAGAGGATTTAACCATCCCGGAGTAGGATAAAGATGGCTAGTGAGGGTCGGATCAATATTGGCAAACCACCACTCTTTGATGGATCTAACTATACTTATTGGAAAACTAGAATGATGGTTTATCTTAAAGCCATGGGTGGAAAGATTTGGAAAGTGGTGGATGAGGGCTTTGCAATTCTTGATGATGATGACATGACTAACCAAGATAGAGATAATGCCTTAGCCAATGCTCAAGCCATGAATGTTCTTTATAGTGCTCTAAATCTAGGTGAATTTAATAGAATTTGTAAACTTGAAACGGCTCATGATATTTGGAGAAATCTTATGGATATTCATGAAGAAACCTCGATGGTCAAGGATGCAAAATTATTTATCCATAAGGGCCAATTTGAAAAGTTTGCTATGTTGACCAATGAAGATGTATCGGAGATGTTTAACCGATTAAATAACATAGTAAATGAGTTAAAAGGGCTTGGTATCGATGTCACAATTGTGGAATTTTGTCATAAGTTTCTTAGAGCTTTACCTTCAAAATATGATACAATTGTAACCTTACTTGTGCGTTCGAACTTGAAGAGTGTGACTCCGTTGGAAGTTTTGAGTGAGATTCTCACTCATGACATATTCAAGAAATCTCAAGAAGAAGTGCAAAATGAGGCTTCCGACTCAAAGAAGAAGAACATAGCACTAAAAGCTCAAGCCTCCAAAAGGGAAGACAATGAAGAAGAAAGTGATGAGAGAGACACCGATGAGGAAATGGCTCTCTTTGTGAGAAGGTTCAAGCGGTTCATGAAGAAGAGATATCAAGGAAAGTCCTTCAAGAAAGGACAATCATTCAAGAGGAACCCATTTGAAGAAAGAAGATGCTTTGATTGCGGTGAAAAGGGTCACATCTCCGCACAATGCAAAAACAAGGAAGAAGAAAAATCGGTGAAGAAGAAGAAGTACGAAAAGGAAGGAGAAAGCAAGAAGAAGGTTTTCAAGAAATATTATAAGAAGAAGAAGGATGGACAAGCTTGCTTCATTGAATGGGATTCGGATGCTTCAAGTTCCGATTCTGAAGATGAAGATGAAGCATCACCCAAAGGACTCGCCGGGGTAGCTATCAAGGAAGCTCCATCTCTATTCTCCACTCCCCATTGCCTCATGGCTAAAGGAGAATCGAAGGTATCATGTGACGAAGATGAATATACTTATGATGACCTAGTTGAGATGATCACCGGTTTTGATGACTATATGAGTAAAGAAAAAGAAAAATCCAAGGAATTGAAGAGATACAAAACTCTTCAAAATTCCTATGAGGAGCTAAACACATCTCATGAGAGTCTCAAAGAAACTCATGAGATGCTTAAGGAAGCTCATGACTCACTAATTACTCATAAAGCCAACAAAATGGGTAATGACATAGGCATCACTTGCAATATGTTAAATGACTTGCCCATGATGTCTACGTCTAGCATATCAACTTCTTGTGAAGATTTAATTGAATTCCCATCTAGACCTAAAATTGATGATCATGTGCTTAGTCTTGAAAACAATGAGCTTAAGGATAAAATTGAAAAATTAACAAACGATCTAGCTAAATGCTATGTAGGAGAATCAAAATTAAGACATCTTTTAGATAGTCAAATGTTCTCCTTAAGAAAAGAAGGACTAGGCTACATTCCTAAAAAGGGAAAACATGCATTTGTTCCATCTAAAACCGTATTTGTAAAAGAAAAGGGATATTGCAACAATTGTAAGAGTTTAGGTCATATTGAGAAAAATTGCCATGCTAGCAAAAGTAATTCATCTCTTATATTCAACTCTTGCTATGTATTAAAGAAAATGAACAATGGGGATATTAAAGCCAAATTTGTTGGAACCCCGATCATTGGTGCCAAAAAGAAAGCCATTTGGGTCCCAAAATCCTTGGTAACTAACCTCCAATGACCCAAAAAGATTTGGGTACCTAAAAGGACCTAACTTTGTTTTGTAGGTAAATTACAAGGCCGGAGGACAACATTGGGTGCTCGATAGTGGATGCACTCAGCATATGACCGGTAATCACAACATGTTCTCCTCTCTAAAAAACGAAGGTGCGGAATATGACAAGATCACGTTTGGAGACAATAGAAAAGGAAAGGTAAAAGGTTTAGGTAAAATTGCCATCTCAAACGATCTCTCCATATCTAATGTATTGCTTGTTGAATCTCTAAATTTCAACCTCTTATCCGTAGCTCAACTTTGTGATCTTGGATTTATATGTGCATTTTATCCAAAAGAAGTGATTATCACTAGTATTGATGATAATAGGTTGATTTTCAAAGGTTTTAGACATGGCAACCTTTATTTAGTTAATTTCAATTCAAATGATGCTGGGAATGTTGGAATGAAACAACTAAGTAGACTAGTTAAACATGATTTAGCTGTTGGATTAAAAGATGTAAAGGTTGAAAAAGATAAATTATGTAGTGGTTGCCAAGCCGGGAAACAAGTTGCAAACTCACATCCAACTAAAAGCACAATGTCAACTTCTAGTCCACTTGAATTATTGCATATGGATTTATTTGGGCCAACTACTTTTGTGAGCATTGGTGGCAATAGTTATTGTCTTGTCGTTGTAGATGATTTTTCTAGATATACTTGGATATTCTTTTTACATGATAAGTCAATTGTGTTTAACACTTTCAAAAGCTTTGCTCAAAGGGCCAAAAATGAATTTAGCTTCAAAATCAAGAAAGTGAGAAGTGACAATGGCTCCGAATTCAAGAATAACAAGGTTGAAAATTGGTGTGATGATAAGGGCATCAAACATGAGTTTTCGGCCAAGTATACACCGGAGCAAAATGGAGTAGTCGAACGAAAGAACCAGACATTGATAGACATGGCAAGATCTATGCTTTCAGAGTACAATGTTTCGGACACCTTTTGGGCCGAAGAAATCAACACCGCGTGCCATGCATCAAATCGTCTTTATTGTCATCGACTACTAAAGAAAACTCCCTACGAGCTTCTCATCGGAAGGAAGCCTAACATTTCCTACTTCCGAGTGTTTGGATGTAAGTGCTATATCTTGCGTAAAGGTACACGCTTATCTAAATTTCAAAGGAAATGTGATGTAGGATTTTTTATTAGGATACTCATCAAATAGCAAAGCATATCGTGTCTACAACCAAAACTCCGTTTTGGTTGAAGAGACACATGACGTTGAATTTGATGAGACTAACGGCTCTCAAGAGGAGCAAGACAACTTGGATGATGTAGGTAATGAAGGGTTGAGAGTGGCGATGAAGAACATGACCATTGGGGATATCAAGTCGAAAGAAGATAGTGATCAAGATGAAGATCCATCCACTCAAGCTATCCCCTCTTCATCAACTCCTCAACATGGAGATCAAATAGTTGAAGTGGTCAATGTGGAAGACTCCTCTCAACAACAACCGGAAGTACCTTCTACCTCTACTTCACAAAACCCGGTTGTTCATCCAAGAATCCATCACTCAATTTCAAAAGATCACCCCGTCGATCAAATTGTTGGTGACTTGCGTAAGGGTGTCCAAACTCGTTCTCGTCTTGCCTCATTTTGTGAAAATTACTCTTTTGTTTCTTCTTTTGAGCCCACACTTGTAGATGAAGCATTAAAAGATCCGGATTGGGTGAATGCAATGCATGAAGAATTAAACAACTTCACCCGCAACAATGTTTGGGAATTGGTAGAAGAACCAAATCCGGATGAGCACAATGTCATTGGAACCAAATGGATTTTCAAGAATAAGCAAGATGCAAACGGAGTGGTAGTAAGAAACAAGGCAAGATTGGTGGCTCAAGGATACACTCAAGTTGAAGGTTTGGACTTCGGTGAAACCTTTGCTCCCGTAGCTAGACTTGAGGCTATTAGAATTTTGCTTGCTTTTGCTTCATCTCACAATATTAGACTTTATCAAATGGATGTCAAAAGTGCATTTTTAAATGGAAAAATTAATGAATTAGTATTTGTTAAACAACCTCCCGGATTTGAAGATCCTACAAAGCTGAATCATGTGTATAAACTCTGCAAGGCTCTCTATGGTCTTAAACAAGCACCTCGTGCGTGGTATAAGAGACTTAGAGACTTCTTAATTTCAAAAGGCTTTAAAATTGGGAAAGTTGATACTACTTTATTTACTAAGAAAATTGGAAATGATTTCTTTCTATGTCAAATTTATGTTGATGACATCATATTTGGATCTACTAACCAAGATTTTTGCGAGGAATTTGGTAATATGATGTCCAGGGAATTCGAGATGTCTTTGATAGGTGAACTAAGTTTCTTCCTCGGACTACAAGTTAAACAACTCAAGGAAGGAACTTTCATCAGTCAAAGCAAATATGTGAAGGACCTACTTAAGAAGTTCGGACTAGAAGAAGCAAAGCCAATCAAGACACCAATGGCCACAAACGGTCACCTTGTCTCCGACGAAGGAGGTAAACCGGTAGACTCAAAGCTTTATAGATCTATGATTGGTAGTTTATTGTATCTTACTGCTTCTAGGCCCGATATTATGTTTAGTGTTTGTATGTGTGCAAGATTTCAAGCCTCTCCTAAAGAAAGTCATTTAATGGCCGTTGAGCGCATTTTGAGGTATCTAAAATATTCATCTAGCATAGGGTTGTGGTATCCTAAAGGTGCTAAATTCGAATTAATTGGATATTCTGATTCCAATTATGTGGGATGTAAAGTGGATAGAAAAAGCACCTCTGGCAGTTGTCAACTGTTAGGAAGATCTTTAGTATCTTGGTCCACCAAGAAACAAAACTCTGTAGCTTTATCAACCTCCGAAGCGGAATATGTTTCCGCGGGTAGTTGTTGTGCACAATTGCTTTGGATGAGGCAAACATTGTTGGATTATGGAATAAAATTTGAAAAAGTGCCGCTTTTGTGTGATAATGAGAGTGCGGTGAAAATATCCACAAATCCAGTTCAACACTCTCGGACCAAGCATATAGATATCCGACACCACTTCCTTAGAGATCATGTTAGCAAAGGTGATGTGGTAGTGGATAATGTTAGAACCGAAGATCAATTAGTGGATATATTCACTAAGCCCTTAGATGAAAGTCGTTTTTGCAAACTCCGAAATGAGCTTAACGTCATTGATATATCAAATGTCGCTTGAAATGTTGAACTCATATTGGTTGTGCTTAAAGTATCACTTGATTGCATGAACTTCCTCTTTTAGAGCACTTTAGGCTCCTTTATCGGCAATTGAGTAAAAAGAACCAAAAATATGTTAAGTTGTAAGATAAATACTTCCCCTTTGGTGATATTGTCTATATCTTGCTTATAATTATATTATGTATATATCTTACCCTATCCAAATCTCTTATGAGCATCAAATCAAGCAAATTCCTCCAAGATTTTCAGTCCTTACAGCGGTTTGACCGAATGCATCTCCTGAGAGCATCTTAAAATTCCTTCTTCCAGTGGTCTGACCGGTATCTCACCCTCGGTCTGACCGAACTTTCATGACCAGAGACCTTTTTATCCCGAATCTCTGTCCTTTTCACTATCTTCCCACTTGTCTCCTTCACGTGCGCCCCAAAAGTCTTTGGAATCTTCCTCTCCGGTCAAACCCTCGCAACACACGGACTAACCGTTGATCAAGACCATCTTCAAACCATGTCTTCTAGGTATTTTGCTCAGATCTCCCCTCTTTATCATTTTGTTCATCACGGGGTTTAGGGCAATTATGGTGAATCTAGTTTAAATCCTTTTAATACCTAAAATTGATTCTTCCTATTGATGCACTGATTGCCTATACTCATTTATCTGTCCTTATTGCATCTTAATTTCACCTAAATCCCTGGAATCTTGACAAACGCTAACTCTACGGTTGCGCTGGTCTGACCGCACCAGTCTCGGTCCGACCGAAATCAACAGCAGAGCCAGAGTTTGCTAATCTGTTATCTTATCGATTCACTTCTTTTGTTCTTACCTCTTAGTATCTTATCTGCTTTATCTCTTGCAAATCTTCTAGTGGTCGAGGTCCTCAAGGAAATGTCTCCGTCCGAACCAATAAGAAGAAATTGGCGAAGCGGCCAAAAAGGGCTCAACCCTCGAGCAGTAGCTACTCTCAGGATGATGATTGGGTGCCCTCGGCTGGAGATTCAGAGACAGAACAGTCGTCACATCGTGTTGGATCTTCTCATGTGGGCATGGACATCGAGAGTGAGGACGATGAAATCAACGTCCACGCTTATCAAGGCCCGAAGAAGAATTGGACTTCAAGCGACTATACGAAGGCTAGGACCACCTATGCCTACAATCATGAGAATGACGCCTCTACTCCTCACTTCCACATGATGACACAGCAGGATGCCTACTACGGACATTTGATCCACAAGAATATCTTTGAACACAAATGGATCGAATGGTCTTATGTTGTGAATCAGCCCATCATGGCTCCTTTGGTTCAGATCTTCAAGGATATAGGGCTGTATGACTTTGTGGAGCACAAATTCTCATGGAACGCCACTGCTATCAGACAGTTTTATGCTACGATCGAGATCAGATGGGCGGACCAGAAGATCATGTGGATGACAGGCTCGAGGAGGTATGAGGCCACTTTTGAGGAGTTTGCTGCAGCAAACAAGTTAAAGATAAATTATGAGGAAATGAAGGAGGGGATCAATATGGAGGATGAAGACTACCTCCATGAGGATGACTGGCTCCAGTTTTATGAGCAGCCGGGAGGTGGACAGCGGATTGTACATGGCACCGTTACAGGTCTCAAAGTCCTCCCTGCTGTGGTCAACAAAATCATCCGAGCCACGATCCATCCAAAGAGTGGAAATCGAGAAGCGGTCTGGGATTACTATTGGAACTTCATCGACCACATCCTCAAGAGTCATCGAATCAACATTGTCTCTTTTATCCTGAAGATAATTGAGGATGTCTCGGTAACCACTCTGCCGAACCTATATTATGCTCCATTTATCATGTCTTTGCTGCTCCAGAAGACGAAGTTCCCTCGCGGTTCATGTGATATCAGACATCTCTGCTATAAGCCGTTTAGTGTCAACCCGCGCGTCTTGGCTCGAGGCCATGGAGCACAGCATCAACAGCAGCAGCAGCCGGCTCAGCCTATGCCTCCTCCTCCTCTACCTCAGGCACAGCAGGCAGCTCAGTCTAGCCAAGCCCCCGCCTGGTTTACACAGTTCCAGCAGCAGTTCCATCAGTCGATGATGGATCAGTTCGCTACTCTTCTCCAGGGGCTTGAGCTCGCTCGCTCGGGCTTGGTGGCATTGAATGATCAGTTCCAGACCTTCTCGTCACGCCAGGATTAGTTCGAGCAGCGCTTTGACGCCTTCTCCACTCACTTCTTCACCCGTTTCCCTCAGACTCCTCCTCACCATCCTCCTGATGATGATGCTCCCACCGATTCTTAGCTTCTATGGCAATTGATGCCAAAGGGGGAGAGAGAAGAGTGTAGAGGAGAGAAGAGAGTAGGGAGAGAACTTTAAATGAAAGACCTTTTGTGTAAAGTTTTAATTTAACTTGTTTAGTTGAATGTCTCATTTATGATCTATGTGGATGACATTTATGTTGGATGACTCTTTTGTGAGATTGTTACTTCATGATATATGAGATGTGCTTATGTTATTTTCATATGACCTTGTGGTGATGATATCATGTGTAGAATTGAATGTCTTATTTGTGATACTTCATGATTATATAATTAATGAATTGAAATAGCATCTTATACACATGCTTGAACTCCAGCAAAATGCCAAAATTCTCTTATTCATACATTTAGGGGGAGTGTGTCTTTTTCTTCGATGCTTATTGTAAAATTCCTTTTATGCTTAAAACTCATTCATTTACTCTTTATGTTGTCATCAATTACCAAAAAGGGGGAGATTGTAGCTTCTATACCCCTAAAGAGTGTTTTAGTAATTAATGACAATTACAAATGCTATACTAACGATACCTGCTAAGTTGTGACAAGAAGAAACTCAAAAGACATGTTAATGAAAGGCAAAGAAAGAGCCTCATGATGAAGAAAGGACATTGATCAAAGAGGAAAAGGTACGAAATAGGGTCTTTTTCATTTAACCTGTCTAAGGTGATTAGAGAAGAATTTTGACCGGATTTTTTGGATAGTTGCCGTACTCTTAAGAGGAGCATGTGGTGTATCACAAAATACTTCATCTATGTGCCACAAATCATAAAATCAACTTGCATTGCATACTAGAAGGTCATATTCTTTGAGAATGCTTGTTTCAACTCATTTCTGCCAAATTCAGCCTCAGTCGGTCTGCCTGATTGTGAGCCGGTCTGACCGAATGGACGGTCTGACCGAATGTTTACTCGGACTGACCGACGTTATGTCTAAGTGTAGTTTATTCCTTAAAAAGGTCGGTCTGTCCATAGTTAACACCTAGGTCAGTCTCCTGGAACTTCTTGATCTATCTTACTGATGTATTGTGTTATGACGGTCTGACCGTTTGTAAGACTGGTCTGACCGAGAAATCGGTCTGACCGTGTTTTTGAACTACGGTCTGACCGTATGGCCGGTCTGTCCGTATTTTATCGGCCTGACCGTATGAAGTGTCCAGAAACTATGTCGTCTCTGGACAGTTTCACGATCTGACCGCAATTGGCTCCGGTCTGACCGTGAGTATGCCTGACAAGGGTAGGTGAGCATTTATTGCGCCTGTTTAATGCCGTTGCAATTGCGGCGGTCTGACCGGGCTTATACCTGCGGTCTGACCGCCAAGCGATCTTTTTCTCCCAATGGCCTGTAACGGCTATATTTATTGTGGGGGGTATATATACTCCCATGCACGGCCCTGTTCACAACTTTTTGCATAATTTGAACATTGTCATCATCCTTGAGAGCTTAAGCAAGTTTCATGCACTCTAGGGTTCAAATTCTCAAATTTGTGAGAGTGTGCATTTGAGATATTCTAGTGCATTGCATTTAAATCATTAAATCAATCTTGTGGCATTAGAAGAAGGTTGAGTGATCATCACCGGCTTGTTACTCTTGGAGTTTGCCGGCTCCTAGACGGCTCGAGAGAAGGTTTTGGAGAGCTCTTCAAGGAAGATTGTGAAGAAGCTTCAAAATGTCTTGTGAAAGGGTTGAGCACGCCTTGCCGGAGCGGTAAAGTGCATCCTTAGTGAAATCGACGTTTGGATAACTCATCACACTAATCCGGCTCAAGATCTAGGTCACTTCTCGAGAGAAGGTTGACTAGATAGAGGAGCGGTTAGAGATTTGAGTTTGCCTCAACGTGGATTAGGAGTGATCGGCAAATCACCGAGACCACGGGATATATCCTTGTGTTAAAATTATTCATTGTTCACCTTGTGTTAGTTACTTGATCTCATTTACTATTAATTGTTAATTTGTTAAAATCGCCTATTCACCCCCCTCTAGTCGATATCCTAGATCCCTTTCACCGGAGCTCGCCGCCGAGCTTCTCCGGTGGTCCTCTAGCCAAATTGACCTCCCCAGTAGCCTTCTATTGTCCCTAGAATGCTTCACAAGCTTGGGATCGAGCTCAAATGCTTTAAATAAAAAATGCCCTATTTCTGTGTCTTCGTCACCGGCTCAGTTCACCGGAGTGTGCTTCCTGGCCAATCTAATCGATGCCACTTTGTCATTTATCTAGGTCTCAGTCCCTTGAACATTTCATTCCACTAGCCTAACCCCTGAATCTGCCCAGATCAAGAGTTATGCTCTTGCCAAGTTCCTGTGCAGAACCGTGCCTGTGCCGTGTCACCACCGTAGTTCATCGCCGCCGTTCACTGCCGTCCGGCCACCTTTTTCCCTGAAACCACCGCCAATGTGTTCTTGGCATCCACGCCTACCTCCTAGACATAGTTGGCGAAGAGTTTGAGGCCCAGAACCAGATTTACCCCTCTGCCCTAGTTTTTGACAGTGTCAGTGCAGTGTCAATGCATGTCAATCACTGGCATTGGCCTTTTTTAATCCTTTCTATTTGAGCAATTGAAATGCCACTTTGTGCACTAAGCTCCTGGAGCCATGTTCTACAATATTCTCTACTGTCACATCTCCAGAAAACACACCTAGAGCCAACTTAGGGCTATGTCTAGCCGTGGACCGAATGTCAGCCTTTTGACATTCAAGTCCTTTTGAGCCCATCTCTTCAATCAACACCCAAGTGACCTTGTCCAAACCTTTCCCCTTGCATGCATGATATATTTACTTATTATTTTCTATTACAACTATTTCTGTATGCTTATATGGCGTGCATGTTTTATTTGTATCTGCCGTGGAACCAGGGGTTGAAGGAGCGGAAGAGATCTTCGAAGAATCGTCTGAGCAACTAGAACCCTCACTGCAAGGCAAGTCTCAAACCCTTGATCATGTCTAGCCTAATATTTTGAAGTGAAGTATGTTAGCTGTTTTCAAGTATATGCATGCCTTATATTCAAATGAGGATTATATTCAAATAAAGTGATTATATATGACCTAAATAATTGTGAAGCCCCTTTTGTGATTGAATATCCATGCACCCTTGTCACCTTAGACTATCATGCTTAGGCTGTACTATGCTCAAGATTATATGTTAAATGTTAAATGGTCACATGTGAGAAAAGCATATTCAAAACCCCTCTTTGTGAAAGAAAATGTGATTGGAATCGATAGTGAGGATGGTTTGATTGGTTGGTGCTGTGTGCGCACTGGGAATATGAAAGACTCCTCACTAAAGATTCATAAGGACGAGAACCTTGTGTTGTACTTTCATGCAGCACGAAAAACGTACCAACCACTTGCCCGGTATGGGACGGGCGCAACATAGTAGCTTTCTCAGTATTAGCTTTTCCCTGCAATGGTTGTCGGTCCGGTTTCTCGAGAGAAACTAGTGGGCCACTGAGGGCCATGAGTGATGTGACATCAGAAAAATAATGAGAGGATAAGGTGTAAGAAGGAAGATGCCCTACGCCTAGATTAAGTTGTGCGCGACTGTAATCAAAAGAGGCTATGTGTCTTGCGAGACAATAGACCAAGGCTAGGAAGAATTGGCTGTGGGGAGTACCCACAACGGTAATGAGGATTGGAAAGTCTATTTACCGGGTAGGGAATTGTTAATGCTAGGATTGTAAACTGTTGTGTGATCTCGGCCTTGTCACATGTGTAAAAGTCGCATGGAGAGGTACCGACTTGAAAGCTGAGTGATCGGTGGATTAAGGTGGTATACCTTTGCAAAGTTATAAAAAGTATCGGAGACTTTGAGCTCCCAGGTCATGGAGTCTGCGCGCGGTGGATTCTATCCACGTCGATGCAGCACAAGTAGCTTTTGAAAAGTTTTTCACAAAATCTGAGTAAAGTGGTGACTCACGGAAGATGGCCACACACAACATCTTCTGAAAATCTAGCTTAGGGTTTTAAAAGCCTCGCTTTTGAAAACAAGAACCTTTTCTTCAAAACTAAGAGTGAGAATCCCTTCTATGAGCCAAAGAGCCATTCTTTGAGAATTTCCCCCTCATCTATATATATATATCCGCATTCTTATTTGGGACTTGTTGAGCACCATGTGGACAATGTGCTCACCCTTGCTTTTGCAAACAAAATTTAGAAGAAGGATTCATTGACCCTGAGTCCTACGGTCTTGAACCCAACATGGAACAAGAAGAAACTGCTCCAGAAGATCCAGCTTGTTAGAGGGTCACTTACCAAGTGGAGTCCGATGTGAAGGAAGCCCATGCAACGCCGCTGTAGATGAAGATGAAGACCGTTGAAGTCCTTTTTCTTACTGTCGTTGTTTTATTTTGTGCCGACCTTTGTGTCGAAGAAAACTCCTTAGTTTTGTATCAACATTAAAGTGCGTCATTTTGGCGCTATGCTATTGTAATGTTGGTCCTTGTGATCAGCACTTGTTTTAATTACTTGCATTTTTTATATAATGCATCCTGTTGTTGTGAGTTGCAATGTACCATTTCTGAGTGCAACCCACCTCGGCGGTTGCCACCGGATTCCTCAAATGAGGGTCCCGCAAGTATAAGGCTGGATGCCTGTGAAATGTGAAATGAGTAAGTAATGAGCCATGAACTATTATGTGTATTTATGTATATTCATGAAATAAAACCCTAGCCGTGACCAGAATTTGGTATGGAATGGTGGTGGCACTGGATGTGCGTGGCTGTGGATGGTTTGGTCACTAGCATATAAGTACTAGAACCTTGTGTTGTGCGTCTAGTGGCATGAAAAACGTACTAACTGCAAGCCTGGTATGGGATAGGACTGAAAAATTAAGTATGCGGATCGCACATGAAACCCCTGCATGAGATGGGAAGTGATGCACAATCTAACACGGAGTGCGGCTCCTACACATATCACTGGATGTGATTGCACAGTGACCCAATAATGGGAAGAGGCATAGGGGTGGGGGTATTGGTATGACCCACCACAACTATGGTTTACGTGAAGACCATAGGGTCAGGGGGAATTGTGAGTTAAACATAACAAAAGTTCTTGTTATCTCCACCTTGCCACTCACACTGTGCAGTGAGGAAGGGTCTAATTATTTTGATAGGATGGGCATGAAAGTGGAATATCTTGCGGGTAAATTGGTACCTCTTTGCAGAGTTAAAAATGTATTCGAATACTCTGAGCTCTCGGGTTTATAGTGTTGCATCTAGGCCTTCATGCCTAACCCTAATTTTGATGATTAATGAAAACAAAGTGTCTTGGACTAACTGTGCTTCTGAGACTTTGTGATACAGAGATTGTTCGGGAAGAATTACGAGATGATCAAGATGAACCCGACATGAAGTGAAGCACAAGATGTAGAAGAGCAAAAGATGAGACGCAAATCATGAAGATGCGAAAGACCTCAGGTATTATGAGTTTTTACTTTTTTACCGATCTCGACGTTTGGAGATGATCGGTTAGGAAAATTATTTTTTTAGTTTTAAACCGTACTATAAAGAGGTGTGGCGAAAGTCCTCTTTTTATCTCCAACGCAAACCGAGAAACCTAGGTCATTGCATTGCATCATTTTGAGTTGGATTTGGTTTGAACTTATTTGAAAAATCTGGTTTTTCAGTTCAGTTTTTGACAGCAGAAGAGTTTTTCAATTTTCTAGAAAGATCTAGGAAGATCTGGCTTTTTCTTCTGTTGACAAAAATGTAGCCCTTGAAATTATCTTTCCAACGAGCTATTAAACACCTCTTTTGGATTTCTGGATTAAAGTTATCTCTGTTTTTGTTCAGGCTGACTGTCAGTTTGCTAAACTGACTGTCAGTTTGAATGTCAGTTAGTTTAAACTGACAATTGTCCAGAGAGGGTGTATTTTGTGCTCAATATTTTTGTACTAAACTGACTGTCAGTTTGTCCATACTGACTGTCAGTTGGGGTTTCGACCACAGTGTTTTTAACTGAGTTTCTATTTGTTTTTGGTCGAGTTTGTGGTCGAACTGACTGTTAGTTTGTGTAACTGACTGTCAGTTGTGGGTTTCAGCTTTCCTTTTTTCGACCACGAACGGCTAGCAAAGTTTATTCCGTAAATTTTGTCGGCCGTTGTGCACTAAACTGACTATCAGTTAGGCAAACTGACTGTCAGTTTGAGTTACTGATTTTCAGCCCTAGCTCCAACAGTTCATTTGCTTCTTGAGGCTATAAATAGGGGCTTTGGGCATGTGTTTCTTACAACAAGCAGCAGCATTTAATATACACTCTTGAGTATTAGTTTCTTATATAAAATCTTGATCTTTTAATCAAGTCGAGTGCTTTCCGATCCACCGAGAGTTTTAGTTCTTTTGCATTTGCATTCACTTAGCTTCTCGGTGCGTGTTTGGAGGTCTAGAGAAGACCTCGCTGCCTGTTACTCTTGGTGAGCGCCCTCACCTAGACGGTTCGGAACCGTGGCCGTTGATCTCTCCGTTTGGAGATTGTTGGAGAGGCTCGGCAAGTGTGTACAAGGCATCGGTGGTCGCCTTTCCGGAGTGGACAAGGAGCAACCACTAGTGATAATATCCTTTGTGGATATTGAGGCAAGACTCAAGTGATTTGAGTGCTTCAACGAGGATTAGTGGAGACTGGGCAAGTCTCCGATACCTCGGTAAAAATCGTTGTGTTCGTTCTCTTTCCCTTGCTTATATTATTTGTTCTTGATTTGTTTTAAGTTTTAAAGTTTTTAAAAGCCTCCTATTCACCCCCCTCTAGTCGGCATCCTTGATCCAACATGTGGTATCAGAGCTTGGTCTCTCGATTCATTAGGCTTTACCGCCTAGAGAGAGGATGTCGTCAAGTGGATATTTTCTTCTCAATCATACCGGTCGTGCGCCTATCTTTGATGGGACAAACTATCCTTATTGGAAAGTACGCATGTCGGTATTCCTAGAAGCTATGGGGCTTGATGTATGGGATATCGTTAAACTCGGCTTTACTCCTCCGGTTGATCCGGCAAGTCAGTCTGAGGACGATAGGAGAAAGTTGCATTTAAATGCCCGTGCAAAAAATGCACTCTTTGCCGGTTTATCCTTGAATGAGTTCAACCGTGTGAGCAATCTCACGACTGCTCATAAGGTTTGGACTACCCTTGAAGAAATTTACGAGGGCACAACAAAGGTTAAAGAGGCAAAATTGCTAATGGTGAGGCAAAAATATGAGACATTCACCATGTCATCAACCGAGTCCGTGGATTCCATGTTTACTCGGTTAAATAACATTGTGAATGAACTCAAGGGTCTTGGTGTTGTTTTTACTGACCTTGAGCTTGTGAGAAAGATGCTTAGGGCCTTGCCGGAAAGCTTCGACACCTTGGTCACGGTTCTCACAAACTCCGATCTATCGACCACAACACCAACCGATCTTTATGGGAACCTCATCACCCATGAGATGCACAAGAAGGAGAAGAAGGAAGCAGCCGAACCCGCGGAGACAAAGAAGAAAGCTTTGGCCTTCAAAGCTAATGCAAGAAACGATTCAAGCGATGGCTCCTCCGATGAAGACCTCACACTCATGGTAAAGAACACTCAAAAACTCCTTCGCAGGTTGCATAAGAAAGGTGTCAACATTGACACACGACCAAAGGGGCAAAAGCAAAACAACTTCAAGGACATCATTTGCTATGGATGCCATGAGAAGGGACACATAGCATCAAGATGTCCAAACAAGAACAAGGCGTGGAACAAGAAGAAGAAGTTCTTCAAGAAGAAGAATGAAGAAATCAAAGAAGCCTGTTTTGGAGAGTGGATGTCCGGCGGAGAGAGCTCCGACTCCAACTCCGACAACGAAAGAAGTTGCTCCAAGAAGATGGCCGGACTAGCTCTAGGCAACATCAACACTTCAACTAGCTCATCCATTTGCCTTATGGCTAAAGGCGATGAAAAGGTACATTCTAACGATCCATCATATGATGACTTAGTTGAAATGATAACCGAATTGAATGAAGTTTTTGGAAAAACTAAAAAGAAGTATAAGGCGCTTAAGGAAGAACATTCTGCCCTACGCGCTCAATACTCCGAGCTTAAAGAATCTTATGAATGCATGCTCATAAAAGATGTTACAAATATCTCATCTAAGATAGATGCTTCAACTTCATGTAATTTGGATGATTCTCCCTCTGGTAGTCATCACATTCCATGTGTTTCTAATGATAACATCTTAAATGAAAATAATGAACTTAAGGCACAAGTTGAAAAACTTGGAAAAGGCTTAGAAAATTGTTATAAAGGTAAAATATCTCTTGATCTAATCCTTAGTAAACAAAAATATTCTTTTAGAAAAGAAGGATTAGGATATTTTCAAAAGAAAGGAAAGAAACAAAATTCTAAAACTATATTTGTTAAAGCATGCAACACATTCTGTCATAAATGCCATGAAACCGGTCATTCGCATGAAGCATGTCCCTTAATGACTCCTAATTATTTTGATACTTGCTACATGCTTCAAAAGTCGAGAAAAGGTTATGCTATAGCAAAGTATGTTGGTGCACCCATGTTAAATAAAAGAAAGAAATCTATTTGGGTGCCCAAAGCTTTGATTGCTAACATTGAAGGACCTAAAAAGGTTTGGGTACCTAAAAGGACTTAATTCTTTTTATGCAGGTGAACTACAAGACCGGTGGGAGGCATTGGGTACTAGATAGCGGATGCTCCAAACACATGACCGGTAATAAGAAGTTGTTCACCTCAATAGAAGACAACTCAAGCGAGAACCAAAAGATTACCTTTGGCGACAACCGTCAAGGAAATGTGGTCGGCTTGGGTAAAATCGCAATCTCAAATGATCTTTCTATTTCTAATGTTTTATTGGTCGAATCTCTGAATTTCAATTTGCTTTCCGTTGCACAAATTTGCGATTTTGGTTTTAGTTGCACGTTTTATCCAAAAGAAGTTTTGGTTGAAAGTTTAAAAGATAAATCCTTGATCTTTAAAGGCTTTCGTTTTGGAAATCTTTATTTGCTTGATTTTCATTCAAAAGATGCATCTCTTTCAACATGTCTTGTCTCTCAAACCTCAAAAGGTTGGCTATGGCATAGACGACTTGCACATGTTGGAATGCATCAATTGAGAAAACTTTTAAAACGTGATTTGGTTGTTGGCTTAAAGGATGTGAATTTTGAAAAGGACAAATCTTGTAGCGCTTGTCAAGCTGGCAAGCAAGTAGCTACTTCACATCCAACTAAGCGCATTCTTTCGACTTGCAAACCTTTGGAACTCCTTCATATGGATTTATTTGGACCTTCCGAGTTCCAAAGTATCGGGGGTAGCAATTATGGTTTTGTGCTTGTTGACGATTTCACTCGCTATACTTGGGTTTTCTTTATTTCCCAAAAATCTGAAACCCCCGATGTTTTCAAAAGTTTTGCAAAACGTGTTTCTACTGAATTAGAATTATCCATCAAGAAAATCCGTAGTGATCATGGTGGAGAGTTCATTAATTCAACTCTTTTTGATTTTTGTGACTCTCTTGGAATCAAACACGAATTTTTCACATCCTACACTCCACAGCAAAATGGAGTTGTTGAAAGGAAAAATCGAACACTTATAGAAATGGCAAGGACTATGCTAAGTGAGTATGATACTCCTACTCGCTTCTGGGCTGAAGCCGTGCATACCGCTTGCTATTCTATAAACCGACTTTATTTGCATCCTCTTCTAAACTTGACTCCTTATGAGCTTCTTTTTGGGCGCAAGCCAAATATTTCTTATTTTCGAGTGTTTGGTTGCAAATGTTATATTCTTAAGAAAAGGAATTTTGGTGGTAAATTTCAAAGAAGAGTAGATGAAGGCTTTCTAGTCGGATACTCCACCACTAGTAAAGCTTATCGTGTTTTCAATAAAAATTCAAGTTCTATTGAAGAATCGGGTGATGTTGAATTTGATGAAACTAATGGCTCACAAAAGGCGCAAGTCTCTCATGAAGTTTCAGGTGAAGATCTTCAAGAAGCAATGAAGAACATAACCATTGGAGACATCAAGACAACAGAGGAAGATCAAGAAGATGATGTCAACGTTGAAAATGTTGATCAAGACGCATCATCATCTCATGTTGATCCTCCAGAACAAGGTCAAGATGAAGCAGTACAAGATGAAGAACCAAGGCAACACCAAACCATCACCAAGGATCACCCTCTAGACCAAATATTGGGTGACGTCAGTAAGGGTGTTCAAACTCGATCTCGTATTGCTGCATTTTGTGAACATCATTCTTTTGTATCTTCTTTAGAACCCAAACATGTTAATGAAGCTTTAAATGATCCTGATTGGGTTAATGCCATGCATGAAGAACTTAATAACTTTGCTAGAAATGAAGTTTGGATTCTAGTTGAAAGACCCAAAGATCATAATGTTATTGGAACAAAATGGGTTTTCAGAAATAAGCAAGATGAAAATGGTGTTGTAATTAGAAACAAAGCTCGTCTTGTTGCTCAAGGCTTCACTCAAGTCGAAGGATTAGACTTTGGTGAAACTTTTGCACCGGTAGCAAGACTTGAAGCTATTCGCATTCTTCTTGCCTATGCATCATGTTTTAATATCAAACTTTTTCGAATGGATGTGAAAAGTGCGTTCTTAAATGGTGAAATTTCTGAACTTGTTTTTGTTGAACAACCTCCTGGTTTTGAAGATTCTAAATTTCCAAACCATGTATTTAAATTGTCGAAAGCTCTCTATGGTCTCAAACAAGCTCCTCGGGCTTGGTATGAGTGTCTTAGAGACTTTCTATTATCAAAAAGGTTTTAAAATTGGGAAGGTTGACACAACTCTCTTTACAAAGAAAATTGAAAAAGAATTGTTCATTTGTCAGATATATGTTGATGATATTATCTTTGGATCGACTAATGAACAGTTTTGTCATGAGTTTGGAGAGATGATGTCTAGGGACTTCGAGATGTCCATGATTGGTGAGCTGAGCTTCTTCCTCAGTCTACAAATCAAGCAACTCAAGAACGGTACGTTCGTGAGTCAAACAAAGTACGTAAAGGACCTGCTCAAGCGCTTTGGGATGGAAGACGCTAAGGCAATCAAAACTCCCATGGCAACCAATGGACATCTGGACATGGACAAAAGCGGCAAATCGGTCGATTCTAAACTGTATAGGTCTATGATTGGTAGTCTTTTATATCTTACTGCATCTAGGCCTGATATCATGTTTAGTGTATGCCTGTGTGCTAGATTTCAGTCTGATCCTAAGGAATGTCACTTAACTGCTCTTAAAAGAATCCTTAGGTATTTAAAATGTTATCCCAGTTTAGGCCTTTGGTATCCTAAGGATGCAAATTTTGAATTAATTGGGTTTTCGGATTCGGATTATGCTGGGTGCAAGATTGATCGTAAGAGCACATCTGGTAGTTGTCAGCTGTTGGGGAGATCATTAGTATCATGGTCATCTAGGAAGCAAAATTCCGTAGCTCTCTCCACAGCTGAAGCTGAATACGTGTCTGCAGGCAGTTGTTGTGCTCAATTATTGTGGATGAAGCAGACATTTTTGGATTATGGGATTATATTTGATAAAGTGCCACTATTGTGTGATAATGAAAGTGCCATTAAAATTGCTAATAATCCTGTTAAACACTCTTGAACTAAGCATATTGAAATAAGGCACCACTTTATTAGAGATCATGTGGCAAAAGGTGATATTGATGTGAATTATGTCAGAACAGATATGCAACTAGCAGATATTTTCACCAAACCCTTAGATGAATCAAGATTTTGTTTTTTAAGGGGTGAACTGAACATTATTGATATATCAAATGCTAGTTGATGTGCTAAATGTGTTGTTTGTATAAAAATATTATTATTTTATTCCCTCTCTAGTCTTAGACTGCTTCTGGTCGAAATTGACCAAATTGACAGTCAGTTCCTCTAACTGACAGTCAGTTTAGTACTTAGGAGCCTGGTCTTAGTCTCTGGTCGAAGTCATTGTCATAACTGACAGTCAGTTTCACAAACTGACAGTCAGTTATGTGCATTTGATATTGGTCGTAGCTCCTAGTCGTGTTCGTGTCCCCAACTGACTGTCAGTCTCATACACTGACTGTCAGTTTCAAAACTCAGTTCTGTGAACTGACTGTCAGTATGGTACACTGACTGTCAGTTACATGTTTCTGAGTTTGGAACTGACTATCTGTTTATCAAACTGACTGTCAGTTGCGAGATCGAGAACCCTAAAATCCCCCGTTCCTTTTCTTGTCTTCTCGGCTTCTCTTCTTCTCGCCGCCGTTCTTGTGCCTCCTCCTTGTCACCGATGTGATTGCGCCACCATCCTTCGTCGCCGGCACCTTCTCCTCACCGTCGACGACCGCCGCCGCCCATGTGTGCTCCTCCATCTCTTCTAGCCGCGGCTTTCGTCCACCTCATTCCTGTGCCGTGTGTTAGCTCGGCCGTGGGGTGCTCGCCGGTGTTGAGTCTCTTCGGTGTTTCCCAAACCGAGCTGGGTCTTCGCATCTCGGTTTTCGTCTCGTCGTTTTCAGCTCTTGGTTCAGTTCCTCTGTTCGGCTCTGATCAGGCCGTCTCTTCCCCTGTTTTCTTTCTCTGTTTTTCAATTCGTCATGTCTGATCAGCCGTCGTCTTCGCGACGCGTGGCCCGACGGAAGAACGCGGCAAACAGCCAGCGTTCATCGGGTCAAACGTCCGAGACCCGGCCCTCGCCTCCGCCTGAGCGCATGCCCGTGGATTATTCACGATGCCACGCGAGCCGCCTTCGCTCTCTTCGTTCTGTGAACCCGTATCTGTCACCGCGTCCCACTGGTCGCGACGCATGCGAGGTTCTCACTTGCTACACAAACCTCCACCTAGACCTGTTCACCAGTGTCTATAGCCGCGCGCCCATCTTCGCCCACCGCTCTCTGTCGTGGGGGACGATCGCCTCTCGCACAGGCATCACCTCCCTCGCAGATCTCTTTGGCTCTGTAGGGATCCGCAACCTTGTCGCTGATTCCTCTTTGCATTGGGCTGAGGGGCCCATTCGCCAGTTTTATTCTACCGTCTTCATTTCCCCTCAGCGCGACTCCATGACCTTCATGACGGGCCTCCAGGTCCACACCGTCACGAAGGAGCAGCTGGAGTCAGCGCTTGGACTGGTGCGCCCTCCTTCTGGCCGCCAGCTCCACACCCTTCCAGATCTTGAGCGTCGGGAGGTGGCCATGCTCTATTCCGGCCCCTTCCAGCTCCGTCACATCGCTGGTTTGCGCCGCGATGTTGATCTGGCCCTACGGATCCTCCGGCTCACCTTAGTTCCTATGACTGGAGATAGGGCCAGAGTGACCTATCTAGGGCTCCACGTCCTGATTTCTATCTTCCAGGAGGAGCCCTTCGACGTTGCTGATCTCATCATCAGTGAGATTCAGCATGTCCTTCTTTCCCCGCGCCGTCAGCTGATATACGCTCCGTATATCATGGCGATGCTTCTTCATATCCGGGCCATCGACACTGAGCTGCCACGGCCCCATCATCCTCTTCTCTTCTATCCTCCAGGCCAGGCTGGTCGCAGGCTTGGTGCTCGCCCCGCTGCAGCTGCTGGCCCTGGTTCTCCCGCATCAGATGATGATGCTGCAGGGGAGTCAGAGGACGAGGCTCCTGCTCAGGAGTCTTCCCCAGCCCCAGCTGCAGGGACTGGCACCGGATCTGCGTCTTCTTCCTCTCAGCTTCAGGAGATTCTTCAGGTGCAGCAGCAGATCCTCAGCACCCAGGCGGAGCATCACCAGATGTTGCTTCGTTTGGTTGCACAGTAGGAGGAGATTCTGCGTCGCCTGCCTGCTCCCGGCTCTTCGGTCCCTCGCAAGAGGCCCCGCCAGGCTGCGTCTTCTCCGAGATCAGCTTCAGTTGCTGCTGATCCAGCTCCTGTTGCACCAGCTCCGGCTCCCGTTGCTGCAGATCCAGCTCCTATTGTAGCTGCGACCCCTCCGGCGTCTCCAGCCATCGACGCGTCTGCATCTCCAGATGGCTCCAGAGATACAGCCATCCTAGGATTCTCTTCAGATGATGAGCATTAGGCTCTGATGTGTATTTGATTTTGCCTCCCTTTTTGTGCTTGATGCCAAAGGGGGAGAAGTATTTTGGTATTTTGAATATTAGAGTCTTTTGCTGTATTGAACAGATTTTTATGGAGATGTTTTATGGAGATGTTTTTCTTTATGATATATGCCTGTGTGTGATCTGTGTAGCTCTGTTCTCTTGATACATATATGATGACTTGGTTTCTTGAGATGATGCTTTTTTTAGCTCTGATACATTGATATATATGATGTCTTGATTTTGAGATGTGTATGCTCTAATATGACTTTGTGATATTTGCACATCTATGACTTGGGTACCCTGGTGTATATGTATTGGTTTATGCTCTGATTTGATGAGATGCATATACTCAGGGGGAGCTATTTCATTTATTTTGTTATTAAACACTTGTTGTCATCAATCATCAAAAAGGGGGAGATTGTTGCATCTAGGCCTTCATGCCTAACCCTAATTTTGATGATTAATGAAAACAAAGTGTTTTGGACTAACTTTGCTTCTGAGACTTTGTGATACAGAGATTGTTCGGGAAGAATTACGAGATGATCAAGATGAACCCGACATGAAGTGAAGCACAAGATGTAGAAGAGCAAAAGATGAGACGCAAATCATGAAGATGCGAAAGACCTCAGGTATTATGAGTTTTTATTTTTTTACCGATCTCGGTGTTTGGAGATGATCGGTTAGGGAAATTATTTTTTTAGTTTTAAACCGTACTATAAAGAGGGGTGGAGAAAGTCCTCTTTTTATCTCCAACGCAAATCGAGAAACCTAGGTCATTGCATTGCATCATTTTGAGTTGGATTTGGTTTGAACTTATTTGAAAAATCTGGCTTTTCAGTTCAGTTTTTGACAGCAGAAGAGTCTTTCGATTTTCTAGAAAGATCTAGGTAGATCTGGCTTTTGCTTCTGTCGACAAAAATGTAGCCCTTGAAATTATCTTTCCAACGAGCTATTAAACACCTCTTTTGGATTTCTGGATTTAAAGTTATCTCTGTTTTTGTTCAGGCTGACTCTCAGTTTGCTAAATTGACTGTCAGTTTGAATGTCAGTTAGTTTAAACTGACAATTGTCCATAGAGGGTGTATTTTGTGCTCAAAATTTTTGTACTAAACTGACTGTCAGTTTGTCCATACTGACTGTCAGTTGGGGTTTCGACCACAGTGTTTTTAACTGAGTTTCTATTTGTTTTTGGTCGAGTTTGTGGTCGAACTGACTGTCAGTTTGTGTAACTGACTGTCAGTTGTGGGTTTCAGCTTTCCTTTTTTCGACTACGAACGGCTAGCAAAGTTTATTCCGTAAATTTTGTCGGCCGTTGTGCACTAAACTGACTGTCAGTTCGGCAAACTGACTGTCAGTTTGAGTTGCTGATTTTCAGCCCTAGCTCCAACGGTTCATTTGCTTCTTGAGGCTATAAATAGGGGCTTTGGGCATGTGTTTCTTACAACAAGCAGCAGCATTTCATATACACTCTTGAGTATTAGTTTCTTATATAAAATCTTGATCTTTTAATCAAGTCGAGTGCTTTCCGATCCACCGAGAGTTTTAGTTCTTTTGCATTTGCATTCCCTTAGCTTCTCGGTGCATGTTTGGAGGTCTGGAGAAGACCTCGCTGCCTGTTACTCTTGGTGAGCGCCCTCACCTAGACGGTTCGGAGGCGTGGCCGCTGATCTCTCCGTTTGGAGATTGTCGGAGAGGCTCGGCAAGTGTGTACAAGGCATCGGTGCTCGCCTTTCCGGAGTGGACAAGGAGCAACCACTAGTGATAATATCCTTTGTGGATATTGAGGCAAGACTCAAGTGATTTGAGTGCTTCAACGGGATTAGTGGAGACTGGGCGAGTCTCCGATACCTCGGTAAAAATCGTTGTATTCGTTCTCTTTCCCTTGCTTATATTATTTGTTCTTGTTTTGTTCTTTATTTGTTTTAAGTTTTAAAGTTTTTAAAAGCCTCCTATTCACCCCCCCTCTAGTCGGCATCCTTGATCCAACATATAGGAGTCTGCTGTGGTGGATTAAATCCACGGGGTGTGGCACAAGTATGTTTTCTAAATAAAATTTGAGAAGTCAAGATTACCCAAATGACATGTGTTGTCATGATAAGGGGTGCTACCATGGGCTGTCGTGTGTCGACGTGTTGCGGTAGTTCTATAAATAGTGGAACATGAATATCTGATCCGTTTGAGACCTAGCCTTGGTTTTCGCACTAGGCTCGCCCAAATTCTAATATGCGGAATAACGGGAGCTTACTCGGAAATACCGAAACCCAAAGTAATTGCACAACTCTTTATTTCAAAGAGGCTTTACACGTCAAACGTTAGACACACTTGCCTACGTCGAAGGAATTATAAGTGTCTAAAACTCAAAGAAGTTCTATGACTTTTTGATGATCTAAACTAGACCTATTACAAGGTATTTGTAGTCATATCTTATGAGTACATATCAGACTCAGTAACCTAAATGTATTAGACTCATATAACTAACTAATCCTAAACAGATAAACTTAGTTATATATATTCGGATCGGATTACAATTCCGAACAGGGAACGAATTCCTTTTCATGGTCGTGAACCAATCCATGGTCGCGAAACCTTTCCGAACACTGTTAAGGTCGTGAAACCGTATGCGATCAGGACTTGAAGATCCTCCCAGATCATGACTCCCATGTTGAGAAGGAGCCAACCCTTGTTGCGACCTCTCGATCAAACTGGAGATGTTGAAATTGGGCTTGTCCATGTTCTCTGGTGTACCACTTTGCCGCACGTGCTCGTTGATCTTTCCGACCGACTCGAAAAGTCTCTTTTGTGCCACTACCGGTGGTAGTCACCTTCTTCTCCAGAATCTCAAATTCGCGTAGAGGTTCGTCTCGTTGATAGACCAAGTCTTCAACAGATGGTACTATAGTATCTGGCTCATCATCCAGCATTGAAGGCTCGAAGAGTTTGAGGTGCTCAACATTAACAACCGAGTAAATATCCATGTATGGAGGTAACTCGAGCTGACAATCATTATTACCCACTTTCCTCAAAATCCGTAAAGGACCATAACGAATGGGTTTGAGTTTCTTACCTTCACCTTTAAGTCTTTCCTTACTCAAATATAACCATACCATATCACCATCTTGAAATTGCGCATCAACTCGGTGCCGATCATGTCGCGCCTTGTACTTGAGTTGACCTCTCAACAAGTTCTGTTCAACCTCACGATGGAGTCGTTGAATACCTTTCAGGAACTTTTGTGCTCGATCCTGATCAGATGCTTCCTTGCTGTTCTGTGGTGAGGTAGGGATCACAAACTCCATGTCGAAAGGACTCTGTGGTAGAAATCCTAAACAGACCTCAAATGGCGACTTTCCAGTCGAACCATGCACTGCTCGATTAAAAGCAAATTGCAGGTACGGTATGCTTTCATCCCAGGTCTTCGGGTGCCTCGAGTTATATCCTCTCAAGAGATGAACGACTGTACGATTTACCACCTCGGTTTGACCATCAGTTTGCGGATGAAAAGCAATACTCCTCTTTAACTTGGTGTCCATCATCGTCCAGAGCGATCACCAAAAGTGACTAAGGAACCGGGTATCGCGATTAGACACAATAGAAGTCGGCAATCTGAAGTGAGTCCAAATGTTTTGAAAGAATACCCGAGCTGTTGCTTCTCCCGTCATAGTCTTTCAACAAGGTATAAGAATAATCATTTTGGAGAACCGATCAACGACCACGAATAGATAGTCATTACCACGTTGGGTCTTAGGCAATCCTCCCAAGAAATCCATAGATATGCTCTCCCATGGTCGCGATGGAACTGGCAAAGGAGTGTACAAACCTAATTATCAGTTTGCCTGTTTCGAGATGCTGTAGAGACCACAGCCTCGAATAAAACTAGCCACATCTTGCTGCATACGCGGCCAGAACACATGTCGGTGCAAATTTTGCAACATCTTTGTTGTCGTGGTATTGCGAATACCCCGGCAGGTTTTGAGAGCGATCCTAGCGAAGGTTACGCAGCGCGGGTTGATCGGTTGACCGGTCCTCCCCCGCCGGACAAACACAAGAAATGACACGAGGATTTATACAGGTTCGGGTCCCGGTGGGGGCCCTAATCCTATCGGTGCGTCCCCGACTGGAGTCAGCTGGGGAGGCTCTCTCCGGGGAAGAGGCTTCCGGAGCACACCTGTGAGTTTTTAGCTATTCCAACAAATGAATCACCTGCTTACAACTGAGGGGTACAAGGGCTATTTATAGCTCCAAAAAGAAGCAAAAAACCTAAACTACCCCGGAGACCACCGTCGGATTGAGGTGTAGGAACGTCCTTCTCCCGGTCAAACGCCTTGGATGCTTGACAGGTGGTCGCTGATTCCCGAGGGGCTCCTCGCGTGACCTGCACATGACAAACAACTCGAGACTTTACCTTTAGAAGGGCGACGAGGCCCGGGACCGGCGCCGGAGGCCAGGTCCCGGGGGCCAAACGACGACGCCCGGGGAGGCACCGGAGGGCAAGTCCCCGGGCCAATGGCGGCGCCCGGGACCTGCCCCGGAGGCCACGTCCCGGGAGCCAAAAGGCGGCGCCGGGGAGGGGCCAGAGGCCACGTCCCCGGACACATGGCGGCGCCCAGGACGGCGCCAGAGGCCAAGTCCCGGGGGCCAAAAGGCGGCGCCCGGGGAGGGGCCGGAGGCCATGTCCCCGAGCAAATGGCGGCGCCCGGGGCGGCGTCGGAGGCCATGTCCCGGGGGCCAAAAGGCGGCGCCCGGGGAGAGGTCGGAGGCCACGTCCCCGGACACATGGCGGCGCCCGGGAGGGTGCCGGAGGCCAAGTCCCGGGGGCCAAAAGGCGGCGCCCGGGGAGGGGCCGGAGGCCACGTCCCCGGACACATGGCGGCGCCCGGGACGGTGCCCGAGGCCAAGTCTCGGGGGCCAAAAGGCGGCGCCCAGGGAGGCCCCGGAGGCCATGTCCCCGGGCAAATGGCGGCGCCCGGGACGGCGCCGGAGGCCAGGTCCCGGGGGCCAAAAGGCGGCGCCCGGGGAGGCCATGTCCCCGGGCAAATGGCAGCGCCCGGGGCGGCGCCAGAGGCCATGTCCCGGGGGCCAAAAGGTGGCGCCTGGGGAGGGGCCGGAGGCCACGTCCCCGGACACATGGCGGCGCCCGGGACGGCGCCGGAGGCCAAGTCCCGGGGGCCAAAAGGCGGCGCCCGGGGAGGCCCCGGAGGCCAAGTCCCCTGGCAAATGGCGGCACCTGGGACGGCGCCGGAGGCAATGTCCCGGGGGCCAAAAGGCGGCGCCCGTGGAGGCCCCGGAGGCCAAGTCCCCGGGCAAACGTGACGCAACTTACCTGGACTTAGTTTCGCGGAGATTTCCCCCCAACAGCAGCCCCCCATGCCCCCCGGGGACAACGCTCGAGTCCCCGGTGGGTATGGCACATGTCACCGGGAAAATCTCCGGACCAAGCCACCGGAGTCGTGACGCTTCGGTTTCCGTGCCCCGCACTTAAGGCCGCGCCGTTTCACCATAAATGCACTCGCGGTTCGAACCAGCGCCTCGATTCGCGCGCCAGTCCCTTCGTTTCCAGCGCGTGGTTTGAACTTCAACGGCCCAGATTGATCCGCGGGGTGCCACGTGGCGCCCATCTAGATCATGGCTCGACCCTATAAATAGGGCCTTGGGGGGTGCCCGGAAGTTCATTCCAAACTTCTCATCCTTAGCGCGCTTAGCTCTCCCGGTAGCTCTCTCCCGGTAACCTTCTTCCGGTAGCTAGCGCCCGGTAGCAAGCGTCCGGGACTTTTTGGCTTAGCCTCCTAAAAAGTTAGTCTAAGAAAAACTAACCTGATGGCACCGAAGGGTCGAGCAAAGATGACCGAGGTGCCCCCGGAGGAGGTCGCTCCGGACTTCCTCTGGGCGTCCGAGTTCACGGCCGAGGACGCGGAGTCCTTTGTCGAGCGCGGAGTCGTGGAGGATGGGGACATTCGAGTCCCCGTGAAGAAAGACGGAGCCCCCCGCCCCAGGCCCGGAGAGGTAGTGGCCTTCGAGGCCTTCCTGGAGGCGGGGCTCCGGCTCCCGGTGCATCCCATGCTCCGGGAGTTCCTCAAGGAGTACGGGGTGGCACTCAACCACCTCACCCCGAACGCCATAGTCCGGATGGGGATCTTCATCTGGCTATGCTGCCGTCCCGGGTGGCCGACTACCCGGCGGGAGCCTCCTGGAACCATTGGGGAGACTGGATCCGGAGGTGGTTCTACCTCCGGGTCCGGGACGACGGGGTGACGTACGCCCCAGAGCCCGCCTCTTACAGCCGGTCGTCCGCGCCGAAGCCTCCGGTGTGGACGGACGAGGAGCTCGAGCTCCTCGGCAAGGTGATCATCTCCCGGAAGACCCGCTCTATGCGGGACGCCGCCGAGGAGATGATGCTCCTGAGGATCTCCCCCTTCGCGCGCGGGAGGAGGGGGACCGGCATGGGCCTGGAGTAGCAGCCCCCGGTCAAGCCGGTGACCCGACGTAAGTCCCGGTAACCTGCTTTACTGCATTTACCAATTTTTGAAAATTTGACTAACTCTTTACCTCTTGTAGTCCGGCCGTACCCGGCGGCGTGGGAGAAGGCGGAGAACCTCCTCGGGAGGTACTTCGCCGATGAGCACGAGCGCATCGTGCCCCTCGTGGGGGAGGGTCCTCCCCGGAACCTGGTGGCTGAGGCCTACGGGCTGAAGCTCCCGGAGAGGAAGCCCCTCCCCACCCCCGGGACACACAAGCAGGGGAAGGACGCGGCCGGGGGCTCTGAGCCTAAGAAGGCCAGAGTCCAAAAAGCCCCTGGACCGTCGACGACGCCGGCGGCGACACCGGTGAAGCCCCGGGATGAGACCCTCGGGACCGAGCGCGCCCGGGCGCCGCCCCGGAAGGAAGCAACACCCCCTCCGCCGACGAGCCCCGGTGCGGCCCGGGGGAAGGAGCTGGCACCGGGCTGGGCAGCGTCCGATTCGGCGGACTACGCCCCGTCGCCGCCCTCAGTAGTAGTCCTCCCGGCGCCCCCGACACCCTTGGAGCCGGAGAAACCGGAGGTGGGGTTCGCAGAGACCTCGCCTCCGCGGGTTGAATGGCCCGTGGACAAGGGGGGAGCCCCTCGGTCTACGAGGTCCCGCCGGAAGTAGGGGCCCCGGGGGCCCTCCCGCCCAGGAAGGGGAAAGGGCTGATGATCCCCCCCCGGCGCGGGACCCCCTCCGAAGCTTCCTCAGCCACTTCCTCGGGGGGGGGCTTCGGCGACGAAGACGACGACGACCGCCACCCCGACCGAGGTCGTACCAGACGCCCAAGTCGGGGAGCTCGTTATTGGCCACAGCGGGACATGCGCCGGGCGGGAGACCCCCCTGCTTTCTGCAGGGGAGGTCGAACGTCACGCGGAAGGCCTGCAGACCCCGAAGGTCCAGGGCTTCGTCGCGGGGGGGACGCTCCACGATCGCTTCGCGGAGCTTTGGTGCCTCCAGGCCGAGGTATTCACCCGAAGCGGTTGTCGCTTTCTCTTAGTTCCCTGCATCCAAAATTTTTCTAACTCTGGAATTTGTAGGGGACGGCAATTACCTGGGGCATCGAGCAGCGCGTCATCCGGCTACTCAAGGACGCGGAGGACAGGGCCGCCTCCTTCCTGGGCCAGCGGGATGAAGCTCTCCAGGAGCTAGCCCGGGTCCGGGCCCAAGTTCACGTCTCAGAGGCGGTGAACGGCCGCCTCAGAGAGGAGGTGAAGGTGAGGGAGGAGGCCCTCCAGGAGCTCGAGGGATCGAGCGTCCGGGCGGTGGTGGACGCAGGTGTAACATCACTATTTTTGGCTATCTTTTATGCTTACGAGTCAGCATATATTCTTTGGAATCCCTGATGTCTCAACCCTATCTTGACCTTAGGTATGCCACTACCTTAACCTAAAAAGTTGGCAGCTAAACTTCATCTCCCAGATCGTTTTCACATTCCAGTCCAAAAGTGTTTCAATTTAGTCCTTTTCAGAAGTTTCAGAAAGCCCAAAAAGGCTAAAAGTCCCAGATCATCTCCAAATCCAAATCTGATCGAGTGATTACCTTTCTTTCATTTTTCTGAACATTTTTCCCTTCTGGAAGAATTCCAGAATCTCAACCGAAACCCTGGTTTCAGTCTTGACAAAAGTTTCAGACCCTAATTACCCTGTTTACCCTAATTACCCTGTTTTCGATTTTTGTCAAAACCGCCAGATCTTATCGGATTTTACCATTTTTCCTGCTGGATGAGTCTAAGACATTTAGTAACACTCATCTGCAAAGTCGAAATCCAAATCGACCCTTCAGATCTTCAGAATTGCAAATAGGCCCAAATTCCCGAGCCAAAACCCTCGCAGTTTAGTCCAAATCTTCGCAAATCAGTCCAAAGCTTGCAACCAGGTCCCTGTACCGTTTTCGACCACGACCAGCGTTCGTTCGACCAGCGCCCCGCCGTTTTGCCTCGCCGTTGAACTCGCCACCGGCGAAGTTCCCCGCGCTGCCACCTTCACAGCCACGTAGCCTCCACCTGCGCACAACTGTATCGCCACCGTGGAAGCAGTTCACCCGTGTTGTGCCGTGTTCTTCCCTGCGCGCGCGCGTGCCTGCTGTTGTTAGGAGCTTCACGCCACATGGCTGCCATCCCAGAGATCGTCATCTCGCCGTCCTGACAAAATCCCGATTCCGCGTGATACACCGTCTCTGGCAGAGCCCCGCCATGTCCCGACGTGCCTCGTTGACCGCTCCAGCGCCAGAAGAAATCTCACCGGCGATTGCTGCAACTCCCGAGAGCTCAATCCCGCGGCTATATAAAGCCCCCCCTTGCCCAGCATCTCTTCACACCACCTGCAGTTGTAAGCCCTAGTCTCCACCACCAGAGAGCAACCAAGTTACTCAGCGCCGCCGCGAAGACCTTCTTCCCCGGCGAGCAATTCCTGAAGCTCACGGCGCCAGCTTCGCCCGCAGCTTCCCCCTCCAAACCGACACCACCAGTAAGGTCCCCTTATCCCCCTGTGTGTTTCATAGCCGTTAATTGATCCCCGGCGAACCTCAACGCCGGCAATCACCGGAAAAGCTGTAATCCCCTGTTCCCGTAATGCCGAGTGATTCAAGCCAAATTGATCCTCGTGCCAGTAGAGAATAATGACCAGTGAGCTAGGAGGAACGAGCCTGCAAGCTTAGAATCGCCAATTTTGCCCCGAGCGTTGAATTTCCATGTTCAAGCCTCGGCAGTTCACCGGAGAACGCCGCCGTGCTTCTCCAACCATTCTCTGGCAAAATTGAGTACGCCAATAGCTTCGTGACAGCCCCTAGATGCTTCCCGAGTGTGGAATTGAGTTCAAACGCTCTGGAACGAAAACGCCCAAATCGGTGCCTTCGTCTTCGGCCCCGATCGCCGGAGTTCATTTTCCGGCCAAACCAGCCGATTAAACCTTGTCATCTATCTAGGCCTCAACCCCCTGAGCAATTTACTCCACTGGCTCGAACCCTGAATCGGCCTAGATCAAAAGTTATGATCATGCCCAGATTACTGTCCAGTGGTTCAGTTCATGTCCAGACCACCGTGTTTGCTCACCGGATTTGGCCACCCTCCGGCCACTTTCTGCCCTAGAACCTGTTGAGAGTTTTGTAGCTGTCATCAAGGCCTAAACCCCAGACAAAGTTGTGCACCAATTGGAGTCCTGAGTCAAAAGTTATCCAATGCCCTAGTTTCTGGCCATGTCTAGCACTATGTCAGTGCATGTCCACCAGTGGCATTGAATGATTTAGACTTGTTACTTTTGAGCAACTGAAATGCCACTTTGTCCACTAAGCCTTTTGAACCATGTTCTACAACATTCCCTACTATCGCATCTCCAGAAAACAGAGCTAGAACCAATTTAGGGCTATGTCAAGCCATGAGCCGAATGTCAGCGTTTCGACATTCAAGTCCTTTTGAGCCCATCTCTTCGACCAATGTCAACTGACCTTGTCCCAACCCTTTCCCTGCATGCATGATCGGTTTACATGATATTTTCTAGTGCTTGTATGCTTATATAGTGTGTATGTGTTGTTTGTATCCGCCGTGGAACCAGACGTTGAAGGAACAGAGGAGATCTTCGAGGATTCATCTGAGCAGCTAGACCCATCACTGCAAGGCAAGTCTCAAACCCTTGATCATGTCTAGCCTACTATTTTGAAATGAAGTATGTTAACTGTTTTCAAGTATATGCATGCCTTAAATTCAAATAAGAACTATGTTTCAATAAAGTGATTAGATATGACCTAAAAGATTGTAAAGCCCCTTTTGACATTGAATATCCCTGCACCCTTCTCACCCTAGAATATCATGCTTAGGCTATACTATGCTCAAGATTATATGTTAAATGTTGAATGGTCACATGTGAGAAAAGTATATTCAAAACCCTTTTTGTGAAGGAAAATGTGATTGGAATCGATAGTGAGGATGGTTTGAGTGGATGGTGCTGTGTGCGCACTGGGAATGTGAAAGACTCCCCACTAGAGATTCATAAGGACTAGAACCTTGTGTTGTGCTTCTATGCGGCATGAAAAACGTACCAACCACTTGCCCGGTTATGGGACGGGCGCAACTTAGTAGCTTTCTTTAGTATTAGCTTTTCCCTGCAATGGTTGTCGATCCAGTGTCTTGCGAGAACTGGTGGGCCGCAGAAGGCCATGAGTGATGTGAGTTCAGAAAAATCATGAGAGGAAAAGGTGGAAAGAAGGAAGACGCCCTACGCCAGATTAAGTCGTGCACGACTGTAATCAAGAGAGGCTATGTGTCTTGCGAGAACATAGACCCAGGCTAGGAAGTAAGGCAGTGGGGAGGACCCACAATGGTACTTGAGACTTGACTGTCTATTTACCGGGCAGGGAATAGTTAATGCTAGGACTGTAAACTGTTGTGTCATCTCGGCCTTGTCACATGCATAAGAGTCGCATGGAGAGGTACCGACTTGAAAGCCGAATGATCAGTGGATTAAGGTGGTACACCTTTGCAAAGTTTAAAAAGTATCGGATACTCTGAGCTCCCAGGTTATGGAGTCTGCGCGCTGTGGATTCTATTCACATCGATGCAGCAGAAGTAGCTTTTGGAAAGTTTTCACAAAATCAGAATAAAGTGGTGACTCATGAAAGACCGCCACACACAACATTTTCTGAGAATTTAGCTTAGGGTTTCAAAAGCACCGCTTTCGAAAATAAAGATCTTTTCTTCAAAACCAAGTGTGAAAATCTATCCTATATACATATACAAAGCCAAAGAGCTATTCTTTGAGAAATTTCCCCCTCATCTATATATACTTGCATTCTTATTTGGGACTTGTTGAGCACCATGTGGACAATGTGCTCACCCTTGCTTTTACAAACAAATTTAGAAGAAGGATTCGTTGACCCTGAATCTTACGGTCTTGAACCCAATGTGGAACAAGAAGAAGAAACTGAAGACCCAGCTTGCTAGAGGGTTATGTACCAAGGTGGAGTCAGATGTGGAGAAGGCCCGTACACTGCTACTGCAGAAGAAGAAGACTGATGAAGTCCTTTTGCTTATTATTGTTGTTTCATTGTGTGCCGACCTTTGTGTCGAAAACTCCTTAATTTGTATCAACATTTAAATGCGTCATTTTGGCGCTAAGTTATTGTAATGTTGGTCCTTGTGATCAGCACTTGTTTTTAATTACTCGCATTTTTATATAATGCATCTTGTTGTTGTGAGCTGCAATGTACCTTTTCTGAGTGCAACCCACCTGGGCGGTTGCCACCGGATTCGTCAAATGAGGGTCCCACAGTAGGCCACTCCGTCCGCTCGGCCCTCAAGAGCCTTGGCGTAAGCCTAGGCTCCGTGGGTGGCTCGGAGGTGCCCCCGGCCACGCTCGCGGAGGCTGTGCGTTTTCTTAGCGCACAAGTCTCCGTGATCCCGGAGGCAGCGGACGCCTGGGCGCGAGGCCGGGTGATCCCCGTCGTCGCGGCCGCCGCCGGGCTAGTCGAGAACCGGGGAGTGGGCGCCCGGGCGATCGGGGGCCACATCCCGCGGAGCTTCCACGAGTTCTTTGAGCCCGCGCGCCGGGAGGTGGAGCAGCTCGCCGGGGGTTTCTACAACCGGATCATCCGGGTGAGATTCCCGGCCCCGGCGCCTCCGGCAGTGGACGCCCCAGCCCCGGCCTCGGAGGAAGCCCCCCGGGGGGAGGACGCCAATGAAAAAGTATGAGCCTCCCCCCGGGTCTTTAGATCGGGGGCCACATCCCTCGGAGGAAGCGCCGGGACAGCAGTGTCCCGGACGGGCGGCGCTGGGTCTTCGAGACTGGCGTCACCGGGAAGGGTGCGAGCCCTTGTTATTGGGGGTGCCATGGCGTCTTGTCACGAGTCCGCACGGACGGCGCCAACTGTCGTGGTATTGCGAATACCCCGGCAGGTTTTGAGAGCGATCCTAGTGAAGGTTACGCAGCGCGGGTTGACTGGATGACCGGTCCTCCCCTACCGGACAAACACAAGAAATGACATGAGGATTTATACAGGTTCGGGTCCCGATGGGGGCCCTAATCCTGTCGGTGCGCTCCCGACCGGAGTCGGCTGGAGAGGCTCTCTCCGGGGGAGAGGCTTTCGGAGCACACCTGTGAGTTTTTAGCTATTCCAACAAATGAATCACCTGTTTACAACTGAGGGGTACAAGGGCTATTTATAGCCCCAAAAAGAAGCAAAAAACCTAAGCTACCCCGGAGGCCACCGTCGGATTGAGGGGTAGGAATGTCCTTCTCCTGGTCAAATGCCTTGGATACTTGACAGGTGGTCGCTGATTCCCGAGGCGCTCCTCGCGTGACCTGCACGTGACAAACAACTCGAGACTTTACCTTTAGAAGGGCGACGAGGCCCGGGACCGGCGCCGGAGGCCAGGTCCCTGGGGCCAAACGACGACGCCCGGGGAGGCACCAGAGGGCAAGTCCCCGGGCCAATGGCGGCGCCCGGGACCGGCCCGGAGGCCAGGTCCCGGAGGCCAGGTCCCGGGAGCCAAAAGGCGGCGCCCGGGGAGGGGCCGGAGGCCACGTCCCCGGACACATGGCGGCGCCCGGGACGGCGCCGGTGGCCATGTCCAAGGGGCCAAAAGGCAGCGCCCGGGGAGGGGCCGAAGGCCATGTCCCGGGCCAAATGGCGGCGCCCGGGGCGGCGCCGGAGGCCATGTCCCGGGGGCCAAAAGGCGGCACACGGGTGAAAAGGATCTAGGATATCGACTAGAGGGGGGGGTGAATAGGCGATTTTACCAAATTACAATAAATCAAACAATTTGTAGTAAAAAGAGAGCAATTTAAATAACACAAGATGAACAATGAGCAATCTCAACACAAGGATATATCCCGTGGTCTCGGTGATTTGCCGATCACCCCTAATCCACGTTGAGGCAAACTCAAATCTCTAACCGCTCCTCTATCTAGTCAATCTTCTCTCGAGAAGTGACCTAGATCTTGAGCCAGAATAGTGTGATGAGTTATCCAAACCTCGATTTCACTAAGGATGCACTTTACCGCTCCGGCAAGGCGTGCTCAACCTTTCACAAGACGTTTTGAAGCTTCTTCACAATCTTCCTTGAAGAGCTCTTCAAAACCTTTCTCCTAGCCGTCTAGGAGCCGGCAAACTCCAAGAGTAACAAGCCGGTGATGATCACTTTGCCTTCTTCTAGTGCCACACGATTGATTCAATGATCTAAATGCAATGCACTAGAAGATCTCAAATGCACACTCTCACAAATTTGAGAATTTGAAACCTAGAGTGTATGAAACTAGCTTAGGCTCTCAAGGATGATGACAATGCTCAAGATTATGCAAAAGTCCTGAACAGGGCCGTGCATGGGAGTATATATACCCCCCACAATTAATATAGCCGTTACAGGCCGTTGGGAGAAAAAGATCACCTGACGGTCAGACCGCAGGCACAAGCTCGGTCAGACCGCCGCAATTGCAACGGCATTAAACAGGCACAATAAATGCTCAACTGCCCTTGTCAGGCACACATACGGTCAGACCGGAGCCTATTTCGGTCAGACCGTGAACTGTCCAGAGACGACATAGTTTCTGGACACCTTATACGGTCAGGCCGAAATATACGGACAGACCGGCAAAACGGTCAGACCGCAGTTCAAAAACTCGGTCAGACCGATTTCACGGTCAGACCGGTATAACAAACGGTCAGACCGTAATAGCTCAAAATTCCTGAAGGATAAATCAAGAGGTTCCAGGAGTCTGACCGACAAAATAACTACGGACAGATCGACCTTAAACAGAAATACAATATGCAAAGACACAACTTCGGTCAGTTCGAGATTTTAAACGGTTAGTCCGATAATTCGGTCAGACCGGTCTAACTCACGGTCAGACGGACTGAGACAGACTGAGCTGAACTGAGCTGAAACAAGCATTTTGAGGAATATGACCTTCTAGTATGCAATGCAGGTTGATTTTAAGATTTGTGGCACATAGATGAAGTATATTGTGATACACCACATGCTCCTCTTAATAGTACGGCAACTATTCTAAAATCCGGTCAAAATTCTTCTCTAATCACCTTAGACCGGTAAAAATGGAAAAGATCCTATTTCGTACCTTTGCCCTTTTGATCAATGCTCTTTCTTCATCATGAGGCTCTTTCTTTGCCTTTCATTGACCTGTCTTTTAAGTACTCTCTTTGATACAACTAGACAGGTAACGTTAGTATAGCATTTGTAGTTGTCATTAATTATTAAAACACTCTATAGGGGCCTAGAAGCTACAATCTCCCCCTTTTTGGTAATTGATGACAACATAAAGAGTAGATGAAAGAGTTTTAAGCATAAGGAGTATTTTTACAATAAGCATCGAAGAATAAGACACTCCCCCTAAATGTATGAATAAGAGAATTTTGGCATTTTAGTGGAGTTCAAGCATGTGTATAGGAAGCATATCACATATATCATGATCACAAGGTCATATGTAACTATTATAAGCATATCACATATATCATGAAGTACCATTTCTCATACAAGAGTCATCCAACATAAATAACAACCACATAACATCCACATAGATCATAAAAGAGATATCCAACTAAGCAAGTTAAATTAAAACTTCTATACACCAAAAGATTTTTCATCCAAGTTTCATCCAAGAGTTTTCATTTACATTTAAGGTTCATTGTTCATTATCTCTCTTCTACTCTCTTCTCTCTCCCCCTTTGGCATCAATTGCCATAAAAAGCTAAGAATCAGCTGGAGCATCATCATCAGGAGGATGGTGAGGAGGAGTCCATGGGAAACAAGTGTAGAAATGAGTGGAGAAGGCGTCGAAGCGCTGCTCGAACTGATCCTGGCGGGAAGAGAATGTCTGGAACTGATCGTGCAAGGCCGCCAAGTCGGAACGAGTGAGCTCAAGCCCCTGGAGAAGAGTAGCAAACTGATCCATCATGGGCTGATGGAACTGCTGCTGGAACTGAGAAAACCAGGCGGGGGCTTGGCTCGGCTGAGGTGCCTGCTGAGCCTGAGGTGGAGGAGGAGGAGGCATAGGCTGAGCCGGCTGCTGCTGATGCTGTGCTCCTTGGCCTCGAGCTAAGACATGCGGGTTGACACTGAACGGCTTATAGCCGAGATGCCTGATGTCGCAAGACCCGCAAGGAAACTTTGTCTTCTGGAGCAGCAGCGACATGATATATGGAGCATAGTAGAGATTTGGCAAAGTGGCCGCCGAGACATCCTCAATAGTCTTCAAAATGAAGGAGACTATGTTGATTCGATGTCTTTGGAGGATGTGGTCGATGAAGTTCCATTAGTAATCCCGGACCGCTTCTCGGTTTCCACTCTTCGGATGGATCGTGGCTCGTACAATCTTGTTGACTACAGCGGGGAGGACTTTGAGACCGGTAACAGTACCGGGTACAATCCGCTGTCCACCTCCCGGCTGCTCATAGAACTGGAGCCAGTCGTCCTCATGAAGGTAATCCTCTTCTTCCATATCGACCCCTTCCTTCAGCTCCTCATAGTTCAGCTTGTTTGCCGCAGCAAACTCCTCAAAAGTGGCCTGATAGCGCCTAGACCCTGTCATCCATATAATCTGCTGGTCCGCCCATTTGATCTCAACTGTAGCATAGAACTGTCTGATAGCGGTGGCGTTCCATGGGCACTTGTGCTGTACAAAGTCATACAGCCCTATATCCTTGAAGATCTGCACCAAGGGAGCCATGATGGGCTGATTCACAACATAGGCCCATTCGATCCATTTATGTTCAAAAATGTTTTTGTGGACCAAATGACCGTAGAAGGCATCCTGCTGCGTCCTCGTGTAGAAGTGAGGCGTCGTGGCATCATTGGCATGATCGTAGGCATAGGTGGTCCTCGCCTTCGTGTAGTCGCTCGACGTCCAATTTTTCTTTGGGCCTTGATAGGCGTGGACGTTTATCTCATCGTCCTCACTCTCGACGTCCATGCCTACATGAGAGGATCCACACTGATGAGACGACTGCTCTGTCTCTGAGTCACCGGCCGAGGGTAGCCAATCGTCATCATGACTGTCACTGCTACTCGAGGGTAGAACCCTTTTCGGCCGCTTAGCCAGTTTCTTCTTGTTGGTCCGAGTGGGGCCAGCGCCTTGAGTACCTTGACCACTGTACGATTTGGAATATATGAAGCAGGTAAGATACAGGAAACAGAAAAGCATGAAGAGAACAGAGATGATAACAGAACTGCACACCCTGGCTCTGCTGTTGCATTCGGTCAGACCGAGACAGGGGCGGTCAGACCGGCGCAACCGTAGAGTTAGGGTTTGGCATGATTTCTGGGATTTTGGAGAAATTAACATGCAATGTGGACAAATATATGAGATAGACTTCACATTGCATCAGGGTAATGAAGCAATTTCAGGAAGTTTGCACAGTTTAACCAAGATTCACTACATTTGCCCTAACTCACAAGATGAACAGAAGAGAAACAGAAAAACGAAGAAGAATCTGAGCAATATACCGTGAAGACATGATTTGGTGAAGATCCTGAACCACGGTTTGTCCGAGCTTGACGAGGGTTTGACCGGAGAGGAAAAATCCAAGGATTGAGGCGCACGTGAAAGAGACAGAGATGGGGAAGAAAAGTAAAAAGGACAAGAGATTCGGGTTAAAAGGTCTCTGGTCATGAAAATTCGGTCAGACCGTAGAAGAGATACCGGTCAGACCGCTGGAAGCAGGAATCTAAGATGCTCTCTGGAGATGCATTCGGTCAGACCGCATATGTTTCGGTCAGACCGCTGGAAAGATTGAATTTCTTGGAAGATTTTGATTGATTTGAAGCTCAAGACATTTTGAGAGAGATATATATAACTATAAGATAATCATAAGAAAGATATAGGCAATATCACCAAAGGGGAAGAATTTTTCTTACAATTTAACATGTTATTTGGTTCATTTCACTCAATTCCCGATAAAGGAGCCTAAAAAGCTCTAAAAGAGGAAGTTTAAGCAACCAAGATAAACTATAAGCACATTCAATATGAGTCCAACAATTCAAGCCACATTTGATATATCAATGACGTTAAGCTCATTTCGAAGTTTGCAAAAACGACTTTCATCTAAGGGCTTAGTGAATATATCCGCTAATTGATCTTCGGTTCTCACATTATCCACCACCACATCACCTTTGCTAACATGATCTCTAAGGAAGTGGTGTCGGATATCTATATGCTTGGTCCGAGAGTGTTGAACTGGGTTTGTGGCTATTTTCACCGCACTCTCATTATCACACAAAAGAGGCACTTTTTCAAATTTTATTCCATAATCCAACAATGTTTGCCTCATCCAAAGCAATTGTGCACAACAACTACCCGCGGAAACATATTCCGCTTCGGCGGTTGATAACGCTACAGAGTTTTGTTTCTTAGAGGACCAAGATACTAAAGGTCTTCCTAATAGTTGACAACTGCCAGAGGTGCTTTTTCTATCCACTTTACATCCCGCATAATCGGAATCAGAATATCCAATTAATTCGAATTTTGCACCTTTAGCATACCACAACCCTATGCTAGATGAATATTTTAGATATCTCAAAATGCGCTTAACGGCCATTAAATGACTTTCTTTAGGAGAGGCTTGAAATCTTGCACACATACAAACACTAAACATAATATCGGGCCTAGAAGCAGTTAGATATAATAAACTACCAATCATGGATCTATAAAGCTTTGAGTCTACCGGTTTACCTCCTTCGTCAGAGACAAGGTGACCATTTGTGGCCATTGGTGTCTTGATTGGTTTTGCTTCTTCAAGTCCGAACTTCTTGAGTACATCCTTCACATATTTGTTTTGACTGATGAAAGTTCCTTCCTTGAGTTGTTTAACTTGTAATCCGAGAAAGAAACTTAATTCACCTATCAAAGACATCTCAAATTCCCTGGACATCATATCACCAAATTCCTCGCAAAAATCTTGGTTAGTAGATCCAAATATGATGTCATCAACATAAATTTGACATACAAAGAAATCATTTCCAATTTTCTTAGTAAACAATGTAGTATCAACTTTCCCAATTTTAAAGCCTTTTGAAATTAAAAAGTCCCTAAGTCTTTCATACCAAGCACGAGGTGCTTGTTTAAGACCATAAAGAGCCTTTGAGAGTTTATACACATGATTTGACTTTGTAGGATCCTCAAATCCGGGAGGTTGTTTAACAAATACTAACTCATTAATTTTTCCATTTAAAAATGCACTTTTGACATCCATTTGATATAGTTTAATATTATGAGATGAAGCAAAAGCAAGTAAGATTCTAATAGCCTCAAGTCTAGCTACGGGAGCAAAGGTTTCACCGAAGTCCAAACCTTCAACTTGAGTGTATCCTTGAGCCACCAATCTTGCCTTGTTTCTTACTACCACTCCGTTTGCATCTTGTTTATTCTTGAAAATCCATTTGGTTCCAATGACATTATGCTCATCCAGATTTGGTTCTTCTACCAATTCCCAAACATTGTTGCGGGTGAAGTTGTTTAATTCTTCATGCATAGCGTTCACCCAATCCGGATCTTTTAAAGCTTCATCTACAAGTGTGGGCTCAAAGGAGGAAACAAAAGAGTAATTTTCACAAAATGAAGCAAGACGAGAACGAGTTTGAACACCCTTACACAAGTCACCAACAATTTGATCGACGGGGTGATCTTTGGAAATTGAGTGATGAATTCTTGGATGGTCAACCGGGATTTGTGAAGTAGAAAGTACTTCCGGCTGTTGTTGAGTGGAGTCTTCCACGTTGACCACTTCAACTATTTGATCTTCGTGTTGAGGAGTTGATGAAGAGGGGATAGCATGAGTGGATGGATCTTCATCTTGATCACTATCTTCTTTCGGCTTGACATCCCCAATGGTCATGTTCTTCATTGCCACTCTCAACCCTTCATCACCTACATCATCCAAATTTTCTTGCTCCTCTTGAGAGCCATTAGTCTCATCAAATTCAACATCATGTGTCTCCTCAACCAAACCGGAGTTTTGGTTGTAGACACGATATGCTTTGCTATTTGATGAGTATCCTAACAAAAATCCTACATCACATTTACTTTGAAATTTAGATAAGCGTGTACCTTTCCGCAAGATATAGCACTTACACCCAAACACACGGAAGTAGGAAATGTTTGGCTTCCTTCCAATGAGAAGCTCATAAGGAGTTTTCTTTAGTAGTCGATGACAATAAAGACGATTTGATGCATGGCACGCGGTGTTGATTGCTTCGGCCCAAAAGGTGTCCGAAACATTGTACTCCGAAAGCATAGACCTTGCCATATCTATCAATGTCCGGTTCTTTCGTTCGACTACTCCATTTTGCTCAGGTGTATACTTGGCCGAAAACTCATGTTTGATGCCTTTATCATCACACCAATTTTCAACCTTGGTGTTCTTGAATTCGGAGCCGTTGTCACTTCTCACTTTCTTGATCTTGAAGCTAAATTCATTTTCGGCCCTTTGAGCAAAGCTTTTGAAAGTGTTAAACACAATTGACTTGTCATGCAAAAAGAATATCCATGTATATCTAGAAAAATCATCTACAACGACAAGGCAATAACTATTGCCACCAATGCTCACAAAAGAAGTTGGTCCAAATAAATCCATATGCAATAATTCAAGTGGACTCGAAGTTGACATTGTGCTTTTAGTTGGATGTGAGTTTGCAACTTGTTTTCCGGCTTGGGAAGCACTACATAATTTGTCTTTTTCAAACTTTACATCTTTTAGACCAACAACCAAATCATGTTTAACTAGTCTATTTAGTTGTTTCATTCCAACATGCCCAAGCCTTCTATGCCATAGCCAACCTTTGGAAGATTTTGTAAACAAGCATGTACCAAGATTAGTATCATTTGAATTGAAATCAACTAAATAGAGGTTGCCATGTCTAAAACCTTTGAAAATCAACTTATTATCATCAATGCTAGTGATAATTACTTCTTTTGGATAAAATGCACATATGAATCCAAGATCACAAAGTTGAGCTACGGATAAGAGGTTGAAGTTTAGAGATTCAACAAGCAATACATTAGATATGGAGAGGTCGTTTGAGATAGCAATTTTACCTAAACCTTTTACCTTTCCTTTGCTATTGTCTCCAAACGTGATCTTGTCATATTCCGCACCTTTGTTATTTAGTGAGGAGAACATGTTGTGATTACCGGTCATGTGTTGAGTGCATCCACTATCGAGCACCCAATGTTGTCCTCCCGCCTTGTAATTTACCTACAAAACAAAGTTAGGTCCTTTTAGGTACCCAAACCTTTTTGGGTCCTTGGAGGTTAGTTACCAAGGATTTTGGAACCCAAATGGCTTTCTTTTTGGCACCAATGATCGGGGTTCCAACAAATTTGGCTTTAATATCGCCATTTGTCATTTTCTTCAATACATAGCAAGAATTGAATATAGGGGATGAAATGCTTTTGTTAGCATGGCAATTCTTTTCAATGTGACCTAAACTTTTACATTTGTTACAATATCCTTTTTCTTTCACAAAAACTGTTTTGGTTGGAACAAAAGCATGTTTACCCTTTTTGGGATTGAAACCTAGTCCTTCTTTTCTTAAGGAAAATCTTTGACTATCTAGAAGATGTCTTAATTTTGATTCTCCTACATAGCATTTTGCTAGGTCATTGGTTAGTTTTTCAATTTCTTCTTTAAGTTCGTTGTTTTCAAGACTAAGCACATTATCTTCAATTTTAGGTCTAGTAGGGAATTCATTTAAGTCTTCACAAGAAGTAGAAATGCTAGAAGTAGACATCATGGGCAAATCATTCAACATATTACAAGTGATGCCTATGTCATTACTTGATTTGTTGGCATTATGAGTAATTAGAGAGTCATGAGCTTCCTTAAGCATCTCATGAGTTTCTTTGAGACTCTCATGAGATGTGTTTAGCTCCTCATAGGAATTTTGAAGAGCTTTGTATCTCTTCTTCAATTCCTTGAATTTTTCTTTTTCCTTACTCATATAGTCATCAAAATCAGTGATCATCTCAACTAGGTCATCATAAGTATATTCATTTTCATCACATGATACCTTTGATTCTCCTTTAGCCATGAGGCAATGAGGAGTGGAGAATAGAGATGGAGCTTCCTTGATAGCTACTCCGGCGAGTCCTTTGGGTGACGCTTCATCCTCATCATCGGAATCGGAACTTGAAGCATCCGAATCCCACTCAATGAAGTAAGCTTGCCCATCCTTCTTCTTATAATATTTCTTGAAAAACTTTTTCTTGCTTTCTCCTTCCTTCTCGTATTTCTTCTTCTTCATTGATTTTTCTTCTTCCTTATTTTTGCATTGTGTGGAGATGTGACCCTTTTCACCGCACTCAAAACATCTTCTTTCTTCAAATGGGTTCCTCTTGGATGTTTGTCCTTTCTTGAAAGATTTCCCTTGATATCTTTTCTTCATGAATTGCTTGAATTTTCTCACGAAGAGAGCCATTTCCTCATCGGTGTCTCTCTCATCGCTTTCCTCTTCATTGTCTTCCCTTTTGGAGACTTGAGCTTTAAGTGCAATGTTCTTCTTCTTGGAGTCGGAAGCCTCATCTTTCACTTCTTCTTGAGATTTCTTGAAAATATCATGAGTGAGAATCTCACTCAAGACTTCCAACGGAGTCACACTCTTCAAGTTCGAACGCACAAGTAAGGTAACAATTGTATCATATTTAGAAGGTAAAGCTCTAAGAAACTTATGACAAAACTCCACGTTTGTGACATCCATACCAAGCCCTTTTAACTCATTTACGATGTTATTTAATCGGTTAAACATCTCCGATACATCTTCATTGGGCAACATGGCAAACTTTTCAAATTGGCCCTTATGGATAAATAGTTTAGCGTCCTTGACCATCGAGGTTCCTTCATGAATATCCATAAGATTTCTCCAAATATCATGGGCCGTTTCAAGTTTACAAATTCTATTAAATTCACCTAGATTTAGAGCACTATAAAGAACATTCATGGCTTGAGCATTTGCTAAGGCATTATCTCTATCTAAGTTGGTCATGTCATCATCATCAAGAATTGCAAACCCCTCATCCACCACTTTCCAAATCTTTCCACCCATGGCTTTAAGATAGACCATCATCCTAGTTTTCCAATAAGTATAGTTAGATCCATCAAAGAGTGGTGGTTTACCAATATTGATCCGACCCTCACTAGCCATCTTTATCCTACTCCGGGATGGTTAAATCCTCTAAAAAGGAGTCCTTGCTCTGATACCAATTGAAAAGGATCTAGGATATCGACTAGAGGGGGGTGAATAGGCGATTTTACCAAATTACAATAAATCAAACAATTTGTAGTAAAAAGAGAGCAATTTAAATAACACAAGATGAACAATGAGCAATCTCAACACAAGGATATATCCCGTGGTCTCGGTGATTTGCCGATCACCCCTAATCCACGTTGAGGCAAACTCAAATCTCTAACCGCTCCTCTATCTAGTCAATCTTCTCTCGAGAAGTGACCTAGATCTTGAGCCGGAATAGTGTGATGAGTTATCCAAACCTCGATTTCACTAAGGATGCACTTTACCGCTCCGGCAAGGCGTGCTCAACCTTTCACAAGACGTTTTGAAGCTTCTTCACAATCTTCCTTGAAGAGCTCTTCAAAACCTTTCTCCTAGCCGTCTAGGAGCCGCAAACTCCAAGAGTAATAAGCCGGTGATGATCACTTTGCCTTCTTCTAGTGCCACACGATTGATTCAATGATCTAAATGCAATGCACTAGAAGATCTCAAATGCACACTCTCACAAATTTGAGAATTTGAAACCTAGAGTGTATGAAACTAGCTTAGGCTCTCAAGGATGATGACAATGCTCAAGATTATGCAAAAGTCCTGAACAGGGCCGTGCATGGGAGTATATATACCCCCCACAATTAATATAGCCGTTACAGGCCGTTGGGAGAAAAAGATCACCTGACGGTCAGACCGCAGGCACAAGCTCGGTCAGACCGCCGCAATTGCAACGGCATTAAACAGGCGCAATAAATGCTCAACTGCCCTTGTCAGGCACACATACGGTCAGACCGGAGCCTATTTCGGTCAGACCGTGAACTGTCCAGAGACGACATAGTTTCTGGACACCTTATACGGTCAGGCCGAAATATACGGACAGACCGGCAAAACGGTCAGACCGCAGTTCAAAAACTTGGTCAGACCGATTTCACGGTCAAATCGGTATAACAAACGGTCAGACCGTAATAGCTCAAAATTCCTGAAGGATAAATCAAGAGGTTCCAGGAGTCTGACCGAGAAAATAACTACGGACAGACAGACCTTAAACAGAAATACAATATGCAAAGACACAACTTCGGTCAGTCCGAGATTTTAAACGGTTAGTCCGATAATTCGGTCAGACCGGTCTAACTCACGGTCAGACCGACTGAGACAGACTGAGCTGAACTGAGCTGAAACAAGCATTTTGAGGAATATGACCTTCTAGTATGCAATGCAGGTTGATTTTAAGATTTGTGGCACATAGATGAAGTATATTGTGATACACCACATGCTCCTCTTAATAGTACGGCAACTATTCTAAAATCCGGTCAAAATTCTTCTCTAATCACCTTAGACCGGTAAAAATGGAAAAGATCCTATTTCGTACCTTTGCCCTTTTGATCAATGCTCTTTCTTCATCATGAGGCTCTTTCTTTGCCTTTCATTGACCTGTCTTTTAAGTACTCTCTTTGATAGAACTAGACAGGTAACGTTAGTATAGCATTTGTAGTTGTCATTAATTATTAAAACACTCTATAGGGGCCTAGAAGCTACACCGGGGAGAGGCCGAAAGCCACGTCCCCGGACACATGGCGACGCCCGGCACGGCGCCGGAGGCCAAGTCCCGGGGGCCAAAAGGCGGTGCCCGGGGAGGCCCCGGAGGCCATGTCCCCGAGCAAATGGCGGTGCCCAGGGCGGCGCCGAAGGCCATGTCCCGGGGGCCAAAAGGCGGTGCCCGGGGAGGGGCCGGAGGCCACGTCCCCAGACACATGGTGGCGCCCGGGACGGCACCCGAGGCCAAGTCCCGGGGGCCAAAGGCGGCGCCCGGGGAGGCCCCGGAGGCCATGTCCCCAGGCAAATGGCGGCGCCCGGGGCGGCGCCGGAGGCCATGTCCCGGGGGCCAAAAGGCGGCGCCCAGGGAGGGGCCGGATGCCACGTCCCAGGACACATGGCGGCGCCCGGGACGGCGCCGGAGGCCAAGTCCCGGGGGCCAAAAGGCGGCGCCCGGGGTGGGGCCGGAGGCCATGTGTCGGGGGCAAAAAGGTGGCGCCCGGGGAGGCCTCGGAGGCCATGTCCCTGGGCAAATGGCGGCGCCCGAGACGGCGCCGGAGGCCATGTCCCGGGGGCAACAAGGCGGCGCCCGGGGAGGCCCCGGAGGCCAGGTCCCCAGGCAAACATGACGCAACTTACCTGGACTTAGTTTCACGGAGATTTCCCCCCAACATTTGTAACCCCAAAGTGAGCAGCTACCTTCGATGTGTGCGCTTCTCGCAACCATTGAATTCAAGGTTCTCCGCGAGGTATGCAAAATAAATGGTCCTTGTACAAGAGTCCTTCTCGACGAACGAACTCTGTAGGTTTCCCTGTTTTTAGCTCAGTCAGTGCTGTTTGAAAATCAGGGTCTTCACTGTACATAGTGGCATAGTCATCATGACATGAGGTCTCGATCTGCATGAGCACTGATAAACAGAGGGTCGTAACCAGTGGTCGTGACAACATGTCCCCCAATTGTTGTGTACGCCCTTCTTGTACTTAATCACCAGATTAAATTGCTGCAGATACGACATCCACTTCATGTGCTGTGCTTGCTGTAGCTTGGACTGAGATTGCAAATATTGCAACGGTTGATGGTCAGTGTGGACAACAGTCTTTACCCAAGAGATAACACCGCCAATGTTTCACGGCCTGATGCAGTGCGCACAACTCATTATCGTACGCTGGGTAGTTCTTCTGAGCTCCCTGGAATAACTCAGAGTGATACACCACTGATCGGCCTTCATACATGAGCACTGCGCCCATCGCATAACCTGAGGCATCGGTTTCTAGCTCGAATGGTTTCTGTAGATTTGGCAAAGCAAACACAAGCGCCTCACTGATCTTCCTCTTTAGCAAGAGAAATGTGTCCTCATGTTTCCCTACCCACTCGAACCTCTGATCGATCCTGGTTAATGCATGCAATGGAGAAGCCACAATCGAGAAGTGTCAGATAAACTTTCGAAGATATTGGCATGCTCCCAAAAAATTACGCACATCCGTAATTGTTCGCGGTCGCGACCACTCGCGAATCACTTTTACCTTGTCTAGGTCGATTTGCAACGTACCGTTGCCGACCATGAATCCAAGGTAAAGTAGAGTTTGCTGGATGAACTCGCATTTCTTACTGTTGAGATGAAGTCGATGTTGCCGCAGTTGTTCGAACACCTTTTTAACATGAATGAGGTGCTCATCCCACGAACGACTATAAACTAGTATGTCGTCGAGGTAAACGATCACAAAGTCATCGATGAACTGTCTCAATACGTCATTCATAAGACGCATGAACGTTGCTGGGGCGTTGCAGAGACCAAACGACATGACCAGCCATTCGAACAGACCTTGTCGTGTTTTGAACGCAGTTTTCCACGTATCCTCCTCTCGAATACTGACTTGATGATATCCTGACTTAAGATCCAATTTGGAGAAGACAACGACATGCTTCAATTGGTCTAGCAAGTCATCAATACAAGGAAGGGGTTACCGGTTCTTGATGGTGATCTTGTTTAGTGCTCGGTAGTCGATGCACATACGCCAAGTCCCATCTTTCTTTGGCACTAACACCACAGGACATCCACGAGGTGAACTACTTGGTTGAATAACACCATCATTCAGCAACTCACCAAGTTGTCTCTTGATCTCTTCATTCTCCAATACTAAGTTGTAATACATACTCAGATTGGGCAGTGTCACATCGGACACAAGCTGAATTTCGTGCTCGACTGGATGTTTCGACGGACGACCCTGGGTAGTCTCAAATAGATCACTGTATTTTTCCAGCAGCCCCAAAAAATGACCAGAATCCTCTCGGCACACCAATGTCAACGCTGGTCGAGTACCCTCACCTTGACCAATGGGTCATATCATGACAAGCACGTACTTGTGACATGCATTGACAATTCGTTTGGCTTGATTTGCGGTAATCAAGTTCAAAGTGTTAACGTGGATGTCTCTATTGATTATGAACTTAACTCCGTCTTTGGTGAGGTCACACTCTTGCGCACGCTGATGGAAGTGAGCGTCTCGATCATACAAATACGAACTCCCAAAGATCACCTGACAGATATCGATAGGGACAACATCGCATTGCACCTCATCGATATACCGTGCAGAGATTGCAAAAGTCAACACACACTGACTCGTAATCTGTTGGTTCACATCGGATGTAAACCAACCCAACAGATATGGTTGTGGGTGTGGGGTTGTCTTCAAACCAAGTCGCCGAACCAGTCCAGCGGAGACCAGATTCTTCCGACTTCCGGGATCAAATATCACTACAACCACTTCGTGCTTCACCTGGATGTTGATGGTGAACAAATCCTTCATTGGGTGATGGTCATTCGGTGGATCCGAACCCTTCTCCTTCGGCATTGCCATCAGAGACAAGATCATATCCGCCTCATTAACCGAATTCACTCGGATAACTTCTTCGTCGGGTGAAGGTGCAGTAGCCGTGGCTGTTCTTTTCCCTGGTCCATATTTCTTCGGTCGAAGTTCAGGATGAAGCTTGTAGTATTTGTCCTTGGTATGTCCCGCGACTTGACAATGTTCACAAAAGGCACCCGTGCCTGATTTTTAAGCGTTCTTCTTTGGACTCGGCTTTTTCTTTGTCAAGGTTGCACTTTCCTTCGTGCTTTTGTCGCTGTGGGATTTATTCTTCTTCTCGATCGCCAAAGCAGTTGTGCTTGCGGTCCTGATGTCTTGGACGCCGAATAGACTTAGCTCAATACTGATCGATTTCTAAAGTACAGATGTGTATTTTTGAAATACCTGAGGATTGGACAGTGAGATGCCGATGACCATTGCTTGTCGCCGAAACTCCGGCGTATAGTCTTGAATGGTCTGGTCACGCCGTTGGAACAATCTATGCCAACGTTCCCATCTCTCCTCAAGGTAACCCATCAGATAGAATTCTTGTCGCAGAAGCCATTTGAATTGACCCAATGCAAGGTCGTCAGCTTCACCACTAGCGACAAGGGCCTTCCACCAAGTCTTGGCATGGTCCTTCATCTTCAAAGGTGAGAACTTCACCTTTTGAGCGCTACTGAACCCTTTCAGGTCAAAGTAGGTATCAAGTTGATCGATCCAAGAATCCAGTTTCTCGGCATCGATCACCCCATCATATATGGGTATTTCAATCTTAGCGTAGACCTTGAAAGATCCGACAGCTATGGAGGTGTTGGCGAGGTCGTCGGCCTTATGGTCGTCTTCGTCTACCCTGCGCAAGTCTTCACCAGTCTTCACACCCGTAACCTTCCCTACTTCAGGAGGTACGATCATAGCATGCTGCTTAATCCAAACAAGCACGGTTTCCATGTCGGTGGAGACCTTAGCCACTTGTTTAGCTAGGTCAGCTTGAACGGAGGTATCGTTGGACATTGTCGGAGACGCGGCCATAGGAACCATCAATTGATTGCTTGGAGTTTCACCGGAAGTTTTGTAACCCTGGCGAGTCTTCACCATCCATAGGTTAGGAAAGTTGCTTTGATACCAACTTGATCTGTTTGAGACCTAGCCTTGGTTTTCACGCTAGGCTCGCCCAAATTCTAATATGCAGAATAACAGGAGCTTACTCGGAAATACCAAAACCCAAAGTAATTGCACAACTCTTTATTTCAAAGAGGGCTTTACACGTCGAATGTTAGACACACTTGCCTACGTCGAAGGAATTATAAGTGTCTAAAACTCAAATAAGTTCTATGACTTTTCGATGATCTAAACTAGACCTATTACAAGGTATTTATAGTCCAATCGTATGAGTATGTATCAGACTCAGTAACCTAAACGTATTAGACTCATATAACTAACTAATCCTAAACAGATAAACTTAGTTATATATATTCAGATCGGATTACAATTCCGAATAGGGAACGAATTCCTTTTCATGGTCGTGAACCAATCCATGGTCGTGAAACCTTTCCGAACACGGTTAAGGTCGCGAAGCCGTATGCGATCTGGACTTGAAGATCCTCCCAGATCAATATCAATGCTATGCTATGAAAAGTACTGCCATGAGTTGAGATATAAAGGAAAAGACTATTTTACAACCATCCACACTTCTTTACTAGTATAGGTTCATATCATCACTACTATATGTATCTACTCTTACCTATGACTTGCTGAGTACGTAAGTACTCACCCTTGGAACCTACAATCCAATAGATGGAGCATTCAATGCTCAAGATGAAGGCGTGAAGAACTTCGTGGATCCAGAAGGAGGAGAGCCAGTTCTGCCAGAGCCCTGATGTGTATTGTTCTGCCGTCAACTTCTTTTTGTGTTGGTTCACCTAATCTTCTGCTGTGTAGTTGTTATTTTGCTAAACCTTCTATGCCGCAAAGGCATTGTAATCTCTTTATGTTGTATTAAGGCCAACAAGCCACACTACTTAAATATTTTGTAAGTTACTCTACTGTGATGAAAATATACTCCTGTACTTGACTTATCCTGGGAAGTCAATGGTATGCATGTATGGGATCAACTGCAACGAGCTGGATCCCCATGGGAGTAGTCATTGTCCCCAAGGCGAGGGCGTGACATAACCTTCCTTGCTTCAGGAGGTACAATCATGGCTTGCTGCTTAATCCAAGCAAGCACATTTTCCAAGTCGGTGGAGAGCTTAGCCACTTGTTCGGCTAGGTTAGCTTGAACGGAGGTATTGTCAGACATTGTCGAAGACGCGAATGTAGAAACCGTTGATTGATCGCCTGGAGTTTTGCTGGAGGTTTTGTAATCCTGGCGAGTCTTCACCATACACAGGATAGGAAAGTTGCACTCATACCAACTTGATCCGTTTGAGACCTAGTCTTGGTTTTCGCACTAGGCTCACCTAGATGCTAATATGTGGAATAACAGGATCTTACTCGGAAATACCCAAACCCAAAGATGATCGGAACACAGTTCAAAATAATTGCACAACTCTTTATTTCATAGAGAGCTTTACACATCGAACGTTAGACACACTCGTCTACGTCGAAGGAACTATAAGCTGGATATATGATTCAAGGCCGTAATAATTCGATGATCTAAACTAGACCTATTACAAGATATTTATAGTTCAATTGTCGTGACTGCCACGACTGTGACATCACCTGTGAGGAGCCCAGCTCGGTGCAGCTGGTCCCATAAACCACTTGACTTTCCAGGATGAGTCAACACAGGAATATATTGAAGCAGCAAAATATTACAGTAGTCATAATTGTATGGCCATCAGGCCTTAGTACAATATGGGATACAGTGCCTTACAAGGCACAAGGGTACAACAAAATAAAACATCTAGTCGACAGAAGCTAGGCCCAAAAGCAATCCACAGGAAACAGAGGTTGACAGCAAGACAGCACCACATCAGGGCTCCGGAGGAAACTGCTCATCATCTCCTGGGTCTGCAGCATCTTCAGGATATCCTCCAAGGTCGTAGGACGCTCCATCTATTGATGAGTTGTTGCAAGGGTGAGTACTTACGTACTCAGCAAGTCATAGGGAAGGTAGAGATACATATAGTATAAATGACATGAACCTATGCTATTGGGGAAAGAGTGAAGGGTTTCTCAAAATACATTTTTTCTCATTTCTTATTCAACTTCCAATCATACTCATGGCAGTAAATAAATCATATTGAGGGTGATACATATATCCCATGTCCAAGGCGATATATCCTCATATCACATTATTTTTATTCAAGCCTTTCAATCTTATACTCATATCAGTATCTCATATACTTTAGGGCAAAAACCACATGCCTCTTAGTTATCATATGCTTAAGGCAAAATCCACATGCCTCTTAGTTATCATATGATTTCTATATTATGGTATTACCGCGACACGTCAACACATGACAGTCCACGGTAACGCCCCTTATCGTGACAACACATGCCACTTGGGTAATCTTGAGCTAACAAATTTTAGTTTATAAAACAATACTTGTGTCACACCCCGTGGATTTAATCCACCGTGGCATACTCCTAAAACTCAGGAGTACGAAGTATTCGAATACATTTTTAACTCTGCAGAGGTGTACCACTTTTTAAATCCACTTTTTCACTCGACTTTCAAGTCGGGCCAACTCCATGCGACTTATACACATGTGACAAGGCCGAGATCACACAACATTTTGCAGTCTAGTATTAACAGTATCCCTGCCCGGTAAATGGACAATCCAGTCCCAAGTACCGTTGTGGGTCCTCCCCACTGCCTTACTTCCTAGCCTGGGTCTATGTTCCCGTAGGACACATAGCCTCTTTTGATTACAGTCGCGCACGACTTAATCTGGCGTAGGGCGTCTTCCTTCTTTACACCTTATCCTCTCATAATTTTTCTGATCTCACATCACTCATGGACGAACTGCGTCCCACCAGTTTCCATGCGAGAAACCGGATCAACAAGCCATGCAGGGAACTGCTAATACCAAGAAAGCTACTAGATTGTGCCTGTCCCATACCAGGTAAGTGGTTGGTACGTTTTTCATGCCACTAGACGCACAACACAAGGTTCTAGTCCTTATATGCCAGTGACCAGATCATACCACAAACCATGCACCTTCAGTGCCTGCACATCTAGTGCAGCCAAGCACCTCCAGTGCTACCACCATTCCATACTAAAACACTGGTCACGGCTAGGGGTTCTATTTCATGAATATAAATGTATATGTATATACTTTTATTAATTCATGGCTTGCTATCTTAACAAGTTCACATTCCTCAAGTATTCAATCTATCACTGCCATAATATCATTGATGTCAACACATGCAATATTAATGAGATATCTACTCATGGAATAGCATAGCAATTCATAAAATATAGGTTCAATATGATCAAAGTATGACTTGCCTTCCGCGTCATAAGTATCAGCAGTTGATGATGGTTCAGTGACAAGGTCTTCAACCTCGGGCTCTTGCTCTGAACAGAATCAAACAAGCAAACAGGCATTACAATCAATCCTACTCTTACTAATCCACTACATGCAATGATGCAAGGAGAAAACACTCTGGTGATACAAGATTTGGAAGCGATTTGAGTTTAACTATGGTAATCAGGGTTAAGATTAGTTGTTAAGATTTACAAGGTTCCAAAATATCAGGGTAATATCAAGGTGGTGACTGGTTCGCCCAAAAACAGCGAATGTCTTTAGGTTGGCATTTGGTTCAAGGCATCGACATAAGGTCGATGGGTGATAGAGGGCTCAACTCAAGTTGTGACAGTAGGGAAAAGTGTAGATCACAACGTCAGGAGTCTAAGGGACAAAGTTATTTCCAAAGTTCATGGCTGGAAGTGGGTGAAAGGGCTCAATGCCACTGGCTGACATAGGCTGACAGTGACCAAGAATGGCATTGACATGGTTTAAACAGTTTCCAGTGGCCAAAGTAGGTTTTGATTCAAGCATATGGTGCACAAGGTAGTGAGGCAGCTATTTGACAAAGTAATTTCTGTTTTACACGACCAGAGGTGGGTGAACAGGGCTAATGCCACTGGCTGACATAGCCTGGCATAGGGTTGACATGGCCAGAAACTAGGGTTAGCCATATCTTTTGATTCAAGGCTCCAAATGATGCATCACTTTGTCTGGTAGTTAGACATTTGTAACAGGAACAAATGTCTCAACAGGATCTAGGGCAGGAGATGGCCGGAAAGTGATGAAAACCGGCGAAGAACACGGTGGCCGAACTGTTCTCAACAGTCTCTGGACAAAACTTTGGCATGGCGATACCTCTTCATCTGGGCCGATCCAAGTGTCGAGCTAGAAGACAAAAATACTCATGAGGTCGAGGCACATCTACTAGACAAGGTTGTTAGGGTTGAAACGGCCGGGAACAAAATCCGGCGACCGACGCTAGAGAAGAAGCCACGAAAATTGGGCATTTCTGTTCTAGGACAAATGAACTCAAATCCTTGCTTGAGGATGGTCTCTGGGGCATAAGAAAGCTAGGTGTGAAGTTAGATTAACTGGGGAAGCACCAGAGAAGCTTAACAGCAAGCCCCAGTTCACATGCAAGGTGCAAAGTTGGGGTTTTTCATATTTTAGCAAATTCTTCGATTCTGGTTGCTTAGAGGTGTTAAGCAAGGTGTAGTGAGCATCTTTGATTACTGGCTCGAGAGCTGAATCGGTTCAATTAGGGGTTAATTGCTCGCCGGAGCTATGGGGGAAAATCAGCAATTCCCAGCGATGTGGTGCGATAGAGTTCAATTGGCTGCTACTACACAGGTAAGTGGATGAGAGTTACTTACTGGTAGCTTCAATTTGGAGTTCGGTGCCGTAGGTTGGCCTGGCACCATGAGCCTCTCTTCGAGCTCGCCGAAGAAGACGAAGAAGAGAGCGAGGTTAGGAACTTGAGTGGTTCTGCCGTGTGTGCGAGTAAAGGAGATGGCCAGAGCAAGCTTAAATAGGCGAAGTGAGAAGCAACGGTTGAAAGTGCCTGGAAAATTGAAGCTTGTGAATTGACGGCGAATTGACCGGCCGGGCGGGACAGCAGCGAGGTGACGCGCTCCAGCGGCCGTGCCGGCTTTTGCAGTCTGGCACGCAGTCCTGGTTGATGCAACGGCGACTGCATGCTTCCCCAGGCATGCTTGCAACGTGGCGCAACTGCGCTGCCGTTGTCGGGCGCGCGCACGGGAGAGCGAAGGCGCTGCTGGCAAGTGAAGCGGTTCCACGGTGGCGAACACGATGCACACACGCGGCAAAGAAGAAGTGGCGGAGGTGGCAGCGCTGGTGATCGCTGGCGACGAAGCTGCGGCAGTGGCAACGGCGACGACCAAAACTCCTGTGCTCGTGGTCGATTGAACGGCCTGGTTGTGCACAGTAGCCCGTGGTTGAACCAGGGACTGATTTGCGATGATTTTTGATTTGTCTTTGGACTAAATTGCAAATCTGGTCTTTGAGAGGTTCAATTTGGAATTTGATTCCATGGCTGAGTATAATATTTCCATTAATACTCATTTAGCTCGAATTTGGAGAAAGTTTGATAAGATTTGAGGGATTTCACCTATTTTCGAAAATAGGGTAAAATTAGGGTACAATAGATCTGGATTTTGTCGATCTCGAATTCTGGTGATTGGAGAGAGATTTTGACGTCTGATCAAAAGGGAGATCTGTATCAAATAGCATTTGGGAGGTGTTCCCTGAAGAAATTCTGGAGTTGGAGTTGATTCGCAGATTTTAACCTTTTCAGGCTTCCAGGTAAACAGAAAAGGACTTATTCGCAGTAAAATTTAGACTAAACTGCGAAAAGTGTTTCGGTGAAACAATCTGGTTCCCAACTTTTTGGAGTAAGTTGAGGATGTACCTAGGAACATATTCCAGGGGATACTTGAGTCTGGATAGGGTTAAATCAAGATAACTCAATTATTTGGAAACTGGGGTACTTAGGGTAAATCTGGATTTCCTGTTTTCGAAAACAGAGAGAGGCTTAGGTACTGGGAGTTGGGGTCTGAATCTGATCTGGCTCCTGAAGACTTTTATCTTCAGAATAACTGGTAGGTTAACTCTGGATGGTCAGATCTTGACCTGGATCGAAAGGACAGATTTGGAGATTTTTAGGGTTTGGGAGAGATTAGAGTTCAGCTGATCTGGCTACTACTACAGAGATACATGCATGCAAGGTTTTTATGCAAAACTTTTCACCCCCAAAACTAGGGTGTTACATCTGATGAGACCATGTACATCATGGTTATGACCAAGACGACATCAACATGGTGGTCATCAAGATGTCATCGTCCGCCACCTTGGCCAGGACGCGAAAGCTGGCAGCACGTACGTCGTCTGGATTTTGTGCTGTCGCCGCCACAAGTTCGGCCTCCACCTTGGCCACCTCCCCAAACACAAGACATGCTCAAGAAAGACGCCTCTACACCTCTAAGGTCGCACAAGCCACGTCGCTCCAAGGCCAGCCCACAAGTGAGCTCAATTCATCCGCGAGTCCGGTTCGGCCATCTGCGCGTAGTCCAACGTCGAAAATGGACTTACAGGTGGAGGATAAGTCGATTAGGCAGCGCGAGACACACACGATCCGGCTTCTTGATCGGCACGATCAAAACCCCTGCAATCGCAGCACCACGCGTCCTCTGGTTATCAATCTCGCGTGAGCGTGATTGACCTCACCAAGAAGGCTTATCCCTGCTACGAATCGAGAACACAAGCAAGAACACGGAAGAAAGCAAACTAAATTGCAAATACGAATGATTAATCTCACAAGTTGGGGTCTCCCAAACCGATCAAGCGGTGAAACTATTCGAAGACAGAATAATCTAAGCAAAACCCAAGTCTAAACGGCAGCCATGGCGGCCATATATATACTGTATGGGGTGGAGGAGGAAACCCTAGGGGTACATGGGCCTTGGGCCCAAAGTGGAGCGTCGCAGCGCACGTCAGATTCTGGTTGTAATATTGTTTTGACGATTCCTGTTGATCCGTAAGGAATTTGGACATGGAACTGGATCCGTTGGAAAGCTCTCGTCGTTCTCTTGTCCGTTGAGTCCAAGAACGTCGAAAACAGACTTCGTATGTTGCCTGTACGTCCGTTTGAAGTTGGACTACGCGCAGATGGCCGAACCGGACTCGCGGATGAATTGAGCTCACTTGTGGGCTGGCCTTGGAGCGACGTGGCTTGTGCGACCTTAGAGGTGTAGAGGCGCCTTTCTTGAGCATGTCTTGAAAACGACGGTTATTTCATGTATTTACCGTTAGAAAAATGTCCATTATAAGGAAAACCCCACTCGACCATTGCTGAGCTGCTCTTTAATTTGTTCTGTTGCACTCTGTGTCCCTCTGTTTGTGACGAAAGTTCCAGCTACACTGCTAGGGTGATCAGCGCAGGCTGGAGGGAAGTTGATTGCGCCCCTCTCTTTAAGGTACGCTTAATCGTCGACACTTATCTCTCTCTCCCTCTAGATCTCCCTTCCTCTCTACTTGCAAGCTAGCTGTATTGTGTAGTTCCAAGTTTGTAGCTCTAAGCTTGGGAGCTTGGTAGCTGGAAATGCGTCATGTTTTAGGAGCTAACTAGCTTGTATTGTGTAGTTAGCTAGGTTAATTAGTGTTAATTTCGTCAGGCTAGGGTTCAACACATGTATCTGTTGTAAGAGGCTGTACATGTACATATACATAACTTAATCGGGCAGGTTTCATGCAGAGCTTACTCGTTGTCGTGGTATTAAGAATACCCTGGCAGGTTTTAAAGACGATCCTAGCGGAGATTACGCAGCGCGGGTTGACCGGGTGACCGGTCCTCCCCCGCCGGACAAACACAAGAAAAGACACGAGGATTTATACAGGTTCGGGTCCCAGTGGGGGCCCTAGTCCTGTCGACGCGCTCCCGACCGGAGTCGGCTGGGGAGGCTCTCTCCGGGGGAGAGGCTTCCGGAGCACGTCTGTGAGATTAGCTATTCCAATAATAATGAGTTTATCCTTTACAACAGAGGGGTACAAGGGCTATTTATAGCCCCAAAAAGAGGCAAAAAACCTAAACTACCCCGGGAGCCACCGTCGGATTGAAGGGTACGACCGTCCTTCTCCCGGTCAAACGCCTCGGATGCTTGACAGGTGGTCGCTGATTCCCGAGGCGTCCCTCGCGTGACCTGCACGTGATAATCAAACAGGGATTTTACCTTTTAGAAGGGCGGTGACGTCCGGGACCTCTTCCCGAGAGTAGGGTCCCGGGAGCCCAAAAGGCGGCGCCCGGGGCAGGCACCGGAGGCCACTGTCCCCGGGCACATGGCGGCGCCCGGGCCATGCCCGGGGGGCACGGTTCCGGGACAATAAAAGGCGGCGCCCGGGGCAGGCACCGGAGGCCACTGTCCCCGGGCACATGGCGGCGCCCGGGCCACGCCCGGGGGGCACGGTCCCGGGGGCCAAAAGGCGGCGCCCGGGACATGCCCGGGGGGCACGGTCCCGGAGGCCAAATGGCGGCGCCCGGGACATGCCCGGGGGGCACGGTCCCGGGAGCCTAATGGCGGCGCCCGGGACATGCCCGGGCGGCACGGTCTCGGGAGCCTAAAAGGCGGCGCCCGGGGCAGGCACCGGAGGCCACTGTCCCCGGGCACATGGCGGCGCCCGGAACATGCCCGGGGGGCACGGTCCCGGGGGCCAAATGGCGGCGCCCGGGACATGCCCGGGGGGCACGGTCCCGGGGGCCTAAAAGGCGGCGCCCGGGGCAGGCACCGGAGGCACGGTCCCGGGAGCCTAAAAGGCGGCGCCCGGGGCAGGCACCGGAGGCCGCTGTCCCCGGGCAATCACGAACTTACCTGGACTTGACCTCGTGGAGATTTCCCCCAACAGCAGCCCCCCATGCCCTCCGGGGACGAAGCTTGAGCCCCCGGAGGGAATGGTTACGGTACCGGGAAAATCTCCGGACGAGAACTCCGGACGAAAATCACCGGAGCCCCGGCGACGCTTCGGCTTCTGTGCCGGGCGCTTTATGGCCGCGCCGTTTTCGCAATAAATGCACGCGCGGTTCGAACCGGCGTCTCGATTTACGCGCTTGTCCCTTCGTTTCCCGCGCACGGTTTGAATTTCGGTGGTCCAGATTGCCCCGAGGGGGCCACGTGGCGCGCATCTAGATCACGGCCAGCCTCTATAAATAGGGCCCTAGGGGGCCCCGGAAGTTCATTCCAAATCTTCAACTCCAGCTTCAGCTCTCCCGGTAGCGCTCTTCCAGTAGTTTCTCCGGTAGCCTTCTCCGGTAGCGAGCGTCCGGGAGTCGTTGACAGCCACCTGAAAACTTAGCCACCGAAAAACAAAGAACTCACCTAATGGCGCCTAAAGGTCGAGTGAAGACCACGGAGGTGCCCCCAGAGGAAATCCCCGTGGATTTCCTTTGGGCCTCCGAGTTCTCGACCTCGGACGCGGAGTCCTTGGTCAAGAAGGGCGTCGTCGAAGAGGGGGACATCTGGGTCCCCCTGAAGAAGGACGGAGCCCCCCGCCCCAGGCCCGGATAGGTCGTGGCCTTCGAGGCCTTCCTCGAGGCGGGGCTCCGGCTCCCGGTGCATCCGATGCTCCGGGAGTTTCTCAAAGAGTACGGGGTGGCTCTCAACCACCTCACCCCGAACGCGCTCGTCCGTATGGGCCTTTTTATATGGCTCTACGAGACAGCGACCGGGCGGGAGCCCACCCTCCGCGCCTTCCGGTACTTCTATGAACCGGCGGTGCGGAGCTCCCACCTGGTGAAGGGAGGACCGAAGTCCCCCTTCGGCTCGGTGATGGTCCAAATGCTGCCCTCCCGGGTGGCGGACTTCCCGGCGGCGGCCTCCCGGGACCACTGGGGGGACTGGCTCCGGAGGTGGTTCTACCTCCGGGTCCGGGACGAGGCGGTGGTCTACGCCCCGGAGCCTCCCACCTACAGCCGATCATCCGCACCGAAGCCGCCGGTGTGGACGGACGAGGAGTTCGAGCTCCTCGGGAAGGTGGTGTTGGCGAAGAAGGCCCGCTCAATGCGGGACGCCGCGGAGGCGCTGGCGCTCCTGCGGCTTTCCCCCTTCTCACGCGGGGGAAGGGGGATCGGCATGGGCCCGGAGCAGCGGCCTCCGGTCAAGCCGGTGACGCGGCGTAAGTCCCCTGCATTTTTGTACTTGCAGTTTTCTATGAGAAATTGACTAACTTTTTACCTCTTGCAGTGCGCCCGTACCCGGCGGCGAGGGACAAGGCGGAGCACCTCCTGGGGAGGTACTTCGCCGACGAACACGAGCGCATCGTGCGCCTCGTGGGGGAGGGGCCTCCCCGGAACTTGGTGGCCGAGGCCTACGGGCTCAGGCTTCCGGAGAGGAAGCCCCTTCCCACCCCCGGGTCTCATAAACGGGGGAAGGACGCGGCCGGGGGCTCGGAGCCCAAAAAGCCCCGGGCCCAGAAGACCCCAGCTCCGGCGACGACGCCCGGTACATGCCCGGGCGGCGCCCCGGGCAGAGGCGACGCCTCCGCCCCCGGAGGCCCCCGTCGAGGCCCGGGGGAAGGAGGTTGTTGTCGATGGGGCGGGGTCCGATTCGGCGGACTACGCCCCGTCGCCAGTTCGCGTGACGCTCCTCTCGCCTCTCCCGGCGGCATTGGCGCCGGAGAGGCTAGAAGTGAGGTTTTCGGGGGCGGCGCCCCCGCGCCTCTGGCCGGTGGATGAGGAGGGGGGGAGCCCCTCAGTCTTCGAGGTCCCCCCGGAGCAGGAGGCTCCGAGGGCCCTCCGGCCTGGGGCGGGGAAAGGCCCAATGATCCCCCCCCGGGCGGAGATCCCCGCCCAACCTTCGTCTTCGTCTTCGGAGGAAACTTCGTCGACGAAGACGCCGGCGACGCCGGCTGTGCTCCCGGATTCGGAGGTCCGGGGGCCCTCTCCCGGCCGCGACAGGAGGGCCGGGCAAGACACCTCCCTATTTCCGGCTGGGGAGGTGGCCCGCTACGCGGAGGGCCTGCACAACCGGAAGGTGCAGGCCTTCGTAGCAGGAGGGACGCTCCACGAGCGTTTTGAGGGGCTCGAGTCCCTCGGAGCCCAGGTAACTCGAGCTCCCCACACTTCGGCTTTTTTCCTGCACTTAAGATTTTTCTAACTCTTTATGCATTTTGTAGGTAGCGACTGTTACCTGGGGCCTTGAGCAGCGGGTCACCCGGCTGCTCAAGGAGGCGGAGAGCCGGGCCTCGGCCTGCGTCGAGCAGCGGGAGGCGGCCATCCGGGAGCGGGACGAAGCTCTTGATGAGCTGTCCCGGGCCCGGGCGCAGGTGCACCTTTCGGAGGGCGCCTACATCCGCCTCCGAGAGGAGGCCAAGGTGCGGGAGAAGGCGCTCCGGGAGCTCGAGAGCTCCAGCATCCGGGCGCTGTCGGACGCGGGCCGCTCCGTCCACTCGGCGTTGGAAAGCCTTGGCGTTAGCCTGGGCTCCGGGAGTGGCCCGGAGGTGCCCCCGGCGACCCTCGCGGAGGCTGTGCGTTTTCTTAACGCACAAGTCTCCGCTATCCCGGAGGCTGCGGACGTCCGGGCACGGGGCCGAGCGATCCCCGTCATCGCGGCCGCCGTGGGGCTCGTTGACTACCGTGGGGTCGGCGCCCGGGCGATCGGGGGGCGCATCCCCCGGGGCTTCCCGGAGGCCTTCGAGCCAACGCGCCGGGAGGTGGAGCTGCTGGCGGAGGGGTTCTACGACCGGATCATCCGGACGTGGTTCCCGACACCGGCGCCTTCGGCCGCGGATGTCCCTGCCTCGGCCACGGAGGAAGCTTCCCGGGGGGAGGACCCCAATGCCAAAGTATGAGCCTCCCCCGGGTCTTTAGCTAGGACCCCCTTTTTATTTTGTTAGGCATTTTGATTCCGGTAGCTTCTTAGGAGAAGCCCCGGGTACTTGTACAAAAACATTTTGCAATGAAATATATTAGAAATTTTTCTAAGTCTTTGCAATGAAATGTTACCAGGGTTCCCGGGGGGTTGCTCCCGAGCAACGGTCCGGGAGAGACTCTCCGGGGGACGCCCAAGCGGCTTTGATTTTGCTGAGCCTTGTCTCCGGGAGGCGCGATGGCGGTACTGCCCGGGAGCCCGTCCGGTTGAGGTGGCGCCCGGAATGGCACTTGGATAATTTTGACAACAGCCGTGCTGAATTAACTCCCCCGCGCCCGAGGGCCCAGATGATACCTCCTCTCCGGATACTTCCGCCGGCTGGGTACGAGTTTTGGCCCGAAGACGTACTTCGGGATTCTCAGCGTCGCGTCCGGGCGCTGTACCGGGACCTGGCCCGGGAGCTAAGGGAGCGCCTCCGGGAGCTTTAGGCGTAGGGGCCTTAGGCTCGTAGAAAATCCCCCGGGTTAGGACCCGAGTTGTATCATTTCCGAAACCCACCGGAGGAGGAAGATGTCCTCCGGGTTTGTTGATCAATAAAGCGCATTGTTTCTTTTTATTGCCTCTTTCTTTTCTTCTTGTTCTTTTCTTCTTGGATGGTCTGGACGACTCATCTTAACAAGGATGAGCTAAGTTCCTTCGTGGGTGACCCGGGGACCCCCTGTCCCCCCCCGCCCACAGCGGGCGGGAGGAAGCCTCCGCGTGCTGTGGGGGAAACAGGGTCCCCGGGGGGAGCATAACCTGTAGAAATATTTTCTAAGTTAGAAAATTGTAAAAACAGGATTTCCGAGGGAGGAACCTTCCGGGGTGGCCGGGGGCACTGGGAGAGGTTCATCCGGCCTCCGGGAGAGCGGGGAACCGGGAACAAGGCGTGGAAGGGGCTCATGAAAAGCCAATGACCTCCGGAGGGGAGCTTCCCGGGAGGGTTCGTCCGGTCGCCGTGAGAACGGGGAACCGGGAATAAGGTCTTCGAGAGATAATCATCCGGTCGCCGTGAGAACGGGGAGCCGGGAATAACGTCGACTCCCGGAGGAGGAAGATAGAGCCAATCAAGCCGCAAGGGGTTGATCTTCCGGTCGCCGTGAGAATGGGGAGCCGGGAATATCGTCGACTCCCGGAGGAGGAAGATAGATCCAATCAAGCCGCAAGGGGCTGATCTTCCGGTCGCCGTGAGAACGGGGAGCCGGGAATATCGTCGACTCCCGGAGGAGGAAGATAGATCCAATCAAGCCGCAAGGGGCTGATCTTCCGGTCGCCGTGAGAACGGGGAGCCGGGAATATCGTCGACTCCCGGAGGAGGAAGATAGATCCAATCAAGCCGCAAGGGGCTGATCTTCCGGTCGCCGTGAGAACGGGGAGCCGGGAATATCGTCGACTCCCGGAGGAGGAAGATAGATCCAATCAAGCCGCAAGGGGCTGATCTTCCGGTCGCCGTGAGAACGGGGAGCCGGGAATATCGTCGACTCCCGGAGGAGGAAGTGCCCGGAGACGGGTCTTGAGTGTTTGGGTAGGGGACTAATCTCCCAAAGTGACTCGTTACCGCGGCCGCTGGGGACCGGGTTGCCGCTTACACCCTCAGTCCACGAGGGCTGTTCGTAAGCCGCCCTTCAGGAGGGACTTGCTGGGGCAGGGCCCACTTCCTCACGGGGAGGGCATCCTCGCGGGGAGGGCATCTTCACGGGGAAGGCATCTTCACGGGGAAGGCATCCTCGCGGGGAGGGCATCACCACTAGGGGCGGTAAACAAAAACAACCTGCAGTGAGACAGTTGAAGAACAAAGGCTATGCATTGATTATCAAAATATACAAAGCCCCCCTGCGAAGCCGCGAACGGGGAAAAAGGGAAGCTACAGTGTCCCCCCTCCCCCTCCGGCGTGACCGGCCCGGGGGAGGGGACAGGCCCGCTAGGCTAGACGTAGAACTTGCAAAGTAAACGCAAGTTCCAGGTGTGCTTCAGCTCCTGCTCTTGAAGGTTGGAGAGCTTGTAGGCCCCCGAGCCTAGGACAGCGGAGATTCTGTAGGGGGCCCTCCCACTTGGGGGAGAGCTTACCCTGGGCTTGGGGGTCTGTGACGCGCTTGAGGACAAGGTCCCCGAGGCGGAAAGCTCTCTCGCGCACGCGCTGGTTGTATGCACGCGACATCTCGCGCTCGTAGATGGCGTGGCGGAGGAGCGCTCGATCGCGTTCCTCCTCCACGAGGTCGATTTCCAGCCGCCGGTTGTCTTCATTGGCTCGGTAGGCTGCGGTCGTGGCTCCGTTCAGGAGCTCGACCCGCAGCGACCGGAAGCCGATCTCTGGGGGGAGGACTGCCTCCGCCCCGTAGACCAGGGAGAAGGGAGCACGCCCTGTGGCCCGGGACGGGGTCGTGCGCATGGAGCAGAGGATGCTAGGGAGCTCCTCTGCCCACGCGCCCCGCTTGGAAGCGGTTTGTTCGAGTCTCCGGCGTAACCCCTGCAGGATTACGCCATTGACCCTCTCGACGGCCCCGTTGCTTTGGGGATGGGCCACTGAGGCGAAGTGGATGACGACCCCCAGGCCTTCGCAGAATTCCCGGAAATAAGCCGAGTCAAATTGGGTCCCGTTGTCCACGGTAATTTCCCGGGGGACACCAAAACGACAAACGACGTTTTTCCAGAAAAATCGCTGAACGGCCCGGGAGGTGATGCTAGCCAAGGGCTCCGCCTCAACCCACTTTGTAAAGTAGTCGACCGCGACCACCGCATACTTGTATCCTCCGGGCGCTGGGGGGAAAGGCCCTAAGAGGTCCATCCCCCAGCGCACGAAGGGCCAAGTGATGGGGATAGTCCACAGCGCTACAGGGGGGAGATTCGAGCCCTTGGCCATCTTCTGGCATGCTTCGCACGCGGAGACAAGGTCTCGCGCGTCGCGCATGACTGTGGGCCAGTAGAAGCCCTGCCGAAGGGCCTTGGCGGCGATGGCACGCGGGGCTAGGTGAGAACCACAGCTCCCCGCGTGAATGTCTTCCAGGAGTTGAAGTCCCTCCGACCGGGGGAGGCAGCGCAGGAGGACTGAAGCCCCCCGCTTGTAGAGCCTTCCCTCGAGCAGGAGATATGCCCGGGCTTTGGCCCGAAGGCGCTTAACCTCGGTCTCGTTGGGAGGGTCCCCCTCCCCCTTGATGAAGGAGATGAGGGGGTCCATCCACGACGACGGCCGGACGATCTCGGTGACCTCCGGGACCGGAGGCTCGGGGCCTGTGTCCGGGGAGGCCACCGAGGGCTTCGTGATTGTTTCCAAGAAGGCCCCCTTGGGGAGCGTTTCCCGGGCGCTTGCCGCCCGGGCCAAAGCATCAGCCCGGTCATTCTCCCTTCGCGGGATATGCCGGGCCTCAAGGCCGTCGAAGTGTTTCTCCATTTTTCGCACTTCCTGCAAGTAAAGACTTAAATTTGCGTCATGGCACAGGTAAGATTTGTCCATTTGGCAGACAACGAGCTGAGAGTCTCCCTTCACTAGTAGGCGCCAGATCCCCAGGGAGCGCGCAAGGCTCATCCCGAGGAGTAGAGCCTCGTATTCGGCGACGTTGTTGGTTGCGGGGAACTCGAGCCGCGCGGCGTACTCGAGCTCCTTCCCCTCGGGGCTCCGGAGGACTACCCCCGCGCCAGCCCCAGCGAGACACAGCGACCCATCAAACAGCAGGGTCCAATGGTCACTGCGTCGGGGCGGCACAGGGAGATCTTCGTCCCCGGACCCAGAGGCGGGAGTCCATTCTGCGATGAAGTCGGCGAGGACCTGCGACTTGATTGCGGAGCGGCCGGTAAGGGATAGGGAGAAGGGGGCAAGCTCGGCCCCCCACTTCCCAATCCGGCCGGTGGCTTCTTTATTCCGCAGTACCTCCCCCAGGGGGAGGGACGACGGAACGGTGATGGGGTGCCCCAGGAAGTAATGCCGGAGCTTCCGGGACGCCATGAGGAGAGCGTAGCAAATCTTCTCCATCTCCGTGTACCGAGTCTTGGCTCCTTGGAGGGCTTCACTGACGTAGTACACGGGACGTTGCTGCCCCCCTTGCTCCTTCACCAAAACCGCGCTGACGGCGACGGGGGTCGAGGCGAGGTAGAGGAGCAAGGGCTCTTCCGGAGACGGACTCACGAGCATTGGAGGGCTCGAGAGGTACTTCTTGAGGTCGTTGAAGGCTTCCTGGGCCTCGGGGGTCCAGCGGAACCCCTCAAGCCCTCGGAGGATCTTGAAGAACTGGAGGCCCCGCTCCCCCGAACGGGAGACGAAGCGGCTGAGCGCGGCCAGGCGGCCGGAGAGCCGCTGGACATCTTTGACGGAGCGCGGCGGGGGCATCTCTAGGAAGGCCCGGATCTTCTCGGGGTTTGCCTCAATGCCCCGCTGGGACACGAGGAAACCCAGGAGCTTCCCCCCGCACACCCCGAAGGCGCACTTCTCCGGGTTGAGCTTGAGCCCGAACGCGCAGAGGTTGCGGAAGGTCTCTGCGAGGTCGTCGATGTGGGAGGCTGCACGGGGGCTTTTGACGACCGCATCGTCTACGTAGACTTCGACGTTGCGACCGACTTGATCTTTGAAGACCAACGTCATAAGGCGCTGGAAGGTGGCCCCCGCATTCTTGAGCCCGAAGGGCATACGGCGGTAGCAGAAGGTTCCGAGGGGAGTTATAAAACTCGTCTTTTCCTCATCCCCCTCCGCCATCCGGACTTGATGGTATCCCGAGTAGGCGTCTAGGAAGCTCATCAGCTCGCACCCCACGGTGGAGTCAACGAGCTGGTCGATCCGCGGCAGCGGGAAGTTGTCTTTGGGGCAAGCGCGGTTAAGGTCGGTGAAGTCCACGCACATGCGCCACTTGCCACTTGACTTCTTGACGAGGACGGGGTTTGCGAGCCACTCGGGGTGCAACACTTCCCGGATGAACCCCGCCTCTCGGAGCCGGGCTATCTCCGTCTTGATGGCTTCTTGACGTTCGAGGGAGAGCTTCCTCAACTTCTGCTTGATAGGGGGGTGACCGGGGGTTACCGCGAGCTTGTGTTCAATAACCTCCCGGGCGACGCCCCGCATGTCCGAAGGCTTCCACGCAAAAACATCGGAGTTTTCACGCAGAAAGGCTGCGAGTTGCGCTGCATGGTCTTGGGGGAGCTCTGCCCCGATTTGGACAGTTTGGTCCCTGCTGCCGAGGGACAGCGGGACCTTCCGGAGGCCCCCTTCCGGACGCGGCTTGAGGAGGGGCCTCCCAGGGGACGGCGCAGCGACGTCTACGTCCGGGGGGGAGCCTCCCCCCCGGGTGTCTTGATCAGGTTGACGCTTCCTATTGTGGCAGCAGCTCGCTCGTATAGAGCACGGGCCATGTCTTGATCCCCCCGGACGTTGATCACGCCATGCGGCCCGGGGATCTTCATGCACAAGTAGTTTTGGTGGGTGGCAGCCCCCAGCCGATTGATCGTAGTCCTCCCCATAATCACATTGTAGGAGGAGGGGAGGTCCACTACGTCGAAGCGGACTAGCTCGGTCCGGTAGTTCTCCGGGGTGCCGAAGGTGATCGGGAGATCTACCTTGCCCGCGGGGTGTATCGCCTTCCCCGGGACAAACCCTTGCAGAGGCCCTGCTGCTGGTTGCAGGAGCTTCTCATCCACCTGCATTTCCTTAAAGGTTTTGAGGAACAGGACGTCGGCGGAGCTTCCGCCGTCCACGAGGATGCGGGCCAAGTGGCAGTTGTAGATTGTCGCGGAGACAATGAGCGCGTCGTCGTGGGGGAAGCGAACCCCTCGCGCGTCTTCCGCCGTAAAGGTGAGGGGGACGTCCGACCACTTGGGCGGCACGGACGCCTGTAGCACCCCCACTACCTTAACTTCTCGCGCGTACTCCTTGCGCTGGCGCTTGGAGTCCCGCCCGGAGGCGGACCCCCCTACGATGACGTTGATGCGGCGCTGAGAAGTTTGAAAGGGGAGAGTGTCTGAAGGCTCCCCCTCCTGCCCCTGCTACCCCCCCGTGGGAGCGGGAAGGGCCGGAACAGCTGGCCGAGGGGGCAAGGAGGCCGGAGTCCCCCCCCCCTGCCCGCGCTGGTCGAGGAATGCCGCGAAGTGTTGCAGCAGCTGGTGGCAATCTCGGGTGGCGTGGGTACTGGACCCGTGGAAGCTGCACCACGGTCCTTCCCGGCTTCTCCCCGCGGGGCCTTCGCGGCCGCGCGAAGACTGTCCTCCCCCATGGCCTCTCGGCTTGGGAAAGGGGCGGTTGCCCTTCGGGGGGTCGCGCGAGCCGCCTCCGCCCTCGAGGACAAAAGTGTCCCGAGGCCGTGGTTCGCTACGGCCCCCCTGCCTGGGGCGCCTGGGGGGATCCCGGGCCCCCCGCTCGGCGGGGGCAGGAGCCCCCTGGGTCTTCTTCCAGATGTCGTCTTCCTCCGCCCGAGCGTACTTTTCGAGCACGTTGAAGAGCTCGTCGGCGGAAGAGGGGCAGCTCCGGGAGAGCCTTCGGTGGAGCTCCCCCGGGAGGATGCCGCTTTTGCAGGCTTCGATGACCGTAGAGTCGGGGACGTGGGCCACTTTGCTCTTCACCTGGGCAAAGCGCTTGAAGAAGCTTCTGATGGTCTCCCCAGTTCTCTGCCGGACAGTATACAGCTGCGAGGAGTCCAAGGGAAGCACGTAGTTCCCCTGGAAGTTGGCACAGAACTCCCGCTTGAGCTACGAGAAAGACTTGATGGAGCCCGCCTTCAGATTGTAAAACCAGGAGCGGGCAATGCCGGTGAGGTAGAGGGGGAAGACGTTGCATTGGACACTCTCGTCCCCCCCCGCTGCAGAGATGGCGGTGGAGTAGATCTGCACGAACTCGTAAGGGTCCGCCTCACCATTATAATGCTCGATGTGCGGGGGACGATAGGGCCGCGGCCATCGGATGCTGCGGAGTCTTCGACATAGAGGCTGGTTCGCCCCCTGCACTTCCCGGGGGGAGCCCCAGTTACTGTCTTCTTTAACGGGGGACGCCCCCTCGTTATCTGAGTCAGGTAGCGGCCCAAGAGGGCCACCGGAGTGGTGGTGACGACGCTTCTCTTCCGGGCCGGGGCTGATTTCCCGGACGTCCGGGCTTCCCTCCGGGGAGGATGATTCTTCGGCGGGTCTCTTCCCCCGACCGGTGCGAGAGCGAGGCTCCCTGCGACAACGACCGGGGGGAAGCTCTTCCCCGTGGCCGGGAGAATGCATTCGCTCAACCTCCCCCCGGGAGAAGCGGACCTGCTTCGCCGGGGGAGGGAGCTCCTGCACTGTAGCAGCCGGCCCGGAAGCTACCGGGGCCTGCTGGGGGGTGCCCCCTGGGACGGCCCCCGGGACCGGAAAGGGGGGAGCCCCTGTACCATCCGGAACCGGGGAGGGGGCGCCCGGGGCGGCGTTAGGGTCCGAAGAGGGGGCCCCCGTGGCAACGACCGGGTCCGGAAAGGGGGAAACCCCTGTGACATCCGGAACCAGTGGGGGGTGAGCCCCCTCGGCGACGTCCTGGGTTGGGGAGCCAATGCGGGGGGAAATTCGCTGAGGCACGGGAGCTGCTCTGTCGACAGGCCCCGCTGCGGTAAACGCAACGCGAGGGGCGGGACTGGCTCCCGGCGTAGGAATAGCCCCCGGCATGAAATGACCCCCCAGCCCCGGAAGCGAGCCGGGGACGGGGTACCCCCCTGGTGCCACGAAGGGCCCGGGCATGAAATAGCCTCCCGGCACCGGGACAGGCCCGGGTGCCGAGAAGTGTCCGGAAGTATATCCCGCGGGGGGAGGGAACCCCCCAGCGGGATTATACGGGGTAGACAGCCCCCCTGACGCCGGTGGGGCCGCTGGGTATCCCATAAACGGGGGCATGATCCCCGGATACGGGTGCGGCGAAAATGTGGGGGCCGAGGGCCGCGCCAACACACTAAGGAGCTCGTCCATAGAGCGCTGGGCGCGGAGCTGGCCCTCCACGAGAGCCTCCAGCAGGGCATCCCAGGGAGCCGGGGGAGCCGTCGGGGGGAAACTCGTCCCGGCCGAGGTCCCCGCGGCCGCCGGGAACGACCCGGAGGTGGAGGCGCCTAGATTGAGAGGAAAGGTGGGAGGCGGTACCTGGGAGTGGTCGCCTCCGGATGGAAGCGCCGGAACAGCAGCGTCCCGGACGGGTGGCGCCAGGTCACCGGGACCGGCGTCACCGGGAAGGGCGCGGGCCCTTGTTCTCGGAGGAGCCATGGCGATTCGTCACGGGTCCCCACGGTCGGCGCCAACTGTCGTGGTATTAAGAATACCCCGGCAGGTTTTAAAGACGATCCTAGCGGAGATTACGCAGCGCGGGTTGACCGGGTGACCGGTCCTCCCCCGCCGGACAAACACAAGAAAAGACACGAGGATTTATACAGGTTCGGGTCCCAGTGGGGGCCCTAGTCCTGTCGACGCGCTCCCGACCGGAGTCGGCTGGGGAGGCTCTCTCCGGGGGAGAGGCTTCCGGAGCACGTCTGTGAGATTAGCTATTCCAATAATAATGAGTTTATCCTTTACAACAGAGGGGTACAAGGGCTATTTATAGCCCCAAAAAGAGGCAAAAAACCTAAACTACCCCGGGAGCCACCGTCGGATTGAAGGGTACGACCGTCCTTCTCCCGGTCAAACGCCTCGGATGCTTGACAGGTGGTCGCTGATTCCCGAGGCATCCCTCGCGTGACCTGCACGTGATAATCAAACAGGGATTTTACCTTTTAGAAGGGCGGTGACGTCCGGGACCTCTTCCGGAGAGTAGGGTCCCAGGAGCCCAAAAGGCGGCGCCCGGGGCAGGCACCGGAGGCCACTGTCCCCGGGCACATGGCGGCGCCCGGGCCACGCCCGGGGGGCACGGTCCCGGGGGCCAAAAGGCGGCGCCCGGGACATGCCCGGGGGGCACGGTCCCGGAGGCCAAATGGCGGCGCCCGGGACATGCCCGGGGGGCACGGTCCTGGGAGCCTAATGGCGGCGCCCGGGACATGCCCGGGGGGCACGGTCTCGGGAGCCTAAAAGGCGGCGCCCGGGGCAGGCACCGGAGGCCACTGTCCCCGGGCACATGGCGGCGCCCGGAACATGCCCGGGGGGCACGGTCCCGGGGGCCAAATGGCGGCGCCCGGGACATGCCCGGGGGGCACGGTCCCGGGGGCCTAAAAGGCGGCGCCCGGGGCAGGCACCGGAGGCACGGTCCCGGGAGCCTAAAAGGCGGCGCCCGGGGCAGGCACCGGAGGCCGCTGTCCCCGGGCAATCACGAACTTACCTGGACTTGACCTCGTGGAGATTTCCCCCAACACTCGTTAAATTTTGTTAATTGTAGATGGACAGGAAATATTGGATGTATGGAATAAAATGTACTACTCTTGAATATTTGGATGGTGTGAATGAGTTTATTAAATTTGCTGAGCAACAAAAGGAGAGGAAGGGAGAGAAAAATATGCTCTGTCCTTGTACAGATTGTATGAACTTGAAGAGGTTTAGCAACTCTGATCAAATTAAGAGTCATTTGATTCGTCGTGGTTTTAACGCGCGATACACCCGTTGGATATGGCATGGCGAAGATCTTGAGGAAACAAGCACCACTACTACCAATCAGCACGACTCGGATGTGGATTGCAGTAATATCGATGATCATCCCAATTTTGGTAATGTTCATTCCGATGTGCACGTAGATGATGATGATGACAATCTAGATGAGATGTTACGTGATGTAGAGGAAGATTACAACGAAAATGACTTCTGTGAATTTGAGAAACTGATTGCTGACTCTGAGAAGCCTCTGTTCCCTGGATGTGCAACATTTACAAAACTGTCTTCTGTGCTGAGATTATATAACTTGAAGGCAGGAAACGGTTGGAGTGATAAGAGTTTCACGGCACTATTAGATCTTCTAGCGGACATGCTTCCAGAGGGAAATGAGTTGCCAAGATCTACTTACCAAGCCAAAAAACTGTTGTGTCCGTTGGGAATGGAAATCAAAAGAATACACGCATGCCCAAATGATTGTGTGTTGTATCGTAACGAGTACTCCAGTTTGCATGTTTGTCCAAGATGCGGCGCATCGAGGTATACGCGTAGGGACCGGATTGACAGTGAACGTCACGAGGTAAGGAAAGGGCCCCCGGCAAAAACTGTGTGGTACTTGCCTGTGATACCTAGATTGAAGCGGCTATTTGCAAATCCAAAAGTCGCGAAGCACTTGCGTTGGCATGCTGAAGCCCGGAAAAAAGACAGAAAACTGAGACACCCAGCTGATTCTATTCAATGGAGAAACATCAACAGAACATTTGCTGAGTTCGGCGGCGAACTTAGGAATGTAAGGTTCGGGCTGAGTACAGATGGTATGAACCCACATGGTAATATGAGCAGCCGGCTCAGCACTTGGCCGGTTCTTTTATGCATCTACAATCTTCCTCCTTGGTTATGCATGAAGCGCAAGTACATTATGATGGCGTTACTAATCTCAGGACCCAGACAACCCGGAAATGATATTGACATGTTTCTAGCGCCTTTAATCGAGGACTTACAGAAATTGTGGAGCGAGGGTGTGCAGGTGTGGGATGCATACAAGAAAGAGAATTTCATCTTGCGGGCCCTGATATTTTGCACCATAAATGATTTTCCTGCCTACGGCAATTTGTCGGGGTATAGTACGAAAGGAGCCAAGGCTTGCCCTATTTGCCTAGATGAAACTGAGAGCATGTGGCTGCGAAACTGCCGGAAAACAGTGTACATGGGTCACCGCAGGTTTCTTCCGGTGCATCACACATACCGTAAGAAGAGGAAATCATTTAACGGGAAGCCTGAGAAGGGATCAGCTCCAGTGTTTCTGACCGGTAAGGAGATTTACTCACGCGTGAACGACATCAAAGTTGAGTTCGGTAAGCATTCTAAACCTCGAGAAAAAAATGTTTGGAAGAAGAGATCGATTCTCTGGGATCTACCGTACTGGGAGCACTTACAAGTTCGACATTGCATTGTCGTCATGCATGTAGAGAAAAATGTCTGTGACAGTTTGATTGGATTGTTGTTGAACATTCCGGGAAAGACAAAGGATGGTGTGAAAGCTCATCGTGACATGGTGGAAATGGGGATAAGGACTGAGCTTTCACCTTTAGAGAATGGAAAGCGTACATACCTCCCCCCGGCCTGCTACACGTTGTCCAAGAGCGAAAAAACAGAACTCTGTCGGTGCCTGCACGGTGTTAAAGTTCCATGTGGGTACTCCGCGAACTTGAAAAAACTTGTGTCTATGAAGGACCTAAGACTGGTTGGCATGAAGTCCCACGACTGTCATGTCTTGATGTCACAGATGCTTCCCATTGCTATCAGAGGCATTCTCCCAGTTAAAGTCAGAGAGACAATCACAAACCTATGTTATTTCTTCAACGCAATATCTTGCAAGGTAAGTACGTGCACTCGTACTATAAGTTCACTACCTCCAATTGTGGAGCTTAATTAGAAGATTTTTCTGATATGAATATTTGGCGCAACTATGTCCTCGTAGGTAATTGATCCCGATGGACTGGACGCTTTGCAACGCGACGTGGTTACAACTCTTTGTCAGCTCGAGATGTATTTCCCTCCATCCTTTTTTGATGTTATGGTCCATCTGATTGTTCACCTTATCAGAGAAATTAAGTTTTGTGGACCCGTGTGCCTGCGCTACATGTATCCATTTGAGAGATTTATGGGTGTATTGATGTAACACCCTAGTTTTGGGGGTGAAAAGTGTTGCATAAAAACCCTGCATGCATATATCTCTGTAGTAGTAGCCAGATCAGCTGAACTCCAATCTCTCCCAAACCCTAAAAATCTCCAAATCTATCCTGTAGATCCAGATCAAGATCTGACCATCCAGATTTAACCTACCAGTTACCCTGAAGATAAAAGTCTTTAGGAGCCAGATCAAATTCTGACCCTAACTCCCAGTATCTAAGTCTCTCTCTCTTTTCGAAATCAGGAAAACTCAGATTTACCCTAAGTACCTCAGTTTCCAGATAATTGAGTTATTTTGAATTAACCCTATTCAGACTCAAGTAACCCCTGGAATATGTTCCTAGGTTCATCCTCAACTCACTCCAAAAAGTTGGGAGCCAGATTAATTCATCTAAACACTTTTCGCAGTTTAGTCCAAATTTTACTGCGAATAAGTCCTTTTCTGTTTACCTGGAGGCCTGAAAAGGCTAAAATCCACGAATCAATTCCAACTCCAGAATTTCTTCAGGGAACACCTCCCAAATATTATTTGATACAAATTTCCATTCTGTCCAGACTTCAAAATCTCTCTCCAATCACCAGAATTAGAGATCGACAAAATCAAGACCTGTTGTACCCTAATTTTACCCTATTTTCGAAAATAGGTGAAATCCCTCAAATCTTATCAAACTTTCTCCAAATTTGAGCTAAATGAGTACTAATAGAAATGTTATACTCAGCCATGAAATCAATCCTCAAATTAACCATCTCTAAGACAGAAATTGCAAATCAGTCCAGATTTCAAATAAGAATCCTTGCAATTTGGTCCCTGGTTCGACCAAAGACACTGTGCACGACCAGCAGCTGTGCACGACCGCGACCACCGCGCTGCCACGCCAGGAGCTTCGTCACCGGTGAAGCCCCGTGGTCGCCACCCCTGCCACCGCGTTCCTGCCACGTGTGCGCACGTCGTTCGCCACCGTGGAGCCACCGCGGCCGCACCAGCATCTCCAATTTTGCCCGCGCGCGCACGCCATCGCTGCAGCCACTGCAGAAGCTCGGTGCCACGTTGCAAGCATGCCGGAGGAGCCCGTCAGTTCGCCGTTGCATCACCAGGGACAACGCACGCCAGCCTGCAAAGCCGGCACGGCCGCTGGAGCACGTCACTTCGCTGCTGTCCCGCCCGGCCGGTCAATTCACCATCGATTCGAGCTTCACTTCCCCGTGCAATTCCAGCCGTTGCAAGCCCTTGCTGTGCCTATAAAAGCCGCCCCAGCCCAGCACGAAAGCACTCACACCAGAACCACCCAAAATCCCTAACCACGCCGTCGTCTTCGTCTTCTTCGGCGAGCTCGAGAAGAGGCTCACGGTGCCAAGCCTCTACACTGCTTCCTCCTCGATTCCAGCTACTTCAGTAAGCTCCTCTTACCTCCCTCATCATACTCGAGTATGTAATTGACTTCAAACCTCTCCAGTCGCTGGCAATTTCCGTTTCTCTCCAGCAACTCCGGCGAGCAATTAATCCTTAACCAGAGTGAATTAGCTCTCGAGCCTGTAATCAAACATGATCAGTGGACTATTTAGAACACATCTAAGCAACCAGAATCGAAGAATTCGCTAAAATATGAAAATCCCCAACTTTGCACCGTGCATGTGAATAGGGGCTCGCTGTTAAGCTTCTCTGGTGTTTCCCCAGCCAATCTAGCTTCACACCTAGCTTACTTATGCCCCAGAGACCATCCCCAAGCAAGGAATTAAGTTTATTTGCCCTAAAACAGAAATGCCCAATTTTGGTGTCTTCTTCCCTGGCTCCGGTCGCCGGATTTCGTTCCCGGCCGTTTCAACCCCAGCCACCTTGTCTAGTACCTGTGCCTCGACCCCAGGAGTATTTTTGCCTTCTAGCTCGACACCTGGATTGGCCCAGATGAAGAAATATCGCCATGCCAAAGTTTTGTCCAGAAACTGTTGAGAACAGCTCGGCCACCGTGTTCTTCGCCGGTTTTCATCGCTTTCCGGCCATCTCCTGCCCTAGATCCTGTTGAGACATTTGTTCCTGTTACAAATGCCTAACCACCAGACAAAGTGGTGCATCATTTGGAGCCCTGAGTCAAAAGATATGACTTGCCCTAGTTCCTGGCCGTGTCAACCCTATGCCAACCTGTGTCAGCCAGTGGCATTGAGCCTTTTCACCCACTTCCAGCCATGCACTTTGAAAATAACTTTGTCCCTTAGACTCCTGATGTTGTGATCTACACTTTTCTCTACTGTCACAACTTGAGTTGAGCCCTCTATCACCCATCGACCTTATGTCGATGCCTTGAACCGAATGCCAACCTAAAGACATTCGCTGTTTTTGGGCGAACCAGTCACCACCTTGATATTACCCTGATATTTTGGAACCTTGTAAACCTTAACAACTAATTTTAACCCTGGTTTCCATAGTTAAACTCAAATCGCTTTCAAACCTTGTATCACCAGAGTATTTTCTCCTTGCACCTTTGCATGTAGTGAATTAGTAAGAATAGGATTGATTGTAATGCCTGTTTGCTTGTTTGATCTTGTTCAGAGCAAGAGTCCGGGGTTGAAGATCTTGTCGCTGAACCGTCATCGACTGCTGATACTTACGACGCGGAAGGCAAGTCATACTTTGATCATATTGAACCTATATTTTATGAATTGCTATGCTATTCCATGAGTAGATATCTCATTAATATTGCATGTGTTGGGATCAATGATATTATGGCAGTGATAGATTGAATACTTGAAGGATGTGAACTTGATAAGATAGTAAGCCACGAACTAATAAAAGTATAAACATGTACATTTATATTCATGAAATAGAACCCCTAGCCGTGACCAGTATTTTGGTATGGAATGGTGGTAGCACTGGAGGTGCTTGGCTGCACAGAATGTGTAGGCACTGAAGGTGCATGGTTTGTGGCATGATCTGGTCACCGGCATGTAAGGACTAGAACCTTGTGTTATGCGTCTAGTGGCATGAAAAACGTACCAACCACTTACCTGGTATGGGACAGGCGCAACCTAGTAGCTTTCTTAGTATTATCAGTTCCCTGCATGGCTTGTCGATCCGGTTTCTCGCGTGGAAACTGGTGGGACGCAGTTCGTCCATGAGTGATGTGAGATCAGAAAAATTATGAGAGGATAAGGTGTAAAGAAGGAAGATGCCCTACGCCAGATTAAGTCGTGCGCGACTGTAATCAAAAGAGGTTATGTGTCCTGCGGGAACATAGACCCAGGCTAGGAAGTAAGGCAGTGGGGAGGACCCACAACGGTACTTGGGACGGTATTGTCCATTTACCGGGCAGGGATACTGTTAATACTAGACTGCAAAAACGTTGTGTGATCTCGGCCTTGTCACATGCGTATGAGTCGCATGGAGTTGGCCCGACTTGGAAGTCGAGTGAAAAAGTGGATTTAAAAAGAGGTACATCTCTACAGAGTTTAAAAATGTATTCGAATACTTCGTGCTCCCGAGTTTTAGGAGTATGCCGCGGTGGATTAAATCCATGGGGTGTGACACAAGTATTGTTTTATAAACTAAAATTTGTTAGCTCAAGATTACCCAAGTGGCATGTGTTGTCATGATAAGGGGCGTTGCCGTGGGCTGTCATGTGTTGACGTGTCGCGGTAATACCATAATATAGAGATCATATAATAATTGAGAGGCATGTGGTTTATGCCCTAAGTTATGAAATACTGTTATGAGTATAAGATTGAAAGGCTTGAATAAAAATAATGTGATATGAGATTATATCGCCTTGGATATGGGATATATGTATCACCATCAATATGATTTATTTACTGCCATGAGTATGATCGGGATTTGAATAAGAAAAGAGAAAGAAATGTATTTTGAAAAACCTTTCGCTCTTTCCCCAATAGCATAGGTTCATGTCATATATATATATATATATATATGTATCTCTACCTTCCCTATGACTTGCTGAGTACGTAAGTACTCACCCTTGCAACAACTCATCAATAGATGGAGCATTCTACGACCTTGGAGGATACCCTGAAGAGGCTGCGGACCCAGGAGATGATGAGCAGTTTCCTTCGGAGCCCTGATGTGGTGCTGTCTTGCTGTCAACCTCTGTTTCCTGTGGATTGCTTTTGGGCCTAGCTTCCGCCGTCTAGATGTGTTATTTTGTTAGACCCTTGTGCCTTGTAAGGCACTGTACCTCGTTTTGTACTAAGGCCTGATGGCCATACATTTATGACTACTGTATTATTTTGCTGCTGCAATGTAATCGTGTGATTGACTCATCCTGGGAAGTCAAGTGGTTTATGGGATCAGCTGCATCGAGCTGGGCTCCTCACAGGTGATGTCACAGTCGTGGCAGACGTGACAATTGAAGGGATACGTAAGGACTCGTCGTCGACCCGAGGGGAGTATCATGGAAGGTTATGCCGCCGAGGAGGTGATTGAATTTTGCACAGATTATATGGCCGGGGTTGACCCAATTGGTGTTCCTAGGTCCCGACACGAGGGTAGGCTTGAGGGAATTGGAATGATTGGATTCAAAGCTATCGTCCCCGCTCGTGATGTGTACGCAAAATCACATTTTTGGGTCTTACAACACATGACGGAGGTCGAGCCATACATACACGAGCACAAGGTAATGTTACGGTCACAGAATCCTTCGAATTCAGACGTTTGGGTAAGCAGAGAACATAACAGGAAATTTGCTGAATGGATCCAAGAAAGAGTCACGCGAGCTGCCAAGGGCTCCGTAAGTGAAACTGTGACATGGTTGGCTAGAGGCCCAAGATTCACTGTAGGGACTTGGCAGGGGTACGACATCAATGGGTATTCATTTTACACAAGAGCTCAAGACGCCAAGAGTAGCACGCAATGTAGCGGAGTGACACTGTTTGCTATTTCCGAGGATGCCAGGTCAGTAAGGGCGCTGAACTCATATTACGGTGTTATTGACGAAATATGGGAGCTCGATTACGGATTACTTAAGATTCCCCTGTTTCGATGCCAATGGGTCGAAATCCCTCGAGGTGTTCAAGTTGACAGTTACGGGTTTACTCTCGTCGATCTTGGTAGAGTCGGACACCAAGACGATCCATTCATACTTGCAAAGCAAGCCACACAGGTATTCTACATCGTTGACCCGGCCAATCCAAACTTGCATGTTGTCCTCCACAGCAAGAGACGTATTGTTGGGGTTGAAGATGTTGTCGACGAAGAGGAGTATAACCAATTCGATGAAATACCTCCATTTTTAGAGGACATTCAATCTATCCGTACTGAAGATATCGACGAAACAACGTATCTGCGAGATGACCACGAAGAAGGATTATGGGTTGAGAACCATTGATGATTAATTTCTATTTCAGGGATAAATGCCAAGCAAACAGCTAACAAGTTCTGCAGCAAGGTGAGGAACTTATCATTAATACATCAGGCAGTACATTTTTCTTTAGAATTTAATGATAAGCTAGTTCACAGCATTAATACATCTCAATTTTACTCCACAGCATGAGTTCTAACATGTACAGTACCTTTATCCTGTAAATATTTAATTCTTCCCTTCAAATAGCACTTGCAAAAATCTCATCGCAGCCTCTTCAAATTAAGTTCTGCAAAAATCCCATTTTTCTAACGGTATTTTGTTATTTATACCGATAGAGAAGGACATCTTCTCTCAGGCACTTCAAAATGTTTTCTATCGGTATTGTTCTATTTTACCGTTAGAATAAATTCGTTAGTCTCACGGTATTTGTTGTCTGACGGTTTTTTCCTGTTTTTACCGATAGAAGAAGACTCTGCCGCTTTGAATTCTCAACCATGTCGCCATGCGTCGCCTTGGAAACTCTATAAGTACCTCGCCATGCGTCGCGGTATTTTGTTGTTTTTCTAATTCTCGAACGGTTCGACTCCTCATCTTCTCTTTCACAATGGCAACCTCCATGGGATCGTCATCCACGCCCTCCCCGGTAAGAACTCTAAATCTCCTCGGTTTACCCCTGTATTGTTAATCCATGTTCAGTTCATTCTTGACCAGTTGATTTGTACAGGGAATGGTAGCCGTGGAAGACACTGCCAAAGTGAAGGCTGACCTGAGGGCCCTCCGGGAGGAGCACAAGCTCCTTACAGACAAGCACACTCAGCTACGGCTTGACCTTGACGATCTCTTCCAGCGCATGAAGACGGATGGTGACAATGCTAGGGCGAGGACGAGGCGTCTTCGCGAGGAGAAGAAAGCCGCGGATATGACCATCGCTGGCTGCGGTTTGACTATGAAGGATACCATAGCGAAGCTGAGGGAGGTCGCAGGCCTTCTCGACGCGGTAGTAGTTGATCCTAGGGACAACTTGTCGCTAGAGGAGTCCTGCGTCCTGGCTGCAAGTCTAACTGACTCTATTCTACATGCAGCCAGGGCTAAGACCACCCCTTGACCTAGCATTTTGGGTTTTATTTTTTTTTGTAAGTGATAAAACAACAATGAATGAACAATTTCTTTTTATGTCAATTTTCCAATTTTCCGGCTATCTTCCCTCTTTCTTTAACATTCTGCAGCTTTCAACCACGGTCTGTTTGATGTTAAATTGTGTACCTTTTCATTACTCTGCCGGTATTTTGTTGTTTTTACCGATAGAAAAAGGGCACACAATACTATAATCTGAAGCACTTAATCAAAAAAATTTTCTGGGGAAAATTGGGCTCACGGGATTTTTTTGTTTATACCGATAGAAAAGGGCACCTTTTCATTACTCTCACGGTATTTTGTTGTTTTTACCGATAGAAAAATAGCACCCAATACTATAATCTCAAGCACTTTAAAAAAATTTTCTGTGGAAAATTGGTCTCACGGGATTTTATTGTTTATACCGATAGAAAAATGCATCCACTAATTCAAATATTTTTCCGGGAAATTTACTTTTTCTATCGGTAGTATTTTGTTGTTTCGATAGAAAATTACATAAGTCTATCGGTATCATTTTGTTATACCGATAGAAAAGTTCTTCCGCTACTTTATTACTCGTACACGGCCCTTTAGTTTCCCTCCACTCGAACAGTTCCACCTTAGAGCACTGCGTCTCTTCGAGAGCGAAGAAAACCCCAACCTCCGCCGTGACCACTCACTCCTCTCTCCCACACGACGATCGCCGGCTGGACACTGGTTCGTCACTGCCACCGGTTCTTATTTTCGTCCTTCGCCGGCCGCTGCTGCGTTCTACATCGCCTCTCCATCACCAGAACTGATCGCCGCCGTAAATACCCTAATTCGTCGTTCTATTTCCAGCATCTTCTTTATTTGATCCTAGTGTTTTGCACGTACTAATTCTTCGAGTTTTGCAATTACACTAGGGTTCCCTATTGTGTTGGCTGATGTACATTCCGCAGGCAATGTTGATTTTAATTAGGGTTTACATAATATGTTTCAGTGCTGTAATGAACCTGTTTTGAGATTTTAACTTCTCTATACTGCTGTATGTGTGATCAATTGTATCCAACTGCCATGTAATGTAGATTATATGTTGGAGGTGTTCTTACACATATTCTATCGGCAGCTCATGTGTTTACCGATAGAAAATTTTTCTGCACAAGTAGTAAAACTTAATTTGGATCTGGAAGGACATGAGCCATGCAATGTACTAGTTTGGTTGGGAATTTTTACTCACTTCGTATGAATATATGGCAATGTGGATGGGTCTTCGATGTATATGTTTCAAATGCCTATATACATGACTTTTCCCAACCTAATAGCTGTGAAGTCCTGATGACTCACATACAGGCTAGGCTAAAGATTATGCACAGTGGCACTTAGATGCTTGTGTGCATATTTACGTGTGAAATAATAATGCTGGCCCATGAATATTAGTGTAGCAAATCATCGAGAATGTTATGTGATGACAGTGAATGGTGGCTTGTCAACAAAATTCCATATGTAGAGAACATTGTTATGTTCTATCGGTATCTCACGTGTTTGCCGATAGAAAAATTGTCTTGTGTGGAGGTAATTGTTATGGTCTATAGGCAGCTCATGTGTTTACCGATAGAAAATATTTCTGAAGAGTTCAGTAAGTAATTTATGTATGTCTTTGTTTTTGTATTATTTTCCCTTTTGCCGCCCTAGTTAGTCTCCAGTCCTGGGCTGAGTTATGGAACTCCAAGGCGAATTAATTGCCATATATATGGTTTGTTGAAGGTTTTGTAGGGGAAGACATGTCTTCGTCTTCATCGGATGGTACTAGTGGTTCGACTAGGGCCAACCCCATCGTAACTACTGAAGATGGGGCTGTTACATCCCAGCGCAAGAGGGTGGGGCGAGGCGCGACGACGTTGGGGCGTTTGGCCAAACGCACGGATCTTTCTTGTGAGTTCAACCAATTTGGGAGGCCGATTGGAAAGAATGCTGGGAGGTACGCGGCCTACGTTGGGCTGTTGGCGAAAGAAAGGGTGAAGATCACCGTCCAGAGCTGGAAGGACGTGACGGCGGACGAGAGGGATAGGTTGTGGGTGGAACTGAAGGTTAAATGAACTGAAATCGCTGAACTCTTTCGTAATCATGTTCTCTTGGCTTATACTAAAGTTTAACTAACTCGTGATTAATTGTATGCATTTTTCGGAAACAGGCTAAGTGGAACATCCCTGACGATACACCTAGGACTGCCTGCTTGAAGGACATGAACGGAACATGGAAAACCTTTAAGAGCTGGCTCGTCAGTAACTTCCTCGCTGCGGGGAAATCTCCTTGCGAGAAGTACCCCTTCATATCAGAGGAGGTATGGGAGGAATTCACCAAGCAGAAGGGGACTGAGGAGTTCAAGGCCCTTAGCGAGAAGAATAGGGCGATCCAGAAGAGGAACGACCACCCACATCGGCTCGGATCCCGGGACTATGCGGGGAAGGAGGAACAGTGGAAGAAGGAAGACGAACAAAATCCTGTCATCGGCACCCCTGAGTTGCCGCTCTCCGAGATCCGGGATGAGAGGTGCAAGCGATGGTGGAGGGGGAGGGGGTCCGTGTCGTCCACGGGGTCTATGCAGTTCGCAACCCCTGGGGACGCCGACATTGTGGGGCGAATGGTAAGTTGGCTAACCTCGTAAACTGTGTGCGCACAAGTGTATATAAGGCAATTTGTCTCACAAGGTACCTTCAAATGTAACAGATCTCTTTTGAGAAGGAGGCAGCGGAGGGATTGTTTACCCCGCAGAGGGAGAACGACATCCTCACCCGGGCTCTAGGAAATAAGGAGCATCCCGGGCAGACATGGGCCGTGGGAGCCATTGTGTCGTGGAAGGCCGGTTTCGTAGATCCGGCTCCACCGAGGAAGAAGGCCCGCACCTGGAAGGAAAAGGAAGCTGACCTCTCCGATAAGATACGGGCTGAGGTACGGGAGGAGATACGGGCGGAGATGTGGGCTGAGATACGGGCTGAGGTACAGTCTGAGGTGCAGACCGAGGTCGCACAAATGAGGGAAGAGTTTGCACGGTTGAGAGAAGCATTGCTGGCCAAGAGTGCAGATGCGGATCCCCAGGACGACGGTACCCCGCGGGGTCGGATAAGCAGTTGCGCTTCGAAGGTACTCCCGGATCCAGTGGATCTACTTGAGGTACTGCAAGCCTTCATCTGTGCACTTAAGTTGATGCAAGCCTTCATCTATGCACTTAATTGTTACAAATTTGCAGGGGCTGGAGGGCTGCATCCTACAGAATCACGTAGGCGCCGGGCAGGAAGTGGTTGGACACGGCTTCGTATATCCATTTGGGCCGGATGTCCGAGTCCACTGTGTACCTCTGCGGTTGGGTTTCGCAAAGGTACAGGTGGACATGGCCATGCCGGGCTACAACGATTCTCCGTTGCCAGTCCCAACAGAGGAACTGCAGACACTTGCTGAGGCAGTGGGCTCCTACGTACAGTGGCCCAAGAAGTGTCTTGTAATACAACCGGTAAATCCTACACATTTTAGATTACATCCTACTCAGTACACTCAACTTGCATAATCTAGCATACGTGCTCATTAATTGAAGTGGCCTGCCGCTGGGCTGCCAGGGGACTGCGCCCCCAGCTCGGGGCATGAGGCCCGATCTCGTGCGACCCTGGACACATCAAAGATGGCCTCCACCCCACCCAGCGCATCCACGCCTTCACCTCAGAAGAAAGCTGCCATCACCTCGCCCTTGCCTTCGAAGGTACGCGCTCAATCCCCGGCAAAAGGCAAGGGCAAAGGCAAGGGAAAAGGGCGACAGGGACAGCCGGAGAGGTTCACGAATGGGTCCCCACTCATGTCGGAGGCAGCTTTGCGCAAATTGGATCGATCAACCAGAGACCTCCACGCGTGGTACCTACACCGAGCTCCGCGCAATCTGAACTTCTTAGTTCCCTACAGGCCTGGGCAGTTCCACCGTGAGCCCGGGAGTATATCCGTGGCACACGAGGATCTGTTCGACCTGTACAACGGGCGGGAGCTCGATATGTCCATCATACGGACTGGAGTCCTGTGAGTTTGCTGATGCTATGTATTGTTGTTTTCTAACTCTGTTTGCTAACTCTGCATTGTTGTAGTTCATTTGAAATGTAGTAACTTTCTGTGCAATACTAATGTCGTCCTTTGCATGCAGGTGCATGTACAGGCTAGCATCGGAGGCTGCGTGTGACAAGGTGGGTTTCCTCGACCCAGAGAAAATAAGCCTCACGATGCTAGAGCACGACGCCGCGCACGCTGAGCAGTACATATCCAAGGCGCTGATGGCGCAGCAGGACAGGGAGTTCATTCTGGTGCCGTACCACCAAAGGTTAGTGCATTTCGTACTAATTTAACTCGATCTTGTATGTTACACCTGAGATATACTTTGTGCACGCGGTCCTCTTTTACGTACAATGCAGGGGCCACTGGATCCTCATCGTGATCTGTCCGCCGAGGAACGAGGTGTACTACCTCGATTCGATGCGTGACAAATTATCGATGGAATATGTGGTCAAGGGGAATATGGAGGCGTAAGTAACTTATATGTTTGATTTAAATTTTCACCTCACTAGCTAATGATAATACATTAACCGGCAATACTAACTGAAATGCAGGGCTTTTGATAAATATGTGTCCGCTGGAGGGAGGCATGCCGCACCGCAGGGCTCCCTACTAGCTTGGAAAGAATATGAGGTACTCACAAGACTTTTGTTTATGCTTAATTAGTTTATGGAAACAATAGCTAACATGTCTTCGCATATGCAGTTGTCTCAGTGCCATCAGCAGCCGCAATCGTGGGAATGCGGGTTTTATGTGTTGCGCTACATGTACGACCTAGTGCAGACAAACTTTGCCCAATTCCCCCAGGTAAGCATCGATAGCTAACTCAAATTTGAAAATTGGGTGTCACGTTCTAAATTAGGAAGTTAGTTACTAAGTATTCACACATGCTTGCAGATCGCCATGTCGAAAGACTCATACGAAAATGCAAAGATTAGAGATCTTCGACAAATCTGGGCTCAATATGTCATGGTGGAAGTTGCGCCCAACCATCCGCCATGATAATTTTCTCTTTTTCGTGTACTCTGTGCATAGACTGTTTATATACATGTGAATAAATATATATGTCAATAAATGTCCACATTGGATTGCAATTTGTATTTGTCGATATATATGTGAATAACTGTCTAATGTGTCAATCTGTACTGTATTGTGTATCCAATCTATAATGTATTGCATCTATACTGTATATGTGAATGTACTGTATTGTGATTGCAAATAATGTACTGTATATGTGAATGTTCTATCGGCAAATTCATTCACAGCCGACAGACCACTACAAATTTTCTATCGGTAAACTCATCCACAACCGAGAGACTACTACCCATTTTTCTATCGGTAAACTTGAAATTAACCGTCAGAATAGAGTGACTTTTCCTGCCGGTGAACTCATCCACAACCGAGAGACTACTGTGGTTTTGTCTATCGGTAAACTCATCCACAACCGAGAGACTACTATCCATTTTTCTATCGGTAAACTTGAAATTAACCGTCAGAATAGAGTAACTTTTCCTGCCAGTGAACTCATCCACAACCGAGAGACTACTGTGGTTTTGTCTATCGGTAAACTCATCCACAACCGAGAGACTACTACCCACTTTTCTATCGGTAAACTTGAAATTAACCTTCAGAATATAGTGACTTTTCCTGCACAACCGAGAGACTACTGTGATTTTTTCTATCGATAATGTCATTTCCAACTGAGAGGGTGCAACACTTTTTTCTGTCGGTAAACGTATAATTAACCGTTAGAATATGGGTATTTTTCCCAACGCTAAACGTCAGACGAGGACGTGTTTTCTATCGGTAAGATCATAAGGTGCCGATAGAATAGTAATATTTTCCTGTCGGTAATCATGTAATTAACCGTTAGAATAGTGTACTTTTCCCACCGTTAATCGTCAGGCTACGACGGTTTTGCTATCGGTACACTCCTAAGATGCCGATAGAATTGCTAATTTCTTCTGTCGGTTATTTACCGATAGAAAATGTTCTGTCTTGTTCTATCGTGTCTATCTCTATCGGTACGAAAACCGATAGTAGAAGGGTTTTTTTTACCGATAGAAGAAAGCTTTTCTGTACTAGTGAAGAGATGGCTAGACCTCAAGTAATAACAATGCTCCAATTGATTTATACACTAATTTCAATGCTTCCTATGAAACAGGAGAAAGACACCCTAGGAGAGCACAAAGGGTGGCTCATACTAGCATAAGCCATCTTGCAAGAGGACTTAAGCCGTCTCGCAAGAGGACGAGGAAGATGCAATGAGCGAGTATTATGTCGTTCTTTCCACAGGGACTAGAGAAAGCGAATTGTATAAAACTAAACTAAATTGATGGCAAGTGAAAATAAATTGGATGAAGGAAAGAGAGATGTCGGAAGAAACACAAAGAGAGGGAGGTGATCGACCAAGTGGCGATTGGTTAGTGCTAGATCTGTGTGCGTCATCGTGCATACATGCGGTAGAATCGTATCTTTCAGTGCTTCCAGAAAAAGGCAGCGAAAGCGACTAAAACGAGTACATCTATGGACGATATCAATGAACAGGCACACAAAGATAAGATAACACAAATCGTTCCCCGACAGCCTCTCAACCTTGGCCAACATAGCAAACTCTGGGAACGACCATACAAACTCAAGACGAGCCTCACTAACTAAAATGCAACTAACAGAAACCGGCTTCAGTAGTCATGTCCCAAGACAGCAGTGACAAACTCAAAACCTGAAAGAATGTTGCTTCTTTTGAGGACACTTCGCACAGAAACTTGATCATGCAAGTGACTGGTCAAATTCAAATAAAACACACAAGGACTCACAATCAAAACATTATCCTAGTTCGTCTCTACAACAAAACAACAACTGAAATAGATACTTCAGTTTCTCAACACATATTTGACAGTATCAGAACACAAGAAACAACGCTCACAAAAAGACAATTGCCGTTGTAATCCATTTAGTGAAGAGTAGTTCAATTCAGTGCATTGCAGCCTCATTCATTTCATACAAACATTGTTTGTCACGTATTCATATAGTGAAACAGGGAACAGGGTGGGGTAGAAAGAAAATAAAACCAAAAGTGTGGCTTATGCTGGAGCTTGTTCAAGTTGTTGGAGGTTGCCGGAGTTGGTCGTCGACTTGTCGGAGAAGCTGGAGAGCAAATGAAGCTGCCGGTCGAAGAACTGGTCGCGGTCGTCGCCCAAGTTGTCATCTGAGTGTCGAGTTAAGGGAGCTGCTCGAGGTCGTCATCGGCTATTGTGTCGAGGAGCTGTGGTCGCCAGGGAGCTGTGGTGGTCGAAGTCACCGTCGTGGTCGAAGATCGTGGTCATTGACAAGAAAGACGAAGAAGAATGTACCCGTGGAGCTAGTGCACGACGAAGGCTGTGGTCGACAGAGCTGCGGCCGTGGTCGAAGTCGTCAAACGAGATTTGTGGTTGTGGTGGTGAGCGGCGACGCTGGTGCAGATCTGAAGGCAGCACAAGATCGGGGGGGATACGCAATTTGACAGTGGGATCGACGGATTTACCAGATTAAAATTCAGGTGGGATCTGGCGACATGGTGCGCGATTGGGCGACGGCGTAGCAGATCTGGACGGTGGCGGCGTAGGCGCTACAGGAGAGGCGACGCCACAGCGTATTGATCAGATCTGGGCGGATCTGGTTCAAATCGGCGGTGCGCGACGGCGGAAGTGAGATCAGTGGGCAAGAAAAATGGAGGAAGGAGAAGAAATAGAGCAAACAGGAGAGGAAAGAGGGAGGCCGGAGGAGGACGAGAGGAGAGGCTTAGGAGCACGTCGACGGTGGGCACAAACGGGAAAGAAGAGGAAGGGGATGAAGGGTTGAGGATCGACGGCTCACCGGAGTGGGAAAAGAGGAAAAAAAGGGAGAGGTAGAACACGAGAGGAGACTGGTGGCTCGTTGCTGGCGTGGACCTGGCCGGCGCCAGCGAGCTCGCCGGGGTCGAGAGCGAAGAAGTGGAGAGGGTTCAGGTATGTGCCAGGCTGAGGAGAGAAGTAGCGACTGAGGGTCTTTAATTGTTTTGGTTGTTTTGCAAATTGGCCCTCTATTTTCCAAAGAATTTCAGAATTGTCCTTAACAGCTAGGGTTTGGAGTCTTTGTGTCTTGGCCGGTTTGTAATTAGGGGCTTGGGCTTTCAAAAAATTGCATTTACGCCCTTGGCTATTAGGTTTAGGTATTCTAGCCTCCGAAGATTTCGATTTTGATGCAATCAGCTCCTACGCGTCCGCATCGACGTGTACTTTTGTATGGAATCATCTGTAGGTAAGATATAGTCAATGAAGCATGTCCAATCAGCCGAAAATCACTCTAATTGCGTCGACTTGTGATTAGAAATTAAAAACAAGTAATATGGTCTATTTCGCAATTAATATATATATTATTTATGCAAATGCCGTGTTTTATGACTAGAGTGTGTACTAATATGGGGTAAAATATATGAAAAATATGTATAAATATGACGAATGTCACACCCCTAAGCTTGAACTTTTGCTTGTCCTCAAGCAAAATAAAATCAATGAAAAAGCAAAGACAGCAAGAAAGCATAAATGTGAACATAAGATGTACTAAATGGTTCATCCGGCAAATGCATGAAAGCTCAAAGCGAAGATGTAAATGACAATGGATCATGTGTAAAATTCATACATCAAGTTAAATCTTGGATACGGCAAACATGAGTAAAATGTTGCAGTCAATCACTAATTCTCACGCATGCGTATGAACATCAGAAGATGAACTTAAAAATCAAGTAAATACAATGATGAAATGTTCCGGCCTACTAAAATATAGATTTAGCCGCTCTCTAACCTTATTAAATTTTTGGGACCCTTTTATTAAAATTTTCGAAACAGGTGCTATTACCAACTCCTAGCCGTCGACTTATTGAATACGATTCTCCTCATACTTTGCCCTAGGTCCGGTACTCTAGGTACCGTGTCCTGTAGAGTGTTCGGCACATGATCTAGGAGAATCTTCAGGTCGAGTCGTATAAGCCTTCGCGACCTTAATCGAGTTTGGAAAGGTTTCGCGACCACAATTGGTTCACGACCTTGAAGGATTCGATCTCTGGTCAGAATTGTAATCCGATCCGAATACATGTAACTAAGTGTTCGATGATTTTTGTAATAAAAAATTCATTAGAAAAGTCTCATATGACCAAAAGGGCTAAAATAAAAAATACACGTATATTTTGTGTGTAAAAAAAATGATAAAACACCAAGACAAAAACTCCACTGGTCAAAAAATTGGTCAAAATTAGACTAGTCAACCCTGGTCAAACCCGGTCAAACCGACATGCAGCCCGAGTTTGAACTGGACTTATCTCTAATTTAAATAACAAAAGTATATCTCCTATTTAAATTCAAAAAGGAGATAATCTCTCTCTTTATTCTTTTGTTTATTTAAATAACAAAGTATATCTTCTATTCGAATTCAAATCACCTAAAAATCTCTGATTGTTGGATGGTTGTAACCAATCTGGAGCCTCTATAAATAGAGAGGGGGTACTAACCTTTTTTCACAGGCACAGGAGGACCAAGACAGAAGTAGGTGCAGAGGGACAGGGACAGAGGTACAGGGCAGAGGTGCAAACGGGCCAGAAGACGACGTGAAGACCAGAAGCTTTTTTTCTTGTCCCCTCTGAAGATGATCATGGGTGAGTGCTTATCAGAAGCATAACATTCATCATGCATCATATCAGAGGTAGAGGTCTGTTCATTGGTGCCTACCCGAGCCCAACTATGAAGCAATATTGAAGATTATGGTCAATTACACAAGGGAGCCTTGAGTTAGCAAGTACCTCGATCAGATCCAGAATCGCTTTTCGATCGAAGTTTCTCGAACTCAGTTTGAGAAGTAGATCTGATTAGCATTCGATCTGATCACACCTGATCAAGATCCAGAATTGCCTTTCGATCGAAATTCCTCGAACTCAGTTCGAGAAGTAGATCTGATTAGCATTTGATCTGATCACACCCGATCAAAATCCAGAATTGCTTTTCTATCGAAGTTCCTCGAACTCAGTTCGAGTACTAGATCTGATTAGCATTCCATCTGATCACATCCGATCAAGGTCCATAATCGCTTTTTGATCGAAGGTCCTCAAACCCAATTCGAGTAGTAGATCTGATTAGCATTCGATCTGGTCACTTCCGATCAAGATCCATAATCGCTTTTCAATCAAAGTTCCTCGAACCCAGTTCGAGTAGTAGAGCTGATTAGCATTAGATCTGATCACATCCGATCAAGATCCATAATCTCTTTTCAATCGAAGTTCTTCGAACCCAGTTCAAGCAGTAGATCTGATTAGCATTCGATCTGATCTTCAATTGCATTTTTAGTCGAAACCGAGCATTTTCGGGCAAAGATTTGAAAACAGCATTCTGATTGAACTTGTTCCACGGGAGGAGATCAATGATAACTTCTAATCCAGAAGTCCGATCGACCCCAAATTTTTATGGTAAATAGATGACTCTATGAGAAACCCTTCCACCAACTTTTAAGTCAATAAAAAATTCTTAAGGTGCAATTTTACCATAAAAGAGGCTCTGTCTAGAAGACGTTTCAGCTTGCCCTAATAGGAGAAGATCGATGATAAATTCTCATCCAGATGTCCGATCGACCCCAAATTTTTATGATGAATAGGGTAGTACAGGTACAACATGTCCTCCAAGTTGCAAGCCAATCGACATGTCCTCCAAGTTGCAAGCCAATCAACATTAGGGATCTCTAAAGTTGAAATTCGACCAAAAGAGATGCTCTGTCCAGTGCCATTTCAGCCTTTTCTATGGGAGTAGATTGATGATAACTTCTGATCCAAAAGTCTGATTGACCTTAAATTTGTATGGTGAATAGGAGAGTACAGGCACAAGATCTCCTCCAAGTTTCAAGCCAATCAGAGATCCCTAATGTTGAAATTCGACCAGAAGATAGGCTCTATCCAGTACCATTTCAGCCTGTCCGAACGGGAGACGATTGGTGATAACTTCTCATCCAGAAGTCCGATCGACCCCAAATTTTCATAGAGAACAGTATACTCATGTTGAAGCAACTCCTCCAATTTTCACCTGAATCCAAAGTCAAGAAGATTTCCAGAAGACCAATGCAAACAAGTTCTGTCTCGCTGAATTTCAGCTTGATGTATGAATGTTGCATTGAAGATAGTTTTTAATCTGGTGGTCCGATTGATCTCAAATTTTGATGACCAATCGAAGTCTGTCCAAAAACTATTTCTCCAAGTTTCAAGAAAATTAGAGGGTCAAAAGGCTTCATTCAGTTGGTTGAAGAGAAACTAGTGCAGTTCAATCATGTCAGAAGTTGTCGAAACAATCAAAGCCATTGATGAATGTTCCGATGTGCTTTTGATCCCTTTGAGACCTAGCCTTGGTTTTCACACTAGACTCTCCCAGATTCTAATATGCGGAATAACGGGATCTTACTCGGAAATACCGAAGCCCAAAGGTTGATCGAAAAATACAGTTCAAGTAGTTGCACAACTCTTTTTTTCAAAGAGGGCTTTACACGTCGAACATTAGACAGACTTGTCTACGTCAATGAACTATAACTCTCTAAGACTTAAAAAAGCTCTATGACTCTTCGATTGTATTCGATGATCTAAACTAGACCTATTACAAGGTATTTATAGTCCAATCGTATGAGTACATATCAGACTCAGTAACTTAAATGCATTAGACTCATATAACTAACTAATCCTAAACAGATAAACTTAGTTATATATATTCAGATCAGATTACAATTCCGAACATGGAATGAATTCCTTTTCATGGTCACGAACCAATCCGAACACGGTTAAGGTCGCGAAGCCGTATGCGATCAGGACTTGAAGATTCTCCCAGATCATGACTCCCTTGTTAAGAAGGAGCCAACCCTTGTTGTGACCTCTCGATCAAACTGGAGATGTAGAAATTGGGCTTGTCCATGTTTTTTGGTGTACCACTTTGCCGCACGTGCTCGTTGATCTTTCCGACCGACTCAAAAAGTCACTTTTGTGCCACTGCGGGTGGTAGTCACCTTCTTCTCCAGAATCTCATCTTCGCGTAGAGGTTTGTCTCGTTGATAGACCAAGTCTTCAACAGATGGTACTTGTCGCGCCCCGAAACTGGGACTACGACTACTCCCGTGGAGACCTAGCTTGCTATAGCTAGTCCCATACAAGCATACCTTTGACTTCCCAGGATAAGTCAAGCACAGGAGTATATTCACATTGCAGCAGAAAAACTTACAAAGTATTAAGCAGTGTGGCCTGCTGGCCTTAATATTACATAAAAAGATTACAATACCTTCGCGGCATCAAGGTTTAGTTTAAGCAAAATAAAAACTTCTACACAGCGGATGATGGGTGTCCCTTCCACAGTAAGAAGTTAACGGCAGAACAACACATCAGGGATTTGACGGATCTGGCTCTCCTTCTTCTGGATCCAAGAAGTTCTCCACGCCTTCCTCTTGATCTTGGTACGCTCCATCTTCTGGGTTGTAAGTTGCAAGGGTGAGCACTTACGTACTCAGCAAGTCATAGGGAAGAGTAGATACTTATAGTAATGTTGTTATGAACCTAGACTAGTCAAGAATTATGGATGTTTATAAAGTAGTCTTTACTTTCATACCTCATCTCATGGCAGCACTTTTCATAACATATCATCACTATTTATGTTCACTAGATTATAGCACTACCGCGACACGTCGACACACGACAGCCCACGGTAGCACCCCTTATCATGACAACACATGTCATTTGGGTAATCTTGACTTATCAAATTTTATTTAGAAAATATACTTGTGTCACACCCCGTGGATTTAATCCACCGCAGCAGACTCCTATAAACTCGGGAGCTCGGAGCATTCGAATATGTTTTTAACTCTGCAGAGAGGTACCAATTTACCCGCAAGATATTCTACTTTCAAGCCTTTCCTATCACAAGGATTGGACCCCTGACTCACTTCATACTGTGAGTGGCAAGGTGGAGATAACAAGAACTTTTGTTATGTTTCACTTACAATTCACCCCTGTCCCTGCAGTTTTCTTCACACAAACCGCAGTTGTGGCGGGCTATACCCCCACCCCTAAGCTTCTTCCCATTACTGGGTCAGCATGCTTGATCAAATCACATTCAGTGATATGTGGAGGAGCTGAACCCCGTGAGTTTAGTGTATTGTTTTCCATCTCATGCAGGGGTTTCATATGCGATTCACATAAGTACTTGTTCAAGCCTGTCCCATACCAGGCTTGCGGTTAGCACGTTGTTCATGCCACTAGACGCACAACACAAGGTTCTAGTCCTTATATGCCAGTGACCAGATCATACCACACACACACCATGCACCTACAGTGCTTGCACCTCCAGTACAGCCAAGCACAACCAGTGCTAGTACCGCCATTCCATACCAAAACCTTGTCACGGCTAAGGGTTCTATTTCATGAATATATATGAATACACTTATAATAGTTTATGGCTCACTATTTGATCAATTCACATTTCACAAGCATCCAGCTTAGTACTGCCAATTCACAATTCATCCATTCTCATGCAATACTACTTATACTCAAGGTCATATCATAGCAATTCATAAAATATAGGTTCAAGATGATCAAGACTATGACTTGCCTTCCGCGTTGTGAGAGACAGCAGTTGATGTCGGGTCAGCAGTGAAGTCCCCGAACTCTGGCTCTTGATCTACTCTCCAATCAAACAAACAACCAAGAATTACAATCTTTTCAATACATTATTATACTATATGCAATAATGCAAAGATGAATGTCTCGATGATTCTGAAATGATTGGGTTTGGATACCATAGAAGTTGATTAGGGCTAACCCATAGAGTTAGGGCTGAAGATGAGTGCTAGGGACTTCTAGGGTTCCAGGATATGGGAATTGACATTAAGTCTGCGGCTGGTTTGCCCAAAATCGATGAATGTCTTTAGGTCGACATTCGGTTCAAGGCATCGACATAGGGTTAATGAATGATAGAAGGATTATCTCAACTTGTGGCAGTAGAATGAAATGTAGATTACAGCTCCACAAGTCTAATGGACAAAGTTATTTTCAATTTGCATAACTGGAAGGAGGTGAAATGAGCTAATGCCGCTGGCTGGCATGCTCTGGCATTGGGCTGACAATGTCAAAATCTAGGGCTAGGCATAACTTTTGATCTAGGGCTCCAATTGATGCACCACTTTGTCTGAGAGGTAGGCCTCGGTAATAGGAACAATTCACTAAACTGGACCTAGGGCAGGAGATGGCCGGAAAGTGATGAAAACCGGCGATGAACTCGGTGGCTGGAGTTTCTGATCATAGCACTGGACAGGAATTAGGGCATAGCTATATCTTCTGATTTAGGCCGAATTGGAAGTCGAGCTAGTAGGCAAAGTTGCTCAGGAGATCAAGGCGCATCTGGTGGACAAGGTTTCTGGAGCTGGATCGGCCGGGAATGGTTTTCCGGTGGCCGGCACCGGAGAAGAAGACACTGATATTGGGGGTTTTGGCTACACGAAGTTTGAACTCGATTCCTTTCTTGGAGAGCATCTAGAAGGTATAAGAAAGCTTCTGGCATGATTGAATTGGCCGGAGAATCACCGGAGGACACTGGCGACGTTCGCCGGCGGCTGGTGAAGCTCGGGCTAGGGAAAAGCTTCAGTTCTTGGTCAATTTCACATTTTGACTTCACAGGCTTGCTTAAAACAGCTCACTGATCATTTTTGTCTATTGAATCGAAGGCTAATTCGGGCTAATTTGACTTGTGCTACTGGAACAGGGCATTTCACTAATTTCAGCAATTGCCGGCGATCACCGGCGATGAAGTGCATAAGAGTTCAATTAAATGCTACAGCACAGATAGTGAGATACGGGGAACTCACTAGTGGTGTCAATTTGGGAATTGAGGCTGCGGTTGAGGCTGTCACCGTGAGCCTCCGTGCTGAGCTCACCGGAGAAGAAAGCAACGGCGAGAAGGAATACGGTTTAACTGCTTGAGGGTGTTGGAGAGCTCTGCTAAAGGTGGATAAGCTTCTCTGGGATTGCTATATATAGGCAAAGCAAAATGAAACGAAGCTCAAGCTCACAGCTTGAAGCTAAGATGCTTGCGCCAGTGCACCTTCGCGCTGAAGCAACGGCGAGCACAAGCAAGCAAAGCTTCTCTCTGGCATGTAGCAGCTGGTGTGCTGGATGGAGGTGGCTACGGCAACAACTGAAGAGCAAACACGTGTGCATGCAAAGGCGGTTGCAAAATCACGGCTAAAGCGGCGTTGTTCAACGGCGACGAGGAGCTCTTGGTCGCGGTCGCAGAGGTACTGTTCCACGCTAGCTGAGGTCGAATCAACACGGTGCCGGCTGTGGTCGAAGTCGCCGTGCACTGCTGGACGTGAACTGTAGCTTCCCTGGTCGTGTACAGCAGGTGAGGTCGAAAACAGCCATTTGGACTAAATTGTAAAATCTGGAAATTTGCTTTGGACTGAATTGTAATTTTTGACTTAGAGATGGTTGATTTGCAATCTGATTTCACAGCTGAGTATAAACTTATACCTTATACTCATCTAGCAAGAGATTTGATGAAATCTGGTACGATTTGATGATTTTCGACATAAACCGAAAATAGGGTACTTTAGGGTACTTTAGGGTACAATAGATCTGAGTTTTATCAATTTCGAATTCTGACATCTAGGATGAGATTTTGTAATCTGGACAGAAGGGTAAATTGTATCAAATAGCATTTCGAAATGATTTACTGAAGAAATCTTGAATTTGGAGTTGATCTAAAGATTTTAGCCTTTTTGGGTTTCTAGATACCAGATAAAGGACTAATTTGCAATATAATTTGGACCGATATGTGAAAAAGGCTTAGATGATATAATTTGGCTGCCAACTTTCTGGATTAAGGTATTGGCATACCCATGATCATAGTCCAAGAGTAATCTGATCTGAATTAGGTCAAGACTTGACTAAATCTGAGTTCAGAATATTTAGGGTAATTAAAATAGTAATTTGAATTTCTGTTTTGGAAAACATAAAGAAATTGATAAATCTGAAAGTTAGAGATGGAATTGAATCTAGCTTCTGAAGACTTTTATGTTCAGAGTAACTGATAGATCATATCTGAGTAATCTGATCTTGATTTGGATTCACAAGGAAAATTTTGAGATTTTAGGATTTGAGATAGATACTGATCTGGCTACTACTACAGATACATGGTATCATGCATGCATGGCGTTCATGAAAAGAAAGTTTTTACCCCTAAACTCAGGGTGTTACAGTACTATAGTATCTGGCGCATCATCTAGCATTGAAGACTCGAAGAGTTTGAGGTGCTCAACATTAACAACCGAGTAAATATCCATGTATGGAGGTAACTCGTGTTGACAAGCATTATTACCCACTTTCCGCAAAATCTGAAAAGGACCATAACGAATGGGTTTGAGTTTCTTACCTTCACCTTTAAGTCTTTCTTTACTCAGATGTAACCATACCATATCACCTTCTTGAAATTGCGCATCAACTCGGTGCCGATCATGTCGCGCCTTGTACTTGAGTTGAGCTTTCAGCAAGTTATGTTCAACCTCACGATGGAGTCATTGAATACCTTCCAGGAATTTTTGTGCTCGATCTTGATCAGATGCTTCCTTGTTGTTCTGTGCTGAGGTAGGGATCACAAACTCAATGTCGAATGAACTCTGTGGTAAAAATCCTAAACAGACCTCAAACGATGACTTTTCAGTCGAACCATGCACTGCTCGATTAAAAGCAAACTGTAGGTATGTATGCTTTCATCCTAGGTCTTCGGGTGCTTCGAGTTATATCCCCTCAAGAGATGAACGACTGTGCGATTTACCACATCGATTTGACCATCAGTTTGCGGATGAAAAGCAATACTCCTCTTTAGGTTTGTGTCCATCATCGTCCAAAGCGATCGCCAAAAGTGACTAAGGAACCGGGTATCGCGATCAGACACAATAGAAGTCGGCAGTCCGAAGTGTGTCCAAACGTGTTGAAAGAATACCCAAGCTGCTTCTTCTCCTGTGATAGTCTTTCGAAAAGGTATAAGAATAATCATTTTGGAGAATCGATCAGTGACCACGAATAGATAGTTGCTGCTATTGCTTCTAGGGCCCTATTATTATGGATTTTGATTATTGATGACATTAAGTGTTTTTGATCTAATCATGTCTTTGAGTTATATGTGTGTAGAGACCTAAGAGCTATTTCGCCTAAGGTCACAGTATTGCCAAGTCGTAAGTACAAGGTCGGCAAGTAGAAAACCGCAGAGACCTAAGCTATCTGGAGGATCTGCAAGTCGCAAGCACAAGGTCGCGAGCCGTGCTCGAAAGCACAAGGTCGCCAAGAATGAAGCTACAAAAGACTTAAGAGTTTTGTTGGGAAAACATACAAGACGATCAAGATGAATCAACATGAAGCACAAGTCGCAAAGTACAAAGACAAGACGTAAATCACAAACATGAAGATGCAAAGGACCTGAGGTAATCTGTATTTATTTTTACCGATCTCGGCGTTTGGAGGTTGATCGGTTTAGGAAATTATTTCTTAGTTTTAACCGTACTATAAAGAGGGGTTGCAAGTCCTCTCTAAATTTCCAACATAAACCGAGAAATTACTAGGTCACTGCATTGCTTTCATTTTGGTTGGATTTGGTTTTGAAAGATTTGGATTTTCAGTTGAGTTTTTCACAGTAGAAGAGTTTTTGCATTTTCTAGAAAGATCTAGGTAGATCTGGCTTTTTCTTCGGTTGACAAAAAGATAGCCCTTTAAAATATATTTCAAACAAGCTATTAAACCTTTCAATCGGACCTCTGGATCAAAAGTTATAACTATTTTTATCCATGTTGACTGTCAGTTTGCTATGCTGACTGTTAGTTTGAATGTCAGTTTGTGTTAACTGACAGTTTCCAGAGAGGTTGTTTTTTGAGCTGAAATTTTTTGACCTAAACTGACTGTCAGTTTGCATTTCGACCTCAAGCCGATTTATTTGAGTTTCTGTTTAACCGGTCGATGTTTTGGTTGAAACTGACTGTCAGTTTGTCATACTGACTGTCAGTTGAGGATATCAGTTTTCATATACGACCACAAACGGCTAGCTATTTTCTGTCCATAAATTTTGTCAGCCGTTGAGTTTGAGACTGATTGTTAGTGTGCTATACTGACTGTCACTTTGCACTAATTTGTTTCCTTTTTCGACCTCAAACGGCTAGTTGATTTATCTCCGGATTTTACTTCTTTCTGGTTGTGACCCAAACTGACTGTTAGTTTGTATTGCTGATTTTCAGCTCGAGCTCCAACGGTTCTTCTGTTTCTTGAGGCTATAAATAGAGGCTTTGATTAGATGTTTTACATATCTAGCAGCCTCACATTCTTGTACACTCTTGAGTTTGAGTTCTTTACACAAAATCTTGATCTGTTGATCAAGTCGAGTGTTTCTGAGATCCACCGAGTTTTCTGTTCGCATCGTTCTTGCATACTTAGAGTTTCTCGGTGATTGTTGGAGGTCTAGAAGAGACCTTGCTGCTTATTACTCTTGGTGAACGCCCTCGTCTAGACTGTTTGGTGGCGTGGCCATTGACCTCTCCTGTTCAGAGATTATCGGAGAGACTCGGCGTGTTTGTAAAAGGCATCGGTGCTCGCCTTCCCGGAGTGGATAAGGAGCAACCATTAGTGAGAAATATCCTTCGTGGATATTAAAGCAAGACTCAATTCACTTAAGTGCTTCAACGAGGATTAGGGGAGACCGGGTGTGTCTCCGAGACCTCGAAAAAAATCTTGTGTTCGTTCTCTCTATCTTTTCTCTTTAATTTATTGAATTGCAATTTGGTTCTTCTCTTTGCAAAATTTGTTTTTACTTAAAATTTTAAAGCCTCCTATTCACCCCCCTCTAGTGGCATCCTTGATCCTACAATTGGTATCAGAGCTTAGTCTCTCAATTAAATAGGCTTTACCGCCTAGAGAGAGGATGACGTCAAATGAGGGCTTTCATCTCGGTCATACCAGACGTGCGCCTATCTTTGATGGAACTAACTATCCCTATTAGGAAGTGCCCATGTCGGTATTTCTAGAGGCCATGGGGCTTGATATATGGGACATCGTTAAACTTAGTTTTACTCCTCCGGATGATCCGGCAAGTCACTCCGATGACGACAGGAGAAAACTACATTTAAATGCCCAAGCCAAAAATGCGCTCTTTGCCGGTTTATCTTTAAACGAGTTCAACCGTGTGAGCAATCTCACAACAGCTCACAAGGTTTGGACCACCCTCGAAGAAATTTATGAGGGCATGACTAAAGTTAAAGAGGCAAAGTTGCTCATGATAAGGCAACGATACGAGACAGTCACCATGTCGTCAACCGAGTCCGTGGACTCCATGTTTACTCGGTTGAACAACATTGTATACGAACTCAAGGGGCTAGGAGTTGTTTTTATTGACCTTGAAATTGTAAGAAAGATGTCGACGATTCAGACTCGGGGTCCTTAGTCGAACTTATGTAGAATTTGTGAGTTGTGAGGTCTTTCAGGGTGTCCCTCCGGAAAGGGATGATGAGCAACGTCGATTGGGGCACAGAGAGATTTATACAGGTTCGGGCCCTTGATGGTGGGAGTAATAGCCCTACGTCCTGTTGTGATTTCACTATGTACAGGGAAAATATTACAAAGTTGGGGAAAAGATCATCATAGGTGAAGGTCTTTTCCGTGTGATTGTCTAAAACACGACTAAACTAGCCTATGAAAGCTTGTAGTCTTCTTGATCTGTTCGATCTGTTAGGGTTGTCCAGGCTGCCTTTGTCTTGTACATTTGCTCACCCTTTTATACTGGTCGAAAGGGCGCCAATGCACAATGGCTTTGAACGATTGTTTGGTGCAGTTTTGACAACGCACTTAACTTCCATGCAGGCTTAACACGTGCAATTAAGGGATAACCGCACATATTAACCTCTTGGCAGTTGTCTTCACACGTGGAATGATCTTCGTGATTCTCGGGATATGCCTATTGTAGAGCTTAAGCAATCCCGAGTCATCCTGGTCGAGAGTAGTCAATGACCTTCTGACCGCGCTCAGTCTGCGGCCTCCTGACCGCGTACGTTCTACGGCCTCCTGACCGCGCACTGCCTGCGGTCTCATGATCGCGCAAAGCCTGTGACCATGTGTCCATGCTTCCGTGCCGCCGCGACGATTGGGAGAGTCCACCTGATCAAGGCCCCGGGTGAAAGGGATCTAGGATATCGACTAGACGGGGGTGAATAGGCGATTTTAACAATGTAACAATTAATCAAGCAATTAATAATAAATGAGAGCAAATAACTATGACAACATGAACAATGAGCAATTTAACACAAGGATATATCCCGTGGTCTCGGTGATTTGCCGATCACCCCTAATCCACGTCGAGGCAAACTCCAATCTCTAACCGCTTCTCTATCTAGTCAACCTTCTCTCAAGAAGTGACCTAGATCTCGAGCTGGATTAGTGTGATGAGTTATCCAAACCTCGATTTCACTAATGATGCACTTTACCGCTCTGGCAAGGCGTGCTCGACCCTTTCACAAGGTGTTTTGAGGCTTCTTCACAATCTTCCTTGAAGAGCTCTCCAAAACTTTCCTCCTAGCCGTCTAGGAGCCGGCAAACTCCAAGAGTAACAAGCCAGTGATGATCACTTAACCTTCTTCTAGTGCCACAAGATTGATTTAGTGATCTAAATGCAATGCACTAGAAGATCTCAAATGCACACTCTCACAAATTCAAGAATTAGAACCCTAGAGTGTATGAATCTGGTGCTAGCTTTCAAAGATGATGACAAGGTTCACAAATATGCCAAAAGTTATGAACAGGACCGTGCATGGGAGTATTTATACCCCCCACAATAAATATAGCCGTTACAGGCCGTTGGGAGAAAAAGATCACTTGGCGGTCAGACCGCAGGTATAATCCCGGTCAGACCACCGCAATTGCAACGACATTAAACAGGCGCAATTAATGCTCACCTGCCCTTGTCAGGCACACTCACGGTCAGACCGGAGCCAAATGCGGTCAGACCGTGAAACCGTCCAGAGACGACATAGTTTCTGGACACGTTATACGGTCAGGCCGATAATTACGGATAGACCGGCCACACAGTCGGACCGTAGTTCAAAAACTCGGTCAGACCGTTTTGCGGTCAGACCGGTCCAACAACCGGTCAGACCGTCTTAACACAATATGATACAGAAAGTTGTGTCAAGAACTTATAGGAGTCTAACTTAAGGTTTAACTACGGACATACCGACCTTTTTAATAAACAAAACACCTTTGACATAACGTAGGTCAGTCTGAAATGCAATTCGGTCAGACCGGCCAACAATCGGTCAGACCGACTGAGACAGAGTTTGGCTGAATTAAATTGAAACAAGCATTTTCAAAGTATATGATCTTCTAGTATGCAATTCAAGTTGTTTTTATGATTTGTGGCACATAGATGAACTATTTCGTGATACACCACATGCTCCTCTTAATAGTACGGCGTCTATCCTAAAATCCGGTCACAATTCTTCTCTAATCACCTTAGACCGGTAAAATGGAAAAAGACCCTATTCCGTACCTTTGCCTCTTTGCTCAATGTCCTTTTTTCATCATGTGGCTCTTTCTTTGCCTTTCATTAACCTGTCTTTTGAGTTTGATCTTGACACACCTTAACAGGTAACGTTAGTTCAACATTTGTAATTGTCATTAATTACCAAAACACTCTTTAGGGGCCTAGAAGCTACAATCTCCCCCTTTTTGGTAATTGATGACAACATAAAGAGTAGATGATTGAATTTTGAGCATTAAAATGATTTTTTAATAAGCATAGTAGAGAAAGACACACTCCCCCTAAATATATGAATATGAGAATTTTGGCCTTTTGGTAGAGTTCAATTCATTCTCTATATAATCATGAAGTATCACAAGAGTTTTCAAAACATCACATAGGTCATATGAAAATAACATAAAACACCTCTCATAAAACACATCAATATCATGAAGTGAGCATATCTCATATAAGTATCACAAAAATCACATTATAAGATATTCAAAATATTACATATTCAAAATATCACAGCAAAACATCACATCATTCTTTTCATCATTCATTCATTCATTCAAGAGTTTTACATCACATCATCAAAAAATCATTCATCTAGAGTTCTTCTCCCCCTTTGGCATCAATTGCCATAAAAACTAAGGATCGGCGGGAGCATCATCATCTGGAGGATGGAAAGGAGGAGTCTAAGGGAATCGGATGTAGAAGTGAGCGGAGAAGGCGTCGAAGCGCTGCTCAAACTGATCCTGGCGCGACGAGAAAGTCTGGAATTGATCATTCAATGCCGCCAAGTCCGAGCGTGCGAGCTCAAGCCCCTGGAGAAGAGTAGCGAACTGATCCATCATCGGCTGATGGAACTGCTGCTGGAACTGTGTAAACCAGGCGGGGGCTTGGCTCGACTGTGCTGGCTGCTGAGCCTGAGGCTGAGGAGGAGGAGGCATAGGGTGAGCCGGCTGCTGCTGCTGCTGATGAGGCTGAGCTCCATGGCCTCGAGCTAAGACGCGTGGATTGACACTAAACGGCTTATAGCCGAGATGTCTGATGTCACATGATCCGCGAGGGAACTTCATCTTCTGGAGCAGCAAAGACATGATATAAGGAGCAAAGTATAGGTTCGGAAGAGTGGTTACCGAGACATCCTCTATTGTCTTCAAGATGAAAGAGACAATGTTGATCCGATGACTCTTGATGATCCGGGAGGATCTCCAAGTCCTCATCGCATACGGATTCGCGACCAAGTCCTGATCGCATACGGATTCGTGACCAAGTCCTGATCGCATACGGCTTTGCGACCTTAACCGTGTTCGGAAAGGTTTCGCGACCATGGATTGGTTCGCGACCAGGAAAAGGAATTCGTTCCCTGTTCGGAATTGTAATCCTATATATATAACTAAGCTTATCTATTTAGGATTAGTTAAGTTAGTTATATGAGTCTAATACGTTTAGGATTACTAAGTCTGATACGTACTCATACGATTGGACTATAAATACCTTGTAATAGGTCTAGTTTAGATCATCGAAGAGTCATAGAACTTATTTGAGTTTTAGACACTTATAGTTCCTTCAACGTAGGCAAGTGTGCCTAACGTTCGACGTGTAAAGTCCTCTTTGAAATAAAGAGTTGTGCAATTACTTTGGGTTTCGGTATTTTCGAGTAAGATCCCGTTATTCCGCATATTAGAATCTGGGTGAGCCTAGTGCGAAAACCAAGACTAGGTCTCAAACGGATCAAGTTGGTATCAGAGCGATTTTCCTATCCTGTGGATGGTGAAGACTCGCCAGGGTTACAAAACTTCCGGCGAAATTCCAGGCGATCAATTGACGGTTCCTACAGCCGCGTCTCCGACAATGTCTGACGATACCTCCGTTCAAGCTAACCTAGCCGAAAAAGTGGCTAAGCTCTCCACCGACATGGAAACCGTGCTTGCTTGGATTAAGCAGCAGGCCATGATTGTACCTCCTGAAGTAAGGAAGGTTATGGGTGAGAAGACTGGTGAAGACTTGCGCAGAGCAGACGAAGATGAAGACGAAGGCGACCACAAGACCGATGACCTCGCCAACACCTCCTTAGCTGTCGGATCTTTTAAAGTCGACGCTAAGATTGATATACCCATATATGATGGGGTGATCGATGCCGAGAAGCTGGATTCTTGGATCGACCAACTTGAGACCTACTTTGACCTTAAAGGGTTCAGTAGCGCTCAAAAGGTCAAATTTGCACCTTTGAAGATGAAGGACCACGCCAAGACATGGTGGAAGGCCCTTGTCGCCAGTGGTGAAGCTGACGACCTTGCGTGGGATCAATTCAAATGACTTTTGTGACAAGAATTCTATCTGATGGGTTACCTTGAGAAGAGATGGGAGCGTTGGCACAGATTGTACCAACGGCGCGACCAGACCGTCTAAGACTATACGACAGAGTTTCGGCGACAAGCAATGGTCATTGGCATCTCACTATCCGACCCTCAGGTATTTCGGAAGTACACATCTGGACATCAGAAATTGATCAATACTGAGCTAAGTCTGTTCGGTGTCCAAGACATTGCGACCGCGAGCACAACTGCTATGGCGATCGAGAAGAAGAACAAATCCCGCAGCGACAAAAGCACGAAGGAAAGTGCGACCTCGACAAAGAAAAAGCCAAGTCCGAAGAAGAACGCTTCAAAATCGGGCACGGGTGCCTTTTGCGAACATTGTCAAGTCGCGGGGCATACCAAGGACAAATGTTACAAGCTTCATCTTGAACTTCGAACAAAGAAAAACGGACCAGGGAAAAGAATAGCCACGGCTACTGCGACTTCACCCGACGAAGAAGTTGTCCGAGTGAATTCAGTTAATGAGGCGGATACGACCTTGTCTCTGATGGCAATGCCGAAGGAGAAGGGTTCCGATCCACCGAAAGACCATCACCCAACGGAGGACTTGTTCACCATCAACATCCAGGTGAAGCACGAAGTGGTCGCAGCGATATTCGATCCAGGAAGTCAGAAGAATCTGGTCTCCGCTGGACTGGTTCGGCGACTTGGTTTGAAGACAACCACACACCCGCGACCATATCTGCTGGGTTGGTTTACATCCGACGTGAACCAACAGATTATGAGTCAGTGTGTGTTGAAGTTTGCGATCTCTGCACGATATATCGATGAGGTGCAATGCGATGTTGTCCCTATCGATATCTGTCAGGTGATCTTTGGGAGTCCGTATCTGTATGATCGAGACGCTCACTTCCATCGGCGAGCGCAAGAGTACGACCTCACCAAAGATGGAGTTAAGTTTGTGATCAGTAGAGACATCCACGTCAACACTTCGAACTTGATTACCGCAAATCAAGCCAAACGAATTGTTAATGCATGTCACAAGTATGTGCTTGTCATGATTCGACCCATTGATCAAGGTGAGGGTACTCGACCAGCATTGTCGCTGGCGTGCTGAGAGGATTCTGGTCGTTTGTCGGGACTGCTGGAGAAATACAGTGATCTGTTCGAGACTACCCTGGGTCGTTCGCCGAAACGTCCAGTCGAGCACGAAATTCAGCTTGTGTCCGATGCGACACTGCCCAATCTGAGTATGTATCGCAACTCAGTATTGGAGAATGAAGAGATCAAGAGACAACTTAGTGAGTTGCTGAACAATGGTGTCATTCAACCAAGTAGTTCACCTTGTGGATCTCCTGTGGTGTTAGTACCAAAGAAAGATGGGACTTGGGGTATGTGCATCGACTATCGAGCACTGAACAAGATCACCATCAAGAATCGGTACCCCCTTCCTCGTATTGATGACCTGCTAGACCAATTGAGGCATGCTGTTGTCTTCTCCAAATTGGATCTTAAGTCAGGATATCATCAAGTCAGCATCCGAGAGGAGGATACATGGAAGACCGCGTTCAAAACACGGCAAGGTCTGTTCGAATGGCTGGTCATGCCGTTTGGTCTCTGCAACACCCCGGCAACTTTCATGATGTAACCTGAGTTAGGGGTGAAAATTTCCTTTTTCATCAATAGCATGCATGCATGTATCAGTAGCAATAGCCAGATCAGTATCTATCTTAAACCCTAAAATATTCAAATCTAACCTGCGACCCCAAATCAAGATCAGATTGTTCAGATGTGATCTATCAGTTACTCTGAACTTAAAAGTCTTCAGAAGCCAGATTCAATTCCAGTTCTAAATCCCAGAATTATCAACTCCCTTCTGTTTTCGAAAACAGAAATATTTTATATTACCTAAATACCCTAAGTTTCAGAAATCCAGATTTAATCCAAATCTTGACCAAGTTCAGACCAGATTATTTCTGGAACATAATCAAGGATATGACAATACCGTAATCCAAAAAGTTGACAGCCAAATTTTATCATCTAGGCTCTTTTCACAAATCAGTCCAAGAGTTATTGCAAATTAGTCCTTATCTGATATCTGAAAACCCAAAAAGGCTAAAATCTCCAGATTAACTCCAACTTCAGAATTTCTTCAGCAAATCTTCTCAAAATGCTATTTGCCACAAGTCTCTCTTCTGTGCAGATATCAAAATCAAACCCTAAATGCCAGAATTCGAAATCGACAAAACTCAAATCTTACTTTACCCTAATTTACCCTATTTTCAGTTTGTACCAGAAACTATTCAAATGTGCCAGATTTTATCAAACATCTTTGCCAAATGTTTTGTTGAATATATCTACCAGATTAGTGAAAGCAAATTCAATTTAAACCTCCCAGAATTCCAGATTTACAATTCAGTCCAAATCAAAAATCTGAAACTGCAGTTCAGTCCATTTTCAACCAGGCTATCTACTGTGCGCACGACCAGAAACTGCCGTGCTTGTGCACCGTGGTTGCTCGTCACCGGTGAGGCTTCGCCGCGCTCGTGACCGTGCATGTTGTGTGTATGTGTCCTCGCTCTAGCTGGTGCCGTGGCAAGGTCGCTGCTACGTCGACGACCAGCGCCTGCTCCCGCGTGCGATCAACAGCTTTTTGTCAGCAACTCCTCGCCACGTCACTTTGCCGCGCCAGTAGTTGTCGCCACCGCTTGCTACAGCTTTGCCAGGTCCCGATGAGGCGACACAGTGATTAGCTGCAACTTGTCACCGTCGCATCACCGGTTATTGCTGTGTCTTCGCCGCTGATGCTCAGCACGCAACCGGTCTCATCCCCAGTTGCCAATCACTTCGCTGTTTCCCCCTTGCAAGCTTCGCCTGGCCTATTTAAACGTTCAAGCACTCAGCAGCTCATTCACACCTCACTGGAAATCAGCCAAGTCTCGAATTGTCTGGTTTTCGTTTTCTTCTCTGGCGAGCCGTCGAGGAGGCTCATGGTGCCAGCTTCATCCGCTGCATCAGCCTTCAAATTAAAGCCATCAGTGAGTTCCCCTACTCATTCTCTCTGTGTAGTACTATTTAATTGCTCACCGGTGACCCCTAACGCCGGCGATCACCGGAATTGTCGATTGCCCTGTTTCTGCAATGTAGCTTAATTCAGTCCGAATTAGCTTTCCAAATTGTAATCTAAATTGATCAGTGAACCTTTTCAAGCAAGCCTGTAAGCTTAGAATCTCCAATTAAACACCATTCGAAGCTTTTCCCTAACCCGAGCTTCACCAGAAACCGGCGATCGTCGCCAGGCTTCTCCGGTGATCCTCCGGCCAATCTAATTATACCAGAAGCTTTCTTATACCTCCTAGATACTCTCCAAGCAAGGAATTAAGTTCTCTCGGCCTGTAGCAGAAACCCCCAAATGGCAGTGTTCTTCTCCGGCGCAGATGACCGGAAAACTTTTCCCAGTCGTTTCATCCCAAATCACTTTGTCCAGTGTGTGTGCCTCAATCCCCTGAACATTTTTGTCTTCTAGCCCGACACCTAGATCGGCCTAGATTGGAAGTTATAGCTTTGCCAAGTTCTTGTCCAGAACTGCTCCAGTGCAGCCAGTTCACCTCAGTTCATCACTGAATTTCTTGCTTTCCAACCATTTCTTGCCCTAGATCCTGTTGACTTAATTGTTCCTGTTATCAATGCCTACCTCTCAGACAAAGTGGTGCATCATTTGGAGCTCTAGATCAAAAGTTATGCCAAGCCCTAGTTTTTGGCATTGTCAGCTCTATGCCAGAGCTTGTCAACCAGTGGCATTGACCATGTTTACCCACTTCTGATTGTGCAATTTGAAAACCACTTTGTCCACTGAATTTGTAGAGTTGTGATCTACATTTTCTTCTACTACCACAACTTGAGATAAGCACTCTAGCTTTTCTTGAAGCTAGGTCAAAGCCTTGATCAGAATGTCGATTTGTTGACATTCGCTGTTTTGATTAAACCAGCCACAAAATTGTTATCCCTATTGTAATCCTGAAACCCTAAGATTATCTAATCACCATCCTTAGCCCAAATTCCTTGAAACCCCAGAATCTCGACTCAGTTCAGTTTGCAGTTCAAATTATCTCCAGTATAGTTCAATCATTCTTGTTGAGAATTTCTGCATATAAGTCATAAAACATTTTAATATTATAAGTAACCATTGTGTGTTTGGTTGTCGTCGAGCAGATTCAGAAGCTGACTTTGAAGATTTTGTTGTTGACCCGTCATCAACAGCTGTATCTTATGACGCGGAAGGCAAGTCATATCCTTGGTCATCTTGAACCTATATTTTAAATGTTGCTATAATATAACCTTGAATATAGGCAATATTGCATGTGAAAGATTGAGAATGGTTGATTTATGAATTGGCAGTACTAGACTGGTTATCTGTGAAATGTGAAATAAACAAGTTTTGAGCCATGAACTATTATATGTATTTATATATTTATATTCATGAAATAAAACCCCTAGCCGTGACCAGAAAAATGGTGTGGAATGGCTATAGCACTGGAGGTGCTAGATTGCAAAGGATATGCAGGCACTGAAGATGCAGGGTTGTGGATGGTCTGGTCACTGGCATATAAGGACTAGAACCTTGTGTTGTGCGTCTAGTGGCATGAACAACGTGCTAACCGCAAGCGTGGTATGGGACAGGCCTGAACAAGTACTTATGTGGATCGCACATGAAACCCCTGCATGAGATGTGTAGTGATGCACGATAAGCACGGAGTATGGCTCCCACACATATCACTGAAGGTGATCAAGCACGCTGACCCAGTAATGGGAATAAGCAAAGGGGTGGAGGTTAGGATACAACCTACCACAACTGTGTCTCACGGAGAGCCACAGAGTCAGGGGTGAATTGTAAGTGATACATAACAAAAGTTCTTCTTATCTCCACCTTGCCACTCACACATGGTTGTGAGGAGGGGTCTAATCATTTTGATAGGATGGGCTTGGAAGTGGAATATCTTGCGGGTAAATTGGTACCTCTCTGCAGAGTTAAAAACGTATTCGAATACTCCGAGCTCCCGGGTTTATAGGAGTCTACTGCGGTGGATTAAATCCACGGGGTGTGACACAAGTACTATTTTCTAAATAAAATATGTTTAATCAAGATTACCCAAATGACATGTGTTGTCATGATAAGGAGTGCTACCGTGGGCTGTCGTGTGTCGACATGTCGCGGTAGTGCTATAATTTATTGAACATGATTGATGATGTTATATTATGAAAAGTGCTGCCATGAGCTGAAATAAGATGAGATGAGGTATGGAAGTAAAAGATTATTTTATAAACAACCATAATTCTTGACTAGTCTTGGTTCATACCATCACTACTATATGTATCTACTCTTACCTATGACTTGCTGAGTACGTAAGTGCTCACCCTTGCAACATTCAACTCAATAGATGGAACCTACCTTGATCAAGATGATGGCATGGAGTACTTCGTGGATCCAAAAGGAGGAGAATCAGTTCCGCCAGAGCCCTGAAGTGTGTTGTTCTGCCGTCAACTTCTTTTGTGGGAGGGTCACCTATCTTCTGCTGTGTAGTTAAATATTTTGCTAAACCCTGAATGCCTTGTAGGCATTGTAATCCTCTTTATGTAATATTAAGGCCAGCAGGCCACACTGCTTAATATTTTGTTAGTACTCTGTTGCAATGTAATATACTCCTGTGTTTGACTCATCCTGGGAAGTCAAAGGTTTGTGAGAATGGGACTAGCTGCAGCGAGCTAGGTCTCTACAGGAGTAGTCGTAGTCCCAGTTTCGGGGCGCGACACATGCGTCTTATGAATGATGTATTGAGACCGTTCATCGATGACTTTGTGATCGTGTATCTCGACGACATGTTGGTTTATAGTCGTTCGTGGGATGAGCACCTCATTCATGTCGAAAAGGTGTTCGAACAGCTTTGGCAACATCGACTTCGCCTCAACCGTAAGAAGTGCGAGTTCGGTCAGCAAACTCTACTTTACCTCGGATTCATAATCGGCAAAGGTACGTTGCAAATCGACCCGGATAAGGTCAAAGTGATTCGCGAATGGCCGCGACTGCGAACAGTTACGGATGTGCGTAGTTTTGTGGGAGCATGCCAATACCTTCGGAAGTTCATCCGACACTTCTCGATTGTGGCTTCTCCATTGCATGCATTAACCAGGATCGATCAGAAGTTCGAGTGGACAGGGAAACATGAGGACACGTTTCTCTTGCTGAAAAGGAAGATCAGCGAGGCGCTTGTGTTAGCTTTGCCGAATCTCCAGAAACCGTTCGAGCTGGAAACCGATGCCTCTGGTTATGCGATGGGCGCAGTGCTCATGCAAGAAGGTCGACCAGTGGCATATCACTCCGAGTTATTCCAGGGTGCTCAGAAGAACTACCCGACTTATGATAAGGAGTTATGCGCACTGCATCAGGCCGTGAAACATTGGCGGTGTTATCTCTAGGGGAAAGAGACGGTTGTCCACACCGACCATCAACCATTGCAATATTTGCAAACTCAGTCCAAGCTACAGCAAGCTTGGCACATGAAGTGGATGTCGTATCTGCAGCAGTTTAATCTGGTGATTAAGTACAGGAAGGGCGTACACAACAAATTGGCGGATATGTTATCGCGACCACCAGTTACAACCCTCTGTTTATCAGCGTTCATGCAGATCGAGCCATCATGTCATGATGACTATGTCACTATGTACAGTGAAGACCCTGATTTTCAAACAGCACTGACTGAGGTCGAAACAGGGAACCCTACAGAGTTCGTTCGTCGAGAAGGACTCTTGTACAAGGGCAATTTACTTTGCATACCTCGTGGAGCACCTCGAACTCAATGGATGCGAGAAGCGCACACATCGAAGGTAGCTGGTCACTTTGGGGTTACAAAGACGTTGCAAAATCTTCACCGACATGTGTTCTGGCCGCGTATGCAGGAAGATGTGGCTAGGTTTGTTCGAGGCTGCGGTCTCTGCAGCATCTCGAAACCGGCAAACCGAAAATTAGGTTTTTACACTCCTTTGCCAGTTCCATCACGACCATGGGAGAGCATATCCATGGATTTCTTGGGAGGATTGCCTAAGACCCGACGTGGCAACGACTATCTATTCGTGGTCGTTGATCGGTTCTCCAAAATGATTGTTCTTATCCCTTGTCGAAAGACTATCACGGGAGAAGAAGCAGCTCGGGTATTCTTTCAACACGTTTGGACACACTTCGGACTGCCGACTTCTATTGTGTCTGATCGCGATACCCGGTTCCTTAGTCACTTTTGGCGATCGCTCTGGACGATGATGGACACCAAGCTAAAGAGGAGTACTGCTTTTCATCCGCAAACTGATGGGCAAACCAAAGTGGTTAATCGCACAGTCGTTCATCTCTTGAGAGGATATAACTCGAAGCACCCGAAGACCTGGGATGAAAGCATACCGTACCTACAGTTTGCTTTTAATCGAGCAGTGCATGGTTCGACTGGAAAGTCGCCGTTTGAGGTCTGTTTAGGATTTCTACCACAGAGTCCATTTGACCTGGAGTTTGTGATCCCTACCTCAGCACAGAACAGCAAGGAAGCATCTGATCAGGATCGAGCACAAAAGTTCCTGGAAGGTATTCAACGACTCCATCGTGAGGTTGAACAGAACTTGCTGAAAGCTCAACTCAAGTACAAGGCGTGACATGATCAGCACCGAGTTGATGCGCAATTTCAAGAAGGTGATATGGTATGGTTACATTTGAGTAAGGAGAGACTTAAAGGTGAAGGTAAGAAGCTCAAACCCATTCGTTATTGTCGTGGTATTGCGAATACCCCGGCAGGTTATGAGAGTGATCCTAGCGAAGATTACGAGGCGCAGGTTGACCGGATGACCGGTCCTCCCCCGCCGGACAAGCACAAAGAATGACACACGGGTTTATACAGGTTCAGGTCCCAGTGGGGGCCCTAGTCCTGTCGACGCGCTCCCGACCGGAGTCGGCTGGGGAGGCTCTCTCTGGGGGAGAGGCTTCCGGAGCACGTCTGTGAGTTTAGCTATTCCAATAAAAATGAACCGATCCCTTACAACAGAGGGGTACAAGGGCTATTTATAGCCCCAAAAAGCAGCAAAAAACCTAAACTACCCCGGAAGCCACCGTCGGATTGAAGGGCAGGACTGTCTTTCTGCCGGTCAAACGCCTTGGATGCTTGACAGGTGGTCGCTAGTTCCCGAGGCGCCCCTCGCGTGACCTGCACGTGACAAACAGTTCGAGATTTTACCTTCAGGAGGGCGATGAGGCCCGGGACGGCGCCAGAGGCCACGTCCCCGGGTCAAAGGCAGCACCCGGGGAGGCCCCGGAGGCCACGTCCCCGGGCAAGTGGCGGCGCCCGGGGAGGCCCTGGAGGCACGTCCCCGGGCAAGTGGCGGCGCCCGGGAGGGCACCGCAGGCCACGTCCCGGGAGCCAAAAGGCGGCGCCCGGGGAGGCCCCGGAGGCCACGTCCCCGGGCAAATGGCGGCGCCCTTGAGGGCACCGGAGGCCACGTCCCGGGAGCCAAAGGGTGGCGCCCGGGGAGGCCCCGGAGGCCACGTCCCCGACAAAATGGCGGCGCCCGGGAGGGCCCCGGAGGCCACGTCCCCGGGAAAATGGCGGCGCCCGGGAGGGCACCGGAGGCCACGTCCCGGGAGCCAAAGGGCGGCGCCCGGGGAGGCCCCGGAGGCCACGTCCCCGGGCAAATGGCGGCGCCCGGGAGGGCACCGGAGGCCCCGTCCCGGGAGTCAAAAGGTGGCGCCCGGGGAGGCCCCGGAGACCACGTCCCCGGGCGAAAGGCGGCGCCCGGGGAGCCCCCGGAGGCCATGTCCCGGGAGCCAGAGGGCGGCGCCCGGGGAGGCCCCGAAGGCCACGTCCACGGGCAAATGGCGGCGCCCGGGAGGGCACCGGAGGCCACGTCCCGGGAGCCACACGGCGGCGCCCGGGGAGGCCCCGGAGGCCACGTCGCCGGGCAAATGGCGGCGCCCGGGAGGGCACCGGAGGCCAGGTCCCCGGGTAATCGTGACACATCTTACCTGGACTTAGTCTCGCCGAGATTTCCCCCGACAGCAGCCCCCCATGCCCGCCGGGGACGATGCTCGAGTCCCCGGTGGGTACGGTTCAGGTCACCGGGAAGATCTCCGGGCCAAGCTACCGGAGCCGCGACGCTTCGGTTTCCGCGCCCCACACTTCAAGCCGCGCCGTTTCAACATAAATGCGCGCGCGGTTCGAACCGACGCCTCGATTCACGCGCCCGTCCCTTCGTTTCCCGCGCACGGTTTGAACTTCTACGGTCCAGATTGATCCGCGGGTGCCACGTGGCGTGCATCTAGACCACGGCCCGCCCCTATAAATAGGGCCTTGGGGGGCCCGGAAGCTCATTCCAAATTCTCAGCCCCAACGATTTTTGCTCTCCCGGTAGCCCTCTCCCGGTAGATTTCCCCGGTAGCTTTTTAGTAGTAGCCTCCTGCAAAGTTAGCCACCAAAAAGAAAACTAACCTCATGGCACCCAAGGGTCGAGCGAAGACCACGGAGGTGCCCCCGGGCGTTCGAGTTCACGGCCGAGGACGCCGAGTCCTTGGCCGAAAGGGGCATCGTTGCGGCCGGGGACATCCGAGTCCCCGTGAAGAAGGACGGAGCCCCCCGCACCAGGCCCGCGGAGATCGTGGCCTTCGAGGCATTCCTCGAGGCGGGGCTCCGGCTCCCGGTGCATCCCATGCTCCGGGAGTTTCTCAACGAGTATGGGGTGGCTCTCAACCACCTCACCCCGAACGCGCTTGTCCGGATGGGCCTCTTCATTTGGCTCTTCGAGACAGCGACCGGGCGGGAGCCCGACCTTCGTGCCTTCCGGTACTTCTACGAACCGGCGGCGCGGACCTCCCACCTGGTGAAGGGGGGCCCCAAGTCCCCCTTCGGTTCGGTAATGGTCCAGATGCTGCCGGCGCGGGTAATCGACTACCCGGCGGCGGCCTCCCGGGACCACTGGGGGGATTGGGTCCGGAGGTGGTTCTACCTCCGGGTCCGAGACGACGCGGTGGTGTATGCCCCGGAGGCCCCCACCTACAGCAGGTCGTCCGCACCAAAACCGCCGGTGTGGACGGACGAGGAGTACGAGCTCCTCGGCAAGGTCATCCTCTCCAAGAAGACCCGTTCGATGCGAGACGCGGCTGAGGAGATGGCTCTCCTCCGGATCTCCCCCTTCTCCGGGAAGAGGGGGATCGGCATGGGCCCCGAGCAGCGGCCCCCGGTGAAGCCGGTGACGCGACGTAAGCCCCGGGAACCCGCTGCATTGTTCTTACAAATTTTTAAGAAATTGACTAACTTTTTACCTCTTGCAGTCCGGCCGTACCCGGCGGCGCGGGAGAAGGCAGAGAACCTCTTGGGGAGGTACTTCGCCGATGAGCACGAGCGCGTTGTGCGCGCCGTGGGCGAGGGCCCCCCAAAGAACTTGGTAGCGGCGGCCTTCGGGCTAAAGCTGCCGGAGAGGAAGCCTCTCCCCACCCCCGGTTCACACAAACGGGGGAAGGAGGCGGCCGGGGGCCCGGAGCCCAAGAAGGCCCAGGTCCAGAAGACCCTCGGCCCATCGACGACGCCGGCAGCGACACCGGCGAAGCCCCGGGACGAGACCCCCGGGAGCAAACGTGCCCGGGCACAGTCCCGGAAGGAGGCGACACCTCCTCCCCCGAAGGGCCCCGTCGAGGCGCGGGGGAAGGAGGCTACCGCGGGCGGGGCGCCGTCCGACTCGGCGAACTACGCCCCGTCGCCGCTTACGGTGGAGCTCTTCCCGCCCCTTCCGGCCTCTTTAGAGCCGGAGAGGCTGGAGGTGAGATTCGCGGGGGCCTCGCCCCCGCGGGTCTGGCCGGTGGACGAGGGGGGGAGCCCCTCGGTTTGCGAGGTTCCTCCGGAGGAGGGGGCCCCGAGGACATTCCGGCCCGGGGCAGGGAAAGGCTTGATGGTTCCCCCCCCGGGCGGAGGCTCCCGCCGAGAGCTCCTCGGCCACGTCTTCGGGGGGCACAACCTCGTCGACGAAGACGCCGGCCGCGTTACCGGACCTTGAGGTCCGGGGACCCCCCGCCGGCCGCACCGGCGGCTCTGGGCGGGAGACCCCTTTGCTCCCCGCGGGGGAGGTCGCCAGCTACTCGGAGGGCCTGCACACCCGGAAGGTGCAGGCCTTCGTAGCGGGAGGGATGCTCCATGAGCGTTTCGAGGGGCTTCAGTCCCTCGGGGCCCAGGTAACCCGTCGATAACACCTTCGCTTATCCCCTGCACTTTGAAATTTTTCTAACTTATGTATTTTGTAGGTGGCGGCTGTTACCTGGGGCCTTGAGCAGCGGGTCGCCCGGCTGCTTAAGGAGACGGAGGGCCGGGCCGCAGCCTCCGTAGGGCAGCGCGAGGAGGCCCTCCGGGAACGAGACGAGGCGCTCGCGGAATTAACCCGGGTCCGGGCCCAGGTTCACATTTCCGAGGCCATCAACGCCCGCCTCCGGGAGGAGGCCAATGCGAGGGAGGAGGCGCTTCGTGAGCTCGAGAGCTCAAGCGTCCAGGCGGTGGCGGACGCGGGCCGCTCCGTCCGGACGGCCCTCGAGGGCCTTGGCGTAAGCCTCGGCTCCGGGAGCAGAGAGGTGCCGCCGGCGACCCTCGCGGAGGCTGCCGATGTTCGGGCGCGGGGTCGGGCGATCCCCGTCGTCGAGGCCGCCGCGGGGCTCGTCGAGTTCCGGGGGGTCGGCGCCCGGGCGATCGGGGGCCGCATCCCCCGAAGCTTCCCGGACTCCTTCGAGCCTTCGCGCCGGGAGGTCGAGCAGCTCGCCGGAGGGTTGTACGACCGGATCATCCGGGCGTGGTTCCCGGCTCCGGCGCCTCCGGCAGGAGACGCCCCAGCCCTGGCCTGGAAGGAAGCCCCCCGGGGGGAGGACGCCAATGAACATGTATGAGCCTCCCCCCGGGTCTTAGCTAGGGCCCATTTTTGTTTTAGGATTTTTTGATTCCGGTAGCTTCTTAGAAGAAGCCCCGAGCACTTGTACATAAAAAATTTTTAATGCAATGAAGTTAGAATTTTCTCTAAGTCTTTGAATTGAACTTACTGTTACCAGGGTTCCCGGGAGGTTGCTCCCGAGCGAAGGTCCGGGAGGGGCTCCCCGGGGGACGCCCAAGCGGCTTTGATTTTGTTAAGCTTTCTCTCCGGCAATCGCAGCGAGGATAGTGTCCGGGAGCCGATCCGGCTGAGGTGGCGTCCGGAGTGGCACTTGGACAACTTCGACAATCATCGTGCCGAATTGTCCCCTCCGCGACCGGGGCTCCGGATGATCCCTCCCCTCCGGATACTTCCACCGGCGGGATACGAGTTTTGGCCTGAAGATGTGCTTCGGGACGCTCGGCGCCGCGTACGGGCGTTGTACCGGGACTTGACCCGGGAGCTAGCGGAGCGCCTCCGGGAGTATTAGGCGTAGGAGCCTTAGGGCTTAGAGAATCCCCCGGGTTAGAACCCGGGTTGTATCGTTTCCGAAGCCCACCGGAGGGGGAAGATGTCCTCCGGGTTTGCTGATCAATAAAGCGCTGTGTTGTTGTTTCCTTTTATTGCGCCTCTTTGTTTTCTTCTTCTTGGATGGTCTGGACGACTCATCTTAACAAGGATGAGCTAAGTTTCCTCGTGGGTGGTGCGGTCGACACCCGGGGGTTCCTTATCCCCCCCGCCCACAGCGGGCCGGAGAATAGCTCCGCGCGCTGTGGGGGTAACAAGGCCCCCGGGAAGGAAGTCACCTGTAGCATAGGAAATTTTCTAAGTTAGAAAATTTTAAAGCGAGGTTTTTAAGGAAAAGACCTTCCGGGAGATAATCATCCGGTCGCCGTGAGAACGGGGAGCCGGGAATAAGGCCTCGAGCGGGAGGAATGTCCAAGAGAACCCGATGGGATTTCCAGAGGCGAGCTTCCTGGGAGACACTCGTCCGGTCGCCGTAAGAACGGGGAGTCGGGAATAACGTCGACTCCCGGAGGAGGAAGATAGATCCAATCAAGCCACAAGGGGCCGATCTTCCGGTCGCCGTGAAAACGGGGAGCCGGGAATAACGTCGACTCCCAGAGGAGGAGGTGCCCGAAGACGGGACTTGAGTGTTTGGGCAGGGGACTAGTCTCCCAAAGTGACTCGTTACCACGGCCACTGTGACCGGGTTGCCGCTTACACCCTCAGTCCACGAGGGCTGATCGTAAGCCGCCCTACGGGAGTGCAGGCTCTGTTGTAGGGACTTGTTGGGGCTGGCCCACTTCCTCACGGGGAGGGCATCCTCACAAGGAGGGCATCCTCGCGGGGAGGGCTTCCTCGCGGGGAGGGCATCGCCGCTAGGGGCGGTAATGAGAAAGACCTGCAATGAGACAGTTTGCAAAGCAAGACCTATGCATTGCTAATGAAATGAAGTACAGGGCCTCCCCCTGCGAAGCCGCGAAAGGGGAGGAAAATACAGCGTCCCTCCTCCCCCTCCGGCGTGAACGCTCCGGGGGAGGGGACAGGCCCGTAAGGCTAAACATAGAACTTGCGAAGTAAACGCAAGTTCCACGTGTGCTTCAGCTCCTGCTTTTGGAGATTGGAGAGCTTGTAGGCCCCCGAGCCCAGGACCGTGGAGATCCTGTAGGGGCCCTCCCACTTGGGGGAGAGCTTACCCTGGGCCTGGGGGTCCGTCACGCGCTTGAGGACAAGATCCCCAAGGCGGAAAGCTCTCTCGCGCACGCGCTGATTGTACGCGCGCGCTATTTCTTGCTCGTAGATGGCGTGGCGGAGGAGCGCTCGGTCGCGTTCCTCCTCCACGAGGTCGATCTCCAGGCGCTGATTGGCCTCGTTGGCCTGATATGCCGAGGGGGTGGCTCCCTCCAGGAGCTCCACCCGCAGTGACCGGAAGCCAATCTCCGGGGGGAGGACTGCCTCCGCCCCGTAGACCAGGGAGAAGGGAGTACGCCCCGTCGCCCGGGACGGGGTCGTGCGCATGGAGCAGAGGATGCTAGGGAGCTCCTCTGCCCATGCACCCCGCTTAGAAGCGGTTTGCTCGAGTCTCCGGCGCAATCCCTGTAGGATCACGCCGTTGACCCTCTCGACAGCCCCATTGCTCCGGGGATGGGCTACAGAGGCGAAGTGGATGACGAGCCCCAGGCCTTCACAGAATTCCCGAAAATAAGCCGAGTCGAATTGGGTCCCATTGTCCACGGTGATTTCCCGGGGGACACCAAAACGACATACGACGTTTTTCCAAAAAAACCGCTGAACGGCCCGGGACGTGATGCTGGCCAAAGGCTCCGCCTCAACCCACTTTGTAAAATAGTCGACTGCGACTACCGCATACTTGTATCCTCCGGGCACTGGGGGGAAGGGCCCTAAGAGGTCCATCCCCCAGCGCACAAAGGGCCAAGTGATGGGGATCGTCTGCAGCGCTATAGGGGGGAGGTTCGAGCCCTTGGCCATCTTCTGGCATGCCTCGCACGCGGAGACGAGGTCTCGCGCGTCGCGCATGACCGTGGGCCAGTAGAAGCCCTACCGGAGGGCCTTGGCTGCGATGGCACGCGGGGCTAGGTGAGAACCGCAGCTCCCCGCGTGGATGTCTTCGAGAAGTTGAAGTCCCTCCGGCCGGGGGAGGCAGCGCAGGAGGGCGGAAGCCCCCCGCTTGTAGAGCCTCCCCTCCAGGAGGATATATGTAACACCCTAGTTTTGGGGGTGAAAAGTTTTGCATAAAAACCCTGCATGCATGTATCTCTGTAGTAGTAGCCAGATCAGCTGAACTCTAATCTCTCCCAAACCCTAAAAATCTCCAAATCTATCCTCTAGATCCAGATCAAGATCTGACCATTCAGATTTAACCTATTAGTTACCCTGAAGATAAAAGTCTTCAGGAGCCAGATCAAATTCTGACCCTAACTCTCAGTACCTAAGCCCCTCTCTGTTTTCGAAAACAGGAAAATTCAGATTTACCCTAAGTACCCTAGTTTCCAGATGATTGAATTATTCTGATTTAACCCTATTCAGACTCAAGTAACCCCTGGAATATGTTCCTAGGTTCATCCTCAACTCACTTCAAAAAGTTGGGAGCCAAATTAATTCATCTAAACACTTTTCGCAGTTTAGTCCAAATTTTACTGCGAATAAGTCCTTTTCTGTTTACCTGGAAGCCTGAAAAGGCTAAAATCTGCAAATCAATTCCAACTCCAGAATTTCTTCAGGAAACACCTTCCAAATACTATTTGATACAGATCTCCCTTTTGATCGGACTTCAAAATCTCTCTCCAATCACCAGAATTCGAAATCGACAAAATCCAGATTTATTTTACCCTAATTTTACCCTATTTTCGAAAATAGGTGAAATCCCTCAAATCTGATCAAATTTTCTCTAAATTTGAGTTGAATGAGTACTAATAGAAATGTTATACTCAGCCATGAAATCAAATCTCAAATTAACCATCTCTAAGACAGAAATTGCAAATCAGTCCAGATTTCAAATAAGAATCCTTGCAATTTGGTCCCTGGTTCGACCAGAGACACTGTGCACGACCAGCAGCTGTGCACGACCGCAACCACCGCGCTGCCACACCAGGAACTTCGTCGCCGGTGAAGCCCCGTGGTCGCTACCCTTGCCACTGCGTTCCTGCCACGTGTGCGCACGTCGTTCGCCACCGTGGAGCCACCGCGGCCGCACCAGCATCTCCAATTTTGCCCGCGCGCGCACGCCATCGCTGCAGCCACTGCAGGAGCTCGGTGCCACGTTGCAAGCATGCCGGAGGAGCCCGTCAGTTCGCCGTTGCATCACCCGGGACAGCGCACGCCAGCCTGCAAAGCCGGCACGGCCGCTGGAGCACGTCGCTTCGCTGCTGTCCCGCACGGCCAGTCAATTCGCCGTCGATTCACAGCTCCAAGTCTCCAGGCATTTTCCTGCCGTTGCAGCCTCCCCAAATCGCCTATAAATAACCCTCAGGACTTAGCCAACTTCACCACATAGCAAAGCACCAGAAATCACCACACTCCACCGTGTCTTCTTCTTCTTCGGCGAGCTCGAGAAGAGGCTCACGGTGCCAAGCCTCTACACTGCTTCCTCCTCGATTCCAGCTACTTCAGTAAGCTCCTCTTACCTCCCTCATCATACTCGAACCTCTCCAGTCGCCGGCAATTTCCGTTTCTCTCCAGCAACTCCGGCGAGCAATTAAACTCTATCCAGAGCGATTTAGCTCTCGAGCCTGTGATCAATATTGATTAGTGAACTTATCTAAGCATCTCTAAGCAACCAGAATCGAAGAATTTGCTAAAATATGAAAAACCCCAAATTGGAACTTTGCTTGTGAACTGAGCTTGCTGTTTAAGCTTTTCTGGTGCATCTCTAGTCAATCTAACTTCACCAGTAGCACTCTTATGCCCCAGAGACCCTCCTCAAGCAAGGAATTAAGTTTATTTGCCCTAGATCAGAAATGCCCAAATCAGGTTTGAGTTAATCTTTTCTCCAGCCAATATCTCCTAAATCCAGCCAATCCAGCCATAGAAACCTTGCCATCCAGATGTTTTGGACCATTCTGAGCAACTTTCTCTTCTATCACGACTTCTAATTCGGCCTAGATTGTGAGATATAGCTATGCCCTAGTTTGCTGTACTGTTCACACTACATGTGCTCCAGGCCAGCCAACTTCATCGCCGGTTTTCATCACTTTCCGGCCATCTCCTGCCCTAGGTCCTGTTGAGACATTTGTTCCTGTTACAAATGCCTAACCACCAGACAAAGTGGTGCATCATTTGGAGCCCTGAGTCAAAAGATATGGCTAACCCTAGTTTCTGGCCGTGTCAACCCTATGCCAGACTATGTCAGCCAGTGGCATTGAGCCTTTTCACCCACTTCCAGCCATGCACTTTGGAAATAACTTTGTCCCTTAGACTCCTGATGTTGTGATCTACACTTTTCTCTACTGTCACAACTTGAGTTGAGCCCTCTATCACCCATCAACCTTATGTCGATGCCTTGAACCGAATGCCAACCTAAAGACATTCGCTGTTTTTGGGCGAACCAGCCACCACCTTGATATTACCCTGATATTTTGGAACCTTGTAAACCTTAACAACTAATCTTAACCCTAGTTACCGTAGTTAAACTCAAATTGCTTTCAAAACCTTGTATCACGAGAGTATTTTCTCCTTGCATCTTTGCATGTAGTGGATTAGTAAGAATAGGATTGATTGTAATGCCTGTTTGCTTGTTTGATCTTGTTCAGAGCAAGTGTCCGGGGTTGAAGATCTTGTCGCTGAACCGTCATCGACTGCTGATACTTACGACGCGGAAGGCAAGTCATACTTTGATCATATTGGAACCCATATTTTATGAATTGCTATGCTATTCCATGAATAGATATCTCATTAATATTGCATGTGTTGAGATCAATGATATTATGGCAGTGATAGATTGAATACTTGAGGAATGTGAACTTGATAAGATAGTAAGCCACGAACTAATAAAAGTATAAACATGTACATTTATATTCATGAAATAGAACCCCTAGCCGTGACCAGTATTTTGGTATGGAATGGTGGAAGCACTGGAGGTGCTTGGCTGCACTGAATGTGTAGGCACTGAAGGTGCATGGTTTGTGGTATGATCTGGTCACTGGCATGTAAGGACTAGAACCTTGTGTTATGCGTCTAGTGGCATGAAAAACGTACCAACCACTTACCTGGTATGGGACAGGCGCAACCTAGTAGCTTTCTTAGTATTATCAGTTCCCTGCATGGCTTGTCGATCCGGTTTCTCGCATGGAAACTGGTGGGACGCAGTTCGTCCATGAGTGATGTGAGATCAGAAAAATTATGAGAGGATAAGGTGTAAAGAAGGAAGACGCCCTACGCCAGATTAAGTCGTGCGCGACTGTAATCAAAAGAGGTTATGTGTCCTGCGGGAACATAGACCCGGGCTAGGAAGTAAGGCAGTGGGGAGGACCCACAACGGTACTTGGGACGGTATTGTCCATTTACCGGGCAGGGATACTGTTAATACTAGACTGCAAAAACGTTGTGTGATCTCGGCCTTGTCACATGCGTATAAGTCGCATGGAGTTGGCCCGACTTGGAAGTCGAGTGAAAAAGTGGATTTAAAAAGAGGTACATCTCTGCAGAGTTTAAAAATGTATTCGAATACTTCGTACTCCCGAGTTTTAGGAGTATGCCGCGGTGGATTAAATCCATGGGGTGTGACACAAGTATCGTCTTATAAACTAAAATTTGTTAGCTCAAGATTACCCAAGTGGCATGTCTTGTCATGATAAGGGGCGTTGCCGTGGGCGGTCATGTGTTGACGTGTCGCGGTAATACCATAATCTAGTAAACATGTATTAACTAAGAGGCATGTGGATTTATGCCCTAAAGTATACGAAATGCTGTTATGAGTATAAGATTGAAAGGCTTGAATAAAAATAATGTAATATGAGGATATATCGCCTTGGATATGGGATATATGTATCACCATCAATATGATTTATTTACTGCCATGGGTATGATCGGGATCTGAATAAGAAAAGAGAAAGAAATGTATTTTGAAAAACCTTTCGCTCTTTCCCCAATAGCATAGGTTCATGTCATATGTATATATATATATGTATCTCTACCCTCCCTATGACTTGCTGAGTACGTAAGTACTCACCCTTGCAACAACTCATCAATAGATGGAGCATTCTACGAACTTGGAGGATACCCTGAAGATGCTGCGGACCCAGGAGAAGATGAGCAGTTCCCTTCGGAGCCCTGATGTGGTGCTGTCTTGCTGTCAACCTCTGTTTCCTGTGGATTGCTTTTGGGCCTAGCTTCCGCCGACTAGATGTGTTATTTTGTTAGACCCTTGTGCCTTGTTCGGCACTGTACCTCGTTTTGTACTAAGGCCTGATGGCCATACAATTATGACTATTGTACTATTTTGCTGCTACAATGTAATCCTGTGATTGACTCATCCTGGGAAGTCAAGTGGTTAAGGGACCAGCTGCACCGAGCTGGGCTCCTCACAGGCGATGTCACTGTCGTGGCAGACGTGACAATATATGCCTGGGCTTTAGCCCGGAGATGTTTAGCCTCGGTCTCACTAGCAGGGTCCCCCTCCCCCCTGATGAAGGAGATGAGGGGGTCCATCCAGGACGGAGTCCGGGTGATCTCGGCGACCTCCGGGACATGAGGCTCGTCGCCCGTGTCCGGGGAGGCCACTGAGGGCTTCGTGATGATCTCCAGGAAAGCCCCCTTGGGGAGCGATTCCCGGGCGCTGGCCGCCCGGGCCAAGGCGTCGGCCCGGTCATTGTCCCTACGTGGGATATGCCGGGCCTCGAGGCCGTCGAAATGCCTCTCCATCTTTCGCACTTCCTGCAAATAAAGACTTAAGTTTGCGTCATGGCACAGGTAAGACTTGTCCATTTGGCAAACTACGAGCTGAGAATCTCCCTTGACTAGGAGGCGCCGGATCCCCAGGGAGCGCGCAAGGCGCATCCTGAGGAGCAAAGCCTCGTATTCGGCGACGTTGTTGGTTGCGGGGAACTCAAGCCGCGCGGCGTACTCGAGTTCCTTCCCCTCGGGGAGACACAACGACCCATCGAACATAAGGGTCCAATGGTCATTGCGTCGGGGCGGCACAGGGAGATCTTCGTCCCCGGACCCAGAGGCGGGAGTCCACTCTGCGACGAAGTCGGCGAGGACCTGCGACTTGATGGCGGAGCGGCCGGTAAGGGATAGGGAGAAGGGGGCGAGCTCAGCCCCCCACTTCCCGATCCGGCCGGTGGCTTCTTTGTTCCGCAGTACCTCCCCCAGGGGGAGGGACGACGGGACGGTGATGGGGTGCCCCAGGAAGTAATGCCGAAGCTTCCGGGATGCCATGAGGAGGGCGTAGCAGATTTTCTCCATTTCCGTGTACCGAGTTTTGGCCCCTTGGAGGGCCTCACTCACGTAGTACACCGGACGCTGCTGCCCCCCTTGCTCCTTCACCAGGACCGCGCTGACGGCGACGGGGGTCGCGGCGAGGTAGAGGAGCAAGGGCTCTTCCGGGGACGGACTCACGAGCATTGGAGGGCTCGTGAGGTACTTCTTGAGGTCGTCGAACGCCTCCTGGGCCTTGGGGGTCCAGCGGAACCCCTCGAGCCCTCGGAGGATCTTAAAGAACTGGAGGCCCCGCTCCCCCGACCGGGAGACAAAGCGGCTGAGTGTGGCTAGGCGGCCGGAGAGCCGTTGGACATCCTTGACGGAGCGCGGCGGGGGCATGTCTAGGAATGCCCGGATCTTCTCGGGGTTTGCCTCAATGCCCCGCTGGGACACGAGGAAACCTAGGAGCTTCCCCCCGCGCATCCTGAAGGCGCATTTCTCCGGGTTCAGCTTGAGCCCGAATGTGCGGAGGTTCCGGAAGGTTTCAGCCAGGTCGTCGATGTGGGAGGCTGCGCGGGGACTCTTGACAACCGCGTCGTCCACGTAGACTTCAACGTTGCGGCCGACTTGCTCTTTGAAGACCAGTGTCATCAGGCGCTGGAAGGTCGCCCCCGCGTTCTTGAGCCCGAAGGGCATATGGATGTAACAGAAGGTTCCGAGGTGAGTAATAAAACTCGTCTTTTCCTCGTCCCCTTCCGCCATCCGGACTTGATGATAGCCCGAGTAGGCGTCTAGGAAGCTCATGAGCTCGCACCCCGCAGTGGAGTTGACGAGCTGATCAATCCGTGGGAGCGGGAAGTTGTCTTTGGGGCAGGCGCGGTTAAGGTCGGTGAAGTCCACGCACATCCGCCACCTGCCGGTTGATTTCTTGACGAGGACGGGGTTCGCGAGCCACTCGGGGTGCAGGACCTCCCGAATGAACCCCGCCTCTCAGAGCCGGGTGATCTCCGCCTTGATTGCCTCTTGGCGCTCGAGGGAGAGTTTCCGCAGCTTCTGTTTAACCGGGAGGTGACCGGGGGCTACTGCAAGCTTGTGCTCAATGACCCCCCGGGCGACGCCCCGCATGTCTGACGGCTTCCACACAAAAACATCGGAGTTTTCGCGCAGAAAAGCCGCAAGTTGCGCTGCGTGCTCCTCGGGGAGCTCTGTCCCGATCCGAACGGTTTTGTCTTCGTTGCCCGGGGACAGCAGGACCTTCCGGAGGCCTCCTTCCGGACGCGGCTTGAGGAGGGGCCTTCCGGGCGGTGGTGCAGCAGCATCTAGTTCCGAGGGAGGAGCCTCCCCCCTGGGCGTCTTTATGAGGTTGACGCTTCTGATCGTAGCCGCAGCGCGCTCGTATAGAGCACGGGCCACGTCTTGGTTTCCCCGGACGTTGATCATGCCATGCGGCCCGGGGATTTTCATGCAGAGATAGTTTTGATGAGTGGCGGCCCCCAGCCGGTTGATGGTCGTCCTCCCCATAATCGCGTTGTAGGAGGAGGGGAGGTCTACTACGTCGAAGCAGACCAGCTCGGTCCGGTAGTTTTCCGGGGTGCCGAAGGTCATTGGAAGATCTACCTTGCCCACGGGGTGGATCGCCTTCCCCGGGACAAAGCCTTGCAGGATCCGGCTGCATTTCTTTGAAGGCCTTCAGGAATAAGACATCGGCGGAGCTCCCGCCGTCCACCAGGATCCGGGCCAGATGGCAGTTGTAGATGGTCGCGGAGACAATGAGCGCGTCGTCGTGGGGGAAGCGAACCCCCCGCGCATCTTCTGCCGTGAAGGTGAGGGGGACGTCTGACCACTTCGGTGGCGGGGATGCGTGTAGCACCCCCACAACCTTGACCTCGCGCGCGTACTCCTTACGCTGGCGCTAAGAGTCCCGCCCAGAGGCAGATCCTCCCACGATGACGTTGATGTGCCGCCGCGAAGTTTGAAAGGGGAGAGCTTCTGAAGGCTCCCCCTCCTGCGTCTGCTGACCCCCCGTGGGAGCGGGAAGGGCCGGAACAGCTGGCCGAGGGAGCAAAGAGGCCGGAGTCCCCCCCTGCTCACGCTGGTCGAGGAAGTCTGCAAAGTGCTGCAGCAGCTGGCTACAGTCTCGGGTAGCGTGGGTATTGGACCTGTGGAGGCTGCACCACTGTCCTTCCCGCCTTCTCCCCGCAGGGCCTTCCCGGCCGCGCGAAGACTGTCCTCCTCCATGGCCCTTCAGTTTGGGGAAGGGGCTGTTGGTCCTCGGGGGGTCGCGCGAGCCGCCTCCACCCTCGAGGACAAAGGTGTCCCGAGGCCATGGTTCGCTATGCCCCCTGGGTCTTCTTCCAGATATCGTCTTCCTCCGCCCGAGCGTACTTTTCGAGCACGTTGAAGAGCTCGTCGGCGGAAGAGGGGCAGCTCCGGGAGAGCCTTCGGTGGAGCTCCCCCGGGAGGATGCCGCTTTTGCAGGCTTCGATGACCATAGAGTCGGGGACGTGGGCCACTTTGCTTTTCACCTGGGCAAAGCGCTTAAAGAAGCTTCTGATGGTCTCCCCAGTCCTCTGCCGGACAGTATACAGCTGCGAGGAGTCCAGGGAACACACGTAGTTCCCCTGGAAGTTGGCACAGAACTCGCGCTTGAGCTGCGAGAAAGACTTGATGGAGCCGGCCTTCAGGTTGTAGAACCAGGAGCGGGCGATGCCGGAGAGGTAAAGGGGGAAGACGTTGCACTGTACTGACTCGTCCCCCCCGGCCGCGGAGATAGCAGTGGAGTAGACCTGCACAAACTCGTAAGGGTCTGCCTCGCCGTTATAATGTTCGATGTGTGGTGGGCGGTAGGGCCGCGGCCACCGGATGCTGCGAAGTCTTCGGCACAGGGGCTGGTTGGCCCCCTGCACTTCCCGGGGGGAGCCCCGGTCACTATCTTCTTTCACGGGACCTTCGTTGTCTGAGTCTGGAAGCGGCCTGAGAGGTTCGCCAGAATGGCGGTGGCGACGCTTTTCCTCCGGACCATGGCTGAATTCCCGGACGTCCGGGCTCTCCGCCGGAGGGGTTGGCTCTTCAGCGGGTCTCTTCCCCCGGCCGATGCGAGAGAGAGGCTCCCCGCGCCCACGGCCGGGGGGAAGTAATTCCCCGCGCTCTGGTGAACGCATTCGCTCGACCTCCCCCGGGACAAAATGGACCTGTCCCGCCGAGGGAGGGAGCTCGTGCGCTGTAGCTTCTGGAGCCGGTTGGGGCGAGCCCCCTGCGACGACCCTCGGGACCGGAAAGGGGGAAGCCCCGGTATCATCTGGAACCGGGGAGGGGGCGCCCGCGGCGACGCCTGGAATTGAAGTGGAGGGGGCCCCAGTGGCCACGACCGGAACCGGGAAGGGGTCAGGCCCTGTAACACCCGGAACCGGCGAGGGGGGAGCCTTGGTAGCGGCATCCGGAACCGGGGAGCCCATGCGAGGGGAAGTCCGCTGCGGCATGGGGGCTGCTCTGTCGACCGCCCCCGGTGCGGCAAACGCAACACGGGGGGCGGAACTGGCTCCCGGCGCAGGGTAAACCCCCGGCAAGAAGTGGGCTCCCGGCCCCGGAATCAGGCCGGGGACGGGGTACCCCCCTGGTGCCACGAAGGGCCCTGGCATGAAATAGCCTCCCGGCACCGGGACGGGCCCGGGTGCCGGGAAGGGTCCGGGAGTGTATCCCGCAGGGGGAGGGAACCCCGCCGCAGGATCATACGGGGCGGACAACCCCCCCGAGGCCGGAGGGGCCGCCGGGTAACCCATAAACGGGGGCATGTTCCCCGGATATGGGTGCGACGCAAATGTTGGGGCCGGAGCTCGTCCATAGAGCGCTGGGCGCGGAGCTGGCCTTCCACGAGAGCTTCGAGCAGGGCGTCCCGGGGAGCCGGGGGAGCCGTCGGGGGGACGCTTGTCCCGGCCGAGGTCCCCGCGGTCACCGGGAACGACCTGGAGGTGGAAGCACCTAAGTTAAGAGGAAAGGAGGGAGGCGGTACCTGGGCCAGGTCGCCTCCGGAAGGGACCACCGGGACAGCAGTGTCCCGGGCGGACGGCGCCGGGTCTCCGCGACCCGGATCACCGGGATGGGTGCGAGCCCTTGTTCTTGGGGGAGCCATGGCGTCTTGTCACGAGTCCCCACGGTCGGCGCCAACTGTCGTGGTATTGCAAATACCCCGGCAGGTTTTGAGAGTGATCCTAGCGAAGATTACGCGGCGCGGGTTGACCGGATTACCGGTCCTCCCCCGCCGGACAAGCACAAAGAATAACACACGGGTTTATACAGGTTCGGGTCCCGGTGGGGGCCCTAGTCCTGTCGACGCGCTCCCGACCAGAGTCGGCTGGGGAGGCTCTCTCCGGGGGAGAGGCTTCCGGAGCACGTCTGTGAGTTTAGCTATTCCAATAAAAATGAACCGATCCCTTACAACAGAGGGGTACAAGGGCTATTTATAGCCCCGAAAAGCAGCAAAAAACCTAAACTACCCCGGAAGCCACCGTCGGATTGAAGGGCAGGACCGTCTTTCTCCCGGTCAAACGCCTTGGATGCTTGACAGGTGGTCGCTAGTTCCCGAGGCGCCCCTCGCGTGACCTGCACGTGACAAACAGTTCGAGATTTTACCTTCAGGAGGGCGATGAGGCCCGGGACGGCGCCGGAGGCCACGTCCCCGGGTTGGCGCCCGGGAGGGCACCGGAGGCCACGTCCCGGGAGCCAGAAGGCGGCGCCCGGGGAGGCCCCGGAGGCCACGTCCCCGGGCAAATGGCGGCGCCCGGGAGGGCACCGGAGGCCACATCCCGGGAGCCAAAGGGCGGCGCCCGGGGAGGCCCTGGAGGCCACGTCCCCGGGAAAATGGCGGCGCCCGGGATGGCCCCGGAGGCCACGTCCCCGGGAAAATGGCGGCGCCCGGGAGGGCCCCGGAGGCCACGTCCCCGGGAGCCAAAGGGCGGCGCCCGGGGAGGCCCCAGAGGCCACGTCCCCGGGAGGGCACCGGAGGCCACGTCCCGGGAGCCAAAGGGCGGCGCCCGGGGAGGCCCCAGAGGCCACGTCCCCGGGCAAATGGCGGCGCCCGGGAAGGCACCGGAGGCCACGTCCCGGGAGCCAAAAGGCGGCGCCCGGGGAGGCCCCGGAGACCACGTCCCGGGGCCAAAGGCGGCGCCCGGGGAGCCCCCGGAGGCCATGTCCCGGGAGCCAGAGGGCGGCGCCCGGGGAGGCCCCGGAGGCCACGTCCCCGGGCAAATGGCGGCGCCCGGGAGGGCACCGGAGGCCACGTCCCGGAAGCCACACGGCGGCGCCCGGGGAGGCCCCGGAGGCCACGTCCCCAGGCAAATGGCGGCGCCCGGGAGGGCACCGGCGGCCAGGTCCCCGGGTAATCGTGATACATCTTACCTGGACTTAGTCTCGCGGAGATTTCCCCCGACAGTTATGGTCCTTTTCTGATTTTGCGGAAAGTGGGTAATAATGCTTGTCAGCTTGAGTTACCTCCATACATGGATATTTACTCGGTTGTCAATGTTGAGCATCTCAAACTCTTCGAGCCTTCAATGTTGGATGATGAGCCAGGTACCATAGTACCATCTGTTGAAGACTTGGTCTATCAACGAGGCGAACCTTTACGTGAAGATGTGATTCTGGCGAGGAAGGTGACTACCACCCGCAGTGGCACAAAGGAGACTTTTCGAATCGGTCGGAAAGATCAACGAGCACGTGCGGCAAAGTGGTACACAAAAGAAGATGGACAAGCTCAATTTCCACATCTCCAGTTTGATCGAGAGGTCGCAACGGGGGTTGGCTCCTTCTCAACAAGGGAGTCATGATCCGGGAGGATCTCCAAGTCCTGATCGCATACGGATTCGCGACCAATTCCTGATCGCATACGGATTCGCGACCAAGTCCTGATCGCATACGGCTTTGCGACCTTAACCGTGTTCGGACAGGTTTCACGACCATGGATTGGTTCGCGACCAGGAAAAGGAATTCGTTCCCTATTCGGAATTGTAATCCTATATATATAACTAAGCTTATCTGTTTAGGATTAGTTAAGTTAGTTATATGAGTCTAATACGTTTAGGATTACTAAGTCTGATACGTACTCATACGATTGGACTATAAATACCTTGTAATAGGTCTAGTTTAGATCATCGAAGAGTCATAGAACTTATTTGAGTTTTAGACACTTATAGTTCCTTCGACGTAGGCAAGTGTGCCTAACGTTCGACGTGTAAAGCCCTCTTTGAAATAAAGAGTTGTGCAATTACTTTGGGTTTCGGTATTTTCGAGTAAGATCCCGTTATTCCGCATATTAGAATCTGGGCGAGCCTAGTGCGAAAACCAAGACTAGGTCTCAAACGGATCACTTGAGGATGTGGTCAATGAAGTTCCAATAGTAATCTCGGACCGCTTCCCGATTTCCACTCTTTGGATGGATCGTGGCTCGTATGATTTTGTTGACCACAGCAGGGAGGACTTTGAGACCTGTAACGGTGCCAGGTACGATCCTCTATCCACCTCCGGGCTGCTCATAAAACTGAAGCCAGTCATCCTCATGGAGGTAATCCTCATCCTTCATATTGATCCCCTCCTTCATTTCCTCATAATTTATTTTGTTTGCAGCAGCAAACTCCTCAAAAGTGGCCTCATATCGCCTAGACCCAGTCATCCACATAATCCTCTGGTCCGCCCATCTGATCTCGATTGTAGCATAAAACTGTCGGATAGCAGTGGCGTTCCATGGGCATTTGTGCTCCACAAAGTCATAGAGTCCAATGTCCTTGAAGATCTGCACCAAGGGAGCCATGATGGGCTGATTCACCACATACGCCCATTTGATCCACTTGTGCTCGAAAATGTTCTTGTGGATCAGATGCCCATAGAATGCATCCTGTTGGGTCATCGAGTGGAAATGAGGAGTCGTGGCGTCATTCGCATGATTGTAGGCGTAGGAGGTCCTAGCCTTCGTGTAGTCACTTGACGTCCAATTCTTCTTCGGGCCTTGATAAACGTGGACGTTTATTTCATCGTCCTCACTCTCGATGTCCATGCCCATATGCGAGGATCCGCCACGGTGAGATGACTGTTCTGTTTCTGAATCTCCGGGCGAGGGCACCCAATCATCATCGTGACTGTTGCTACTGCTCGAGGGTAGAGCCCTTTTTGGCCGTTTCGCCAATTTCTTCTTGTTTGTCTGGATGGAGACATTGCCTTGAGTTCCTCGACCACTAGAAGATTTGGAAGATATATAGCAGGTAAGATACTAAGAAACAGGAACGAATGAAGCGAATGGATACGGCAACAGATCAGCAAACCATGGCTCTGCTGTTACTATTGGTCAGACCAAAACAGGGGTGGTCAGACCGGCGCAACCGTAGAGTTAGGGTTTGACATGATTCCTGGGATTTAGGTGATTTTAAGGTGCAATGTGAACAAATATACGAGAGAAAACACTTATTGCATCAAGGGGAAGAATCAATTTCAGGATTTGAACAGATTTAGACTTGATTCATAACATTTGCCTTAAATCCCAAGATGAACAGGAAACGAATTTGATAACGAAGAAGAATTAGAGAAATATACCTAGAAGACATTGTTTGGAGGTGATCTTGATCAACGGTTTGTCCGTGCGTCGCTAGGGTTTGACCGGAGAAGAAGAATCCAAAGTTTTGAGGCACACGTGAAAGGGACAGGAGTGGGGAAGAAAGTGAAAAAGGACAAGAGATTCGGGCTAAAAGGTTTCTGGTCGTGAAAATTCGGTCAGACCGTGGGCAAGAGACCGGTCAGACCGCTGGAAGAAGGGATTTTGAGATGCTCTCTGGAGATGCATTCGGTCAGACCGGAACAGGTTCGGTCAGACCGCTGGAAGGACTGAAAATCTTGGAGGAAACTGGTTGATTTGATGCTCATAAGAGATTTTGATACGGTAAGATATATATAAGATAACTATAAGTAAGATATAGACAATATCAGCAAAGGGAAGTATTTATCTTACCAATTAACATATACTCAATTGCCGATAAAGAGCCTAAAATACTCTTAAAATGAGAAGATCATGCAATCAAAGAACAATTCAAGCACAACCAATATGAGTTCAACATTTCAAGCCACATTTGATATATCAATGACGTTAAGCTCATTTAGAAGTTTACAAAAACGAATTTCATCTAAGGGCTTAGTGAATATATCCGCTAGTTGATCTTCGGTTCTCACATTATCCACCACCACATCACCTTTACTAACATGATCTCTAAGGAAGTGGTGTCAGATATCTATATGCTTGGTCCGAGAGTGTTGAACTGGATTTGTGGCTATTTTCACTGCACTCTCATTATCACACATAAGAGGCACTTTTTCAAATATTATTCCATAATCCAACAAGGTTTGACTCATCTAAGGCAATTGTGCACAACAACTACCCGCGGAAACATATTCCGCTTCGGCGGTTGATAAAGCTACAGAGTTTTGTTTCTTGGAGGACCAAGATACTAAAGATCTTCCTAATAGTTGACAACTGCCAGAGTTGCTTTTTCTATCCACTTTACATCCCGCATAATCGGAATCAGAATATCCAATTAATTCAAATTTTGCACCTGTTGGATACCACAACCCTATACTAGATGAATATTTTAGATACCTCAAAATGCGCTTAACGGCCATTTATGACTTTCTTTCGGAGAGGCTTGAAATCTTGCACACATACAAACACTAAACATAATATCGGGCCTAGAAGTAGTAAGATACAATAAACTACCAATCATAGATCTATAAAGCTTTGAGTCTACCTGTTTACCTCCTTCATCAGATACAAGGTGACCTTTTGTGGCCATTGGTGTCATGATTGGTTTTGCCTCTCCAAGTCCGAACTTCTTGAGTAGGTCCTTCACATATTTGCTTTGATAGACGAAAGTTCCTTCCATGAGTTGTTTAACTTGTAGTCCGAGGAAGAAGCTTAGTTCACCTATCAAGGACATCTCAAATTCCCTGGACATCATATTACCAAATTCCTCGCAAAAATTTTGGTTAGTAGATCCAAATATGATGTCATCAACATAGATTTGACATACAAAGAAATCATTTCCAATTTTCTTAGTAAATAAAGTAGTATCAACTTTCCCAATTTTAAAGTCTTTTGAAATTAAGAAGTCTCTAAGTCTTTCATACCAAGCACGAGGTGCTTGTTTAAGACCATAAAGATCCTTGGAGAGTTTATACACATGATTCGGCTTTGTAGGATCTTCAAATCCGGGAGGTTGTTTAACAAATACTAATTCATTAATTTTTCCATTTAAAAATGCACTTTTGACATCCATTTGATAAAGTCTAATATTATGAGATGAAGTAAAGGCAAGCAAGATTCTAATAGCCTCAAGTCTTGCTACGGGAGCAAAGGTTTCATTGAAGTCCAAACCTTCAACTTGAGTATATCCTTGAGCCACCAATCTTGCTTTGTTTCTTACTACCACTCCGTTTGCATCTTGTTTATTCTTGAAAATCCATTTGGTTCCAATGACGTTGTGTTCATCCGGATTTGGTTCTTTGACCAATTCCCAAACATTGTTGCGAGTGAAGTTGTTTAATTCTTCACGCATAGCATTCACCCAATCCGGATCTTTTAAAGCTTCATCTACATGTGTGGGCTCAAAAGAGGAAACAAAAGAGTAATTTTCACAAAATGAAGCAAGACGAGAACGAGTTTGAACACCCTTACAGAAGTCACCAACAATTTTATCGACGGGGTGATCCTTGGAAATTGAGTGATGAATTCTTGGATGATCAACCGGGTTTTGTGAAGTAGAGGTAGATGGTACTTCGGGTTGTTGTTGAGACGAATCTTCCACATTAACCACTTCAACTATTTGATCTCCATGCTGAGGTGTTGACGAAGAGGGGATAGCTTGAGTGGATGGATCTTCATCTTGATCACTATCTTCTTTCGACTTGATATCCCCAATGGTCATGTTCTTCATCGCCACCCTCAACCCTTCATTACCTACATCATCCAAGTTGTCTTGCTCCTCTTGATAGCCGTTAGTCTCATCAAATTCAACGTCATGTGTCTCTTCAACCAAACCAGAGTTTTGGTTGTAGACATGATATGCTTTGCTATTTGATGAGTATCCTAATAAAAATACTACATCACATTTACTTTGAAATTTAGATAAGCGTGTACCTTTTTGCAAGATATAGAACTTACACCCAAACACTCGGAAGTAGGAAATGTTTGGCTTCGTTCCGATGAGAAGCTCGTAAGGAGTTTTCTTTAGTAGTCGATGACAATAAAGACGATTTGATGCATGGCATGCGGTGTTGATTGCTTCGGCCCAAAAGGTGTCCGAAACATTGTACTCCGAAAGCATGGATCTTGCCATGTCTATCAATGTCCAGTTCTTTCGTTCGACTACTCCATTTTGCTCCGGTGTATATTTGGCCGAGAACTCATGTTTGATGCCCTTATCATCACACCAATTTTCAACCTTAGTATTCTTGAATTCGGAGCCATTGTCAATTCTCACTTTCTTGATCTTGAAACTAAATTCATTTTTGGCCCTTTGAGCAAAACTTTTGAAAGTGTTAAACACAATTGACTTATCATGTAAAAAGAATATCCATGTATATCTCGAAAAATCATCTACAATGACAAGACAATAGCTATTGCCACCAATGCTCACAAAAGTAGTTGGTCCAAATAAATCCATATGCAATAATTCAAGTGGACTAGAAGTTGACATTGTGCTTTTAGTTGGATGTGAGTTTGCAACTTGTTTTCCGGTTTGGCAAACACTACATAATTTATCTTTTTCAAACTTCACATCTTATAAACCAACAACTAAATCATGTTTAACTAATCTATTTAGTTGTTTCATCCCAACATTTCCAAGCCTTCTATGCCATAATCAACCTTTAGATGATTTAGTGAACAAGCATGTACCAAGATTTGCATCATTCGAATTGAAATCAACTAAATAGAGGTTGCCATGTCTAAAACCTTTGAAAATCAACCTATTATCATCAATACTAGTGATAATCACTTCTTTTGGATAAAAAGCACATATAAAACCAAGATCACAAAGTTGAGCTACGGATAAGAGATTGAAGTTAAGAGATTCGACAAGCAATACATTAGAAATGGCGAGGTCGTTTGAGATGGTAATTTTACCTAAACCTTTTACCTTTCCTTTGCTATTGTCTCCAAATGTGATCTTGTCATATTCCGCACCTTCATTATTTAGAGAGAAGACCATATTGTGATTACCGGTCATATGTTGAGTGCATCCACTATCGAGCACCCAATGTTGTCCTCCGGCCTTGTAATTTACCTACAAAATAAAGTTAGGTCCTTTTAGGTACCCAAATCTTTTTGGATCCTTGGAGGTTAGTTACCAAGGATTTTGGGACCCAAATGGCTTTATTTTTGGCACTAATTATTAGGGTTCCAACAAATTTGGCTTTAACATCGCCATTGTGCATTTTCTTTAAAACATAGCAAGAGTTGTATATAAGAGATGAGTTACTTTTGCTAGCATGGCAATTTTTCTCAATATGATCTAAACTTTTGCATTTGTTGCAATATCCCTTTTCTTTTACAAATATGGTTTTAGATGGAACAAATGCATGTTTCCCCTTTTTAGGAATGTAGCCTAGTCCTTCTTTTCTTAAGGAGAACCTTTGACTATCTAGAAGATGTCTTAATTTTGATTCTCCTACATAGCATTTAGCTAGATCATTTGTTAGTTTTTCAATTTTGTCCTTAAGTTCATTGTTTTCAAGACTAAGCACATGGTCATCAATTTTAGGTCTAGATGGTAATTCAATCAAATCTTCGCAAGATGTAGATATGCTAGATGTAGATATCATAGGCAAGTCATTTAAAATATTGCAAGTGATGCCTATATCATTACTCGGTTTGTTGTCTTTATGAGTAATTAGTGAGTCATGAGCTTCCTTAAGCATCTCATGAGTTTCTTTGAGACTCTCATGAGATGTTTTTAGCTCCTCATAGGAATTTTGAAGAGTTTTGTATGTCTTCTTCAATTCCTTGAATTTTTCTTTTTCTTTACTCATATAGTCATCAAAACCGGTGATCATCTCAACTAGGTCATCATAAGAGTATTCATCTTCATCACATGATACCTTAGATTCTCCTTTAGCCATGAGGCAATGAGGAGTGGAGAATAGAGATGGAGCTTCCTTGATAGCTACTCCGGCGAGTCCTTTAGGTGATGCTTCATCTTCATCTTCGGAATCGGAACTTGAAGCATCCGAATCCCATTCTATGAAGCACTCTTGTCCGTCCTTCTTTTTCTTGTAATATTTCTTGAAAACCTTCTTCTTGCTTTCACCTTCCTTTTCGTACTTCTTCTTTTTCGCCGATTTTTCTTCTTCTTTGTTTTTGCATTGTGCGGAGATATGGCCCTTTTCACCGCAATCAAAGCATCTTCTTTCTTCAAAAGGGTTCCTCTTGGATGATTGTCCTTTCTTGAAGGACTTCCCTTGATATTTCTTCTTCATGAACCGCTTGAACCTTCTCACGAAGAGAGCCATTTCCTCATCAGTGTCTCTCTCATCGCTTTCTTCTTCATTGTCTTCCCTTTTGGAGGCCTGAACTTTGAGTGCTATGTTCTTCTTCTTGGAGTCGGAAGCCTCATCTTTCACTTCTTCTTGAGATTTCTTGAATATGTCATGAGTGAGAATCTCACTCAAGACTTCCAAAGGAGTCACACTCTTCAAGTTTGAGCGCACAAGTAAGGTTACAATTGTATCATATTTCGAAGGTAAAGCTCTAAGAAATTTATGACAAAATTCCACATTCGTGACATCCATACCAAGCCCTTTTAATTCATTTACTATGTTATTTAATCGGTTGAACATCTCTGAGACATCTTCATTGGGCAACATAGCAAACTTTTCAAATTGGCCCTTATGGATAAATAATTTAGCATCCTTGACCATCGAGGTTCCTTCATGAATATCCATAAGATTTCTCCAAATGTCATGAGCCGTTTCAAGTTTACAATTTATTAAATTCATCTAGATTTAGAGCACTATAAAGAACATTCATGGCTTGAGCATTAGCTAAGGCATTTTCTCTATCTAGGTTAGTCATGTCATCATCATCAAGAATTGTAAAGCCCTCATCCACCACTTTTCAAATCTTTCCACCAATGGCTTTAAGATAGACCATCATTCTAGTTTTCCAATAAGTATAGTTTTATCCATCAAACAGTGGTGGTTTGCCAATATTAATCCGACCCTCACTAGCCATCTTTATCCTACTCTGGGATGGTTAAATCCTCTAAATAAGGAGTCCTAGCTCTGATACCAATTGAAAGGGATCTAGGATATCGACTAGAGGGGGGTGAATAGGCGATTTTAACAATTTAACAATTAATCAAGCAATTAATAATAAATGAGAGCAAATAACTAAGACAACATGAACAATGAACAATTTAACACAAGGATATATCCCGTGGCCTCGGTGATTTGCCGATCACCCCTAATCCACATTGAGGCAAACTCAAATCTCTAACCGCTCCTCTATCTAGTCAACCTTCTCTCAAGAAGTGACCTAGATCTTGAGCCGGATTAGTGTGATGAGTTATCCAAACCTCGATTTCACTAATGATGCACTTTACCGCTCCGGCAAGGCGTGCTCGACCCTTTCACAAGGTGTTTTGAGGCTTCTTCACAATCTTCCTTGAAGAGCTCTCCAAAACTTTCCTCCTAGCTGTCTAGGAGCCGGCAAAATCCAAGAGTAACAAGCCGGTGATGATCACTTAACCTTCTTCTAGTGCCACAAGATTGATTTAGTGATCTAAATGCAATGCACTAGAAGATCTCAAATGCACACTCTCACAAATTCGAGAATTAGAACCCTAGAGTGTATGAATCTGGTGCTAGCTTTCAAAGATGATGACAAGGTTCACAAATATGCCAAAAGTTATGAACAGGACCGTGCATGGGAGCATTTATACCCCCCACAATAAATATAGCCGTTACAGGCCGTTGGGAGAAAAAGATCACTTGGCGGTCAGACCGCAGATATAATCCCGGTCAGACCGCCGCAATTGCAACGGCATTAAACAGGCACAATTAATTCTCACCTGCCCTTGTCAGGCACACTCACGGTCAGACCGGAGCCGAATGCGGTCAGACCGTGAAACCGTCCAGAGATGACATAGTTTCTGGACACATTATACGGTCAGGCCAATAATTACAGACAGACCGGCCACACGGTCAGACCATAGTTCAAAAACTCGGTGAGACCGTTCTAGCGGTCAAACCGGTCCAACAACTGGTCAGACCGTCTTAACATAATATGATATAGAAAGTTAGGTCAAGAACTTACAGGAGTCTGGCTTAAGGTTTAACTACAGACAGACCGACCTTTTTAATAAAGAAAACACCTTTGACATAATGTCGGTCAGTCCGAAACACAATTTGGTCAAACCGTCTAATCGGTCAGACCGACTGAGACAGAGTTTGGCTGAATTAAATTGAAACAAGCATTTTCAAAGTATGTGCTCTTCTAGTATGCAATGCAAGTTGTTTTTATCATTTGTGGCACATAGATGAACTATTTCGTGATACACCACATGCTCCTCTTAATAGTACGGCATCTATCCTAAAATCCGGTCAAAATTCTTCTCTAATCACCTTAGACCGGTAAAATGGAAAAAGACCCTATTCTGTACCTTTGCCTCTTTGCTCAATGTCCTTTCTTCATCATGTGGCTCTTTCTTTGTCTTTCATTAACCTGTCTTTTGAGTCTGATCTTGACATACCTTAACAGGTAACGTTAGTTTAACATTTGTAATTGTCATTAATTACCAAAACACTCTTTAGGGGCCTAGAGGCTACACCGGGGGGAGGGAGAGGGGTGGGGAGAGCTCCCCCCTAGCTCCGCACACCCTGGTCGTCCCCTCCGGGAAGTTTCTCCCGAAACCACGCTCGGAGGAAGGCCTGCAGAAAGTCCAATTGTCCCTAGAAGACGGGGAAAAGGTCGTCAAGGTCAGGGCGGACCTCTCCTAGGAACATGCGGAGCAACTTGTGGCCTTCCTCCGCAAAAACTCCGATGTCTTTGCGTGGAAGCCTGCTAACATGACAGGCGTTGCTCGGGACGCTATCGAGCACAAGCTCGCAATAACGCCCGGCCGCCCCCCGGTAAAGCAGAAGCTGAGGAAGCTCTCCCTCGAGCACCAAGAGGCCATCAAGGTCGAGATTGCTAGGCTCTGAGAGGCGGGGTTGATTCAAGAGGTTTTGCACCCCGAATGGCTGGCGAGCCCCATCCTCGTGAAGAAGTCGAGCGGCAAGTGGAGGATGTGCGTGGACTTCACCAACCTCAGAGCTTGCCCAAAAGTCAACTTCCCACTCCCGCGGATCGACTAGTTGGTGGACTCGACCGCAGGGTGTGAGCTTATGAGCTTTCTGGACGCATATTCGGGCTACCACCAAGTCCGGATGGCTAAGGAGGACGAGGAAAAGACGAGTTTCATAACTCCCCTCGGCACCTTCTGCTACGTCCACATGCCCTTCGGGCTCAAGAACACTGGGGCAATCTTCCAGTGCCTCATGTCGCTGGTCCTCAAGGATCAGATTGGCCACAACGTAGAGGTCTACGTTGACGACGCGGTTGTCAAGAGCCTCCGTGCGGCTACCCACCTCGATGACTTAGCGGAGACCTTCCACAGCCTCCGCGAGTATGGGTTGAAACTCAACTCAAAAAAGTGCGCTTTTGGCGTGCACGGGGCAAAGCTGCTCGACTTCCTTATGTCCTTGCGGGGCATAGAGGCCAACCTCGAAAAAATTCAGGCCCTGCTGGAAATGGCCCTGTCACGCTCCGTGCAAGACGTATAGTGGCTTACGGGCCGCTTTGCCGTGCTAAGCCGTTTTGTCTCGCGGTTGGGGCCTCGAGGGGTTCAAGTGGACTCTCGAGGCCCAGGCGGCCTTCGGTGACTTAGAGAAGTACCTCACAAGCCCTCCAATGGTCGTAGCCCATCTCCGGAAGAACGCATGCTCCTTTACCTCACCGCTATCCTGGTCGCTGTAAGCGCGGTGCTGGTAAAGAAGCAAGATGGGCAGCAGCGCCCCGTGTACTACATGAACGAAGCCCTCCAAGGGGCTCAGACACGGTACACGGAGGTGGAGAAGATCTGCTATGCCCTCTTGATGGCGTCCTGGAAGCTTCGCCATTACTTCCTGGGACACCCGATCACCATCCCATCTTCCCTTCCCCTGGGGGAGTTGCTGTGACACAAATAGGCCATCGGCCGGATTGGGAAGTGGGGAGCCGAGCTGGCTCCCTTCTCCCTGTCCCTCACGGGCCGTTCTGTCATCAAATCACAAGTCCTTGCAGACTTTGTGGCGGAATGGACCCCAGCCTCCAGGACGAGGGGGGGAACTCCGATCGAGTCGCCCCAGCGCGATAACCATTGGACGCTTATGTTCGATGGCTCCTTGTGTCTCGATGGGGATGGTGCGGGGGTAGTCCTCCAAAGCCTTGAAGGAAGGACACTGGAGTACGAGTGTCGACGATTTGGACTCGGAGTCCTCAGCCGAACTTATGCAGAATTTGTAATAGTGAGACCTTTCAAGATGACCCTTCGGGAAGGTACGCTGAACAATGGTGAACAGGAGCACAGAGAATTTAGACAGGTTCGGGCCCTCGATGGTGGGAGTAAAAGCCCTACGTCCTGTTGGGATTTCACTAAGTATGGTAAAGGTTTACAAGTGGAGGAAAAAGTCCTCACAGGCGAGGATTTTTCCTGTAAAAAGTGTACAAAGATAAGCTAAAGAAGACTTAAAAATGCTGTATGAGGTGTGCCGTAGACTTGGCTAACTTGGCCCCCCTGATTGATGCGTCATGCCATCCTTTTATACTGCTTGAAAGGGCGCCATGTGAAGAAAACTGCATCAATCGGTTGCACGGATGGTTGGATATGGTTTTTGAAACTGCTCTTAACTTCCACGCAGGTTAAAACACGTGTTATTCATGAATAACTGTACGTGTCAACCTCCTGACGGTTGTTTTTCCACGTGTAGGAATCTTCGGGATACCTAGAATATCCTGTCGTATGGACAACCGGATAGATAGATCCCAGGTATCCTGATCGGCAGATGTTCTGACCGCGGGATTAGGCTGATCGCGTAATATCCTGAATGTGTAGTTCGCGTATAGCCCACGAACTTCTGACCGCGCAAGGCTTACGGTCTGACCGCGTAAAGCTGTGACTTGATCGCGTAAAGCTTGCGACCTCGTGGTGATGCCTCTCAGAATAGCTTGAGTCCGCATCTTCAGACACGTGTCTGGTTCGAACCTGTCTTGAACCAGAAGTTTATTAGGAGTGTCCCGGGTGTCAATCCTCGTCAGCTAGCCCCCAAATTCGAAGAAAACGGAGAGACGTGTTTATTTCGAATTTAAAAACTGTGCATTGGATTTTTAACCCGGCCCTTTAACTTCTCCACTTAGTGGCGCACTAAGTGAAAACGGTTGGTTTTTCAAGACGGGTTCTGACATTACGTGACGGGCAATGATGGCGCCGTAGAGATTTTTATCTCGAGGTAAAATTGTAAATGTCTTAACGAAACTCGAGGTGTCCGGGAGGCGAACCGTCGCCCTGGCGGCTATAAATACCAGACCCCTGGACATGTAAAGATTTACAATTTCCCTCTCACGCCTAAGTCTTTTTCTTGTTACCTGGCCTCCTTCCTTTTCACTTACTCTTCCCAATGGCAGATCACGAAATCATCGAGATTGAGAGCGATAAAGGGGAAATTGTCGAACAAGGGTCGAATGAAGTCCTGTCTCCCTTAAGGAAGAAACCCAAGGTTGACGAAGGATCTTCCAGTGGAACAAAGGTGAAGAACATAGCGAGTTTCTTTCTTCCTTCAGTTCCTTTGACCCTCCCCGTCCATGCCTCTCGGCAAGTTAGGCCTTTATCCTTAGAGAAAGATCCCATCACATTCGATTCTCCCATCCTTATGGGTGATCAACATCCTGGTCGGCAAGCGGTGACTATCCCTCGACCAGATGATTGCCATATTGGGTTGGCGAAGCAATCTTCTTCTGGGAAGGTTGCACTTCCACCATATGGTGATCTTCCTCCCAAGATGGGTGTATCAACGGGTTATGCACCGGGACAGGTAACAATTCTTCTCCCTTTTTTGCTGATAATTTTAGTTAATATGACTAACTTTTACAAAATGCAGGAGGTAGGAGGCCCCAGCGATCAGCCTTCTGCTGCTCCATCTCTTCCTTCCGGACAGACTCTTCTGGAAGAGAAGAATGCCCTGGAGAAGAAGACCGAGGAGATGGCCTCGAACATTCTGCGTTTAGCAGAATGTCTTGATCGATCCCGAGAAGAGGCGCACCATTTCCGTCGAGAGAGGGACTTCGCTCAGCAACAGCGAGAACTCTCTGACTTGATTAGGGACAATAGTGCGTCTGTTGTTAGGGACGATATAGATAGACTTAGAGTAGTTGCTAGTTCCTTGGGGGTTGTGGTTTGAGAACTCGCGGCCGGAGAAAACTAGCGAGTTGGATACTCTCCCGGCGATGAACGCGGAGTTCATGAAGCATGCCGAGGTGATCCTTCACTTAGTCGAACAAGGGCTGACGGCACGTGACGTCATCCGAGACTTTGTGAAGAATCGGATGAGCCCCCTACGTGAAAGGGCTCATCCGGCTTGGGAGATCACGTCCATGGCGGACACTACCCTGGACTATAACGAAGGTACTTATTTCTGACATTGAAATCCTTTTATGTCATTTTCGAAATGTATCAATTTAATTCGTATCAGGGAACAGTCCTGCCCTCAGCTGAGATTGAGAGGCGGACTAACTACCTCCTCAGGGCGTACAACGCCGAGGTAGAGGGCCCCAAGGGATCGCCTCGCCCCCAAAGCTTGATTCATGCTGGCGACGACCTTAAACAAGAGCGCCGAAAGGTAAACTTTCCACTTGGCCTCTGTTTTGCAGTTTTCATGTATGTCCAGCACTAATCAATCCCATTGGAATGAGAACAGCTCCTAGGGAGGTTTGCGGATGCAACATTCCCAAGTGAAAATGTCGGCTCTCTGAAGAAGCTGACGTCGAGGAACGTGAAGAAGGTCTCTCAGAGACCCAGGACAAAGAGTCCTGCCTCTAAGAAGACCAAGTTGAACCCTGGAGAGGGGTCTTCACGAAGCATCCCTCGTCCCGCAAGAAAGACTGCGGTAAGATATCGCATTCCTACTACTTTTTCAGGCGCGACATGGAATCACTTCTTCGTCGTACAGGGAGAGGGGAGCGAGGAGGAAGAGGATGATGTTCCTCTGATTCTTCGAAGGAGGAAGATCGTGGATCTTCCATCCAGCGATGCTCCAAGCTGCCCTGCAGAAACCACAGCTGCCGAGGAGGTGGCCGTGGCTGACCCTGCGACCACCGAAGATCTTGTGGTCGCGGGTGACCTTCCAATTCCTGAAGCCCCCGAGGTTTCAGGATCAATCATCGCTGCTTCCCTGGTCGAAGGGACGACTAAGGTAAAGGATTTTTTCGACTATTCCCTCCATGACTCTTTCTGCGCATTTGACAAGTTAATGTACATACAGGAAGGAGAGCTTCCCCCTGGGTCCACTGGGGATTCCAGGGAGGAAAATCCTCCTCCTCCGCGGACAGAGGAGGAGGTAGACGAACAAAGGCCGGTTGTGACGGTTCCAGCAACTCAGGAATCGCCAAGGCCTTCAGATGCAGCCCCACCAGTTAGTCCGGTGGCCCAGGTAAAGATCTTTCTATGTGTTTTTACCTGTTCCCTAAGAATATGCTTGTAACGTGACATTTGCAGGGGGGTGCTGTCTTATTTACCATAAGGAAGGCAAGAACCGGGGACGGCTCTCCTTCGCAAGGGGAATTGTCCCAGAAGTCCCAGGAACGAATGGGATTTAAAATAAGGTAAGAACTCTTACTTGACAGTAATCTTAGATAAAGACTGTCTGACCCATTCTTCCTGTTAGGCAAAAGAAGACAGCGCCTACACCTTTAACCGCCACTGGGGAGGTTGAAGCTAGGGCTAATGAGGGAGCCTCTAACGAAGAGCGCTCTACTCCCGTGGTTCAGGAAGTCGTCCGGACCGCGGGAGGTGAAACAAGTGCAGGGACTAGGTCACCACCAGTGGCCTCTGGGGGTGGCATCCGTTCGGCACTCCCATCAACTGTCCCCGTCGCAGGCACTTCAGGCGCGCTAGCAAGGATTCCTGCTAGCATGGATGATGCCGCTTTGAATAAGTTTATGAAGGTATGATTACCTCTGTTTCGGCGCTTGAATCGCCTTTAGAGCATACTTGACTCTCTTGCTTTGTGTCACAGGGCTTGTCATGGGTGACGAGCCAGTCGCATGCTGCAATGGCTAGCATGGCGGCTGTTCAAAAAGATCGTGACAGCTTGCGCAAGTGAGGATCGTCATTCTTCTGTTAATATAAGTAGGCTTTAATTGTGACTAACTTGATTTTGCTGCAGAGAGGTTACGTTCCTGAAGAAGGAGTTAACCAAGATAAAGCTGAACTCAGTTACAGAGTTTCAGAAACTACGGACTGAAATCAATAGACTTCAGTCTGAGAATACTGGTAAGTCGATTCCCAACTTGAGAAGACTTAAAGACGTTTCTTGTTAATAACCTCTTTTCTTTGTACAGCGCAAGCAGGTCGCATTAAACAGCTCAGCCAGGACAAGATGCTTCTCGAGTCCTCGCTCGACCACACCAATCAAGTGGTCAAAGAGTTGAGCCTACTGGTCTTCGAAAAACTGAAGGCCATAGCCAGCCTTTTGAATACCAATGTGGTAGAGTTGAGGAAGGACGACCCGAATGTCAGCGATTGGGCATCACTGCTTACAACCCAAGCAGAATCACTGCTCGAATATCTCCCTGGAGATGTACGGCGACGTGAAGAGACAATCAGGACGAGAGTCCGATCAGCCGCTTCTGCCGTACTCAGCCGGGTTCGACTTCACCATGGCCCAGATGCAAATCTGAGCGCACTGGTGGGACCGGTTGAGGTCGAGAGTGACGAACTGCTTGACGCCGTTATTGAAGAAGTTAAGCCTTTCGTTGACAAGCTCTTGGCTGAGCTAAGGATCGAATGATCCTTATATTTTGTAACCAAACAATTGTAATTACAATGCTATGTATGTAAAACTATTTTTTCAAAGGAAAGTGCATATTCACATCATAAGTTTCATACTATAAGTATATTCCTCTAGCCCCCGCCTCTGTTTTGTGAATACTGAAGCCTTAGTATTTTAAGCAGAGGGGAAAACATAAGTATGATGACCAGGGATATGCGCTTCAAACCAATGATCAAGATTAATATAACATTTTAACCTTATTGCAAACTGATAGCCACCCGGATGACCGAAGACTAGCCAGATAGTCCCATGTGCGTTGAGAAACGGCTTATTTAGGAGTAACTTATCTGGAAGTGATCATGAGATTGACCAGCGAATCCGGTTGAAAAATGCTGTAATAACCTAACCGCCAGCGATCAGCCCCCAGGTCGAAGTTGTATAATTTGGGCTTAAAGAAAAACACTCATTGTATGAAAACAAGACATGCTTTTTATGGAAAGATGCTAATTGAACAGGAAAAAGGTGATTGGAATACTTACACGTAAAACTTGCGAAGTTGATCAATGTTCCAAGTATTGGACAAAATCCGACCATCCTCCATGGCTAACCGCGCAGATCCTGGCCGCGGTACTGAGGCGACAGTGTATGGTCCCTCCCACTTTGGGGAGAATTTATTGCGGTTAGACTGGTCTTGAATTTTTTGTAAAACCAAGTCGCCCACATTGAGATCACATGGTCGCACCTTTTTACTGTGATACTTGCGTAGAGCCTGCAAGTATACCGCGGACTTAATCAGGGCGCGATCACGCCGTTCTTCCAGGAGGATGAGATCTCGTGATCGCTGTTCGGATTGGTTGACCTGTTCGAATTGATTCGTGCGAACAGATCCAATACTTACTTCCATAGGCAACACAGCCTCGGCTCCATAGACCAAATGGAAGGGTGTCTCACCGGTGGCTCGACTAGAGGTAGTTCGTAGTGCCCATAGAACAGTATAGAGCTCGTCTGCCCAAGCCCCCGAGCGGGTCTTGAGGCGATCAAAAACACGTTTTTTGATACCTTGCAATACTTGCCCATTGGCCCGTTCTATGGCACCATTGCTTTGTGGATGTGCCACGGAAGCAAAGCACACCTTGGTCCCAATCTGATCGCAGTAGTCTAGGAAAAGACCGCTAGCGAACTGAGAACCGTTGTCTGTGATGAGACGGTTTGGAACACCAAATCGTGCCACAATGTTCTTGTGAAAGAACTTTTGTGCGGCTGATGCAGTAATATTTCGTACTGGTTCGGCCTCAATCCACTTTGTGAACGTGTTAATGGCTACGAACAAAAACTTGTATCCATTGACCGCTTGTGGCATAGGACCGACGATGTCCATTCCCCAGATCGCGAAAGGCCATGCGAGAGGAATAGTTTGCAATGCATAAGCAGGTTGATGAACCTGTCTTGCATGAAACTGACACTGTGGACACATCTTGACCATAAGCTTGGCATCATCGAGTGCCGAAGGCCAGTAGAATCCCTGTCGAAAAACTTTTCCGACCAGTGTTCGGTATGATGCGTGTGCACCGCATACACCGTCATGTATTTCTTTCAAGAGGGATTTTCCTTCCTCCTGAGATATGCAGCGCATGAATACTCCTTGAGTACCCTTTCTGTACATAACCCCATCTATGAGTTTGTACAGACGCGCCTTTCGAATTAACCGATCGCTTTTGGTTTCGTCCTCGGGTAGGGTCCCATGTTCAAGATAGACCCTCAATGGATGAGTCCAATCTTGTTCCTGACCGAGGTTGGCAACGAAGGCTATTGCCGGATCATCCTCGACCGAAGTCATGATCGAAGGATGGCCCAAGTGTTCAATGAACACTCCTGCCGGAGCGGATGAGCGTGAGGATCCAATTTTGGATAATTGGTCTGCGAGAATGTTGTCCTTTCGCGGGATGTATTGGACTTCGAAGTGACTGAAGTGTTTTTCCAATCTCCTCACTTCCCCCAGGTAATGAGCCATTGTCTCATCGGAGGTGCTGTACTCCTTGTTTACCTGGTTTACAACCAGCTGTGAGTCCCCCCTCACCACTAATCGACGGACTCCGAGGAATTTTGCTGCCCGGAGCCCTGCAAGAAGACCTTCATACTCTGCTGCATTGTTGGTTGCAACAAAGTGTAGTTGAATGACATACTTAAGCTGTTCGCCCTGAGGTGTAACTAAGACCACTCCAACCCCCGAGTGTTGAAAACTACGGGAGCCGTCAAAGTACATTGTCCAATAATTGGGGCACTCCAGTTCCTTTTCCAACTGCACGGGTGGCTCAGGGTTGGTCCATTCGACCACAAAGTCGGCCAAAATCTGAGACTTAACCGCCGTGCGAGGGGTAAAGTGGATCTCAAAGGCACCGAATTCGACCGCCCATTTGGCGATTCGACCAGATTTTTCTGGATTTCGGACAATATCCCCTAAAGGAAAAGAGGAAGGTACTGTGATCTTGTGTGCTTGAAAGTAATGTCGTAGCTTACGGGAAGCCATCAGTAGCGCGTAAAGTATCTTCTGGACCTCAGGGTAGCGCTCCTTAGGACCATGAAGTACTTCGCTCACATAGTAGACGGGTCTGTGCACTCCTTCCCTTTCCGCGATCAGAACTGCGCTGACCGCATGTGGGGTGGCCGCCAAATACAGAAGCAATGGTTCATCCTTTTCAGGAGACACCAATACTGGCGGACTGGATAGATATGTTTTTACCTCCTGAAACGCTTTTTCGGCCTCATCTGACCACGTGAAGTTATGATGTTTCCGCAAGGCTTTAAAGAAAGGTAGTCCCCTTTCGCCTAATCGCGATATGAAACGACTTAAAGCTGCCATGCGACCAGCCAGGCGTTGAACATCCTTCATGGTCGAGGGCGACCTCATTTGCTCAATAGCTCTGATTTTCTCAGGATTAACCTCAATGCCCCTGGAACACACAAGAAAACCAAGAAGCTTTCCGGAAGAAACCCCGAAAGAACATTTCTCCGGGTTCAATTTTATTCCAAAGCGATTCAAGTTACAGAAGGTTTCAGCAAGATCGTCCAAATGAGATAATCTTTTGGTACTCTTTACAACCAAGTCGTCTACATATGCTTCGAGATTACGCCCTATCTGGGAAAGAAAGGTCTTTTGCATCAAGCGCTGGTACGTGGAACCAGCGTTCTTGAGACCGAACGGCATTCTGACGTAGCAGTATGTGCCGAACGGGGTGATGAAGGCAGTTTTCTCTTCATCGTCTTCTGCCATGCTAATTTGATGATATCCCGAGTAGGCATCCAGAAAACTCATCAGTTCGCAACCCGCAGTGGAGTCAACCAGCTGGTCGATGCGGGGAAGGGGAAAGTCGTCCTTCGGACAGGCACTGTTGAGGCTAGTATAGTCGACGCACATGCGCCACTTGCCATTTGACTTGCGGACCATGACCGGATTGGCGAGCCAGTCCGGGTGATTTACTTCGCGGATAAACCCGGCTTGTAAGAGTTTGTCTAACTCTTCTCGGATGGCTTCCTGTCGGTCGGTGGCAAAACGCCTGAGCTTTTGCTTTATTGGTCGTTGTCCAGGTCAGATTGCTAACCTGTGCTCAATTACTTCCCTTGGGACACCGGGCATGTCGGACGGTTTCCACGCAAACACATCTGCGTTAGCCCGGAGGAAAGCAACGAGGTCGAGTTCCTATTTGTCATCCAGGGCTGACCCAACCCGAATTGTCTTGGATGGGTCATCTGGGTACAAAGGAACTTGTTTGAGTTTCTCATCTGGTCGAGGAGCAGCCCTGATCGCATCGGTGGCGACAGTGGCGACCTGAGCGTCCCGGAGGGGAAGTTGATCGACCATCTCCAAAGATAGCCGGTCGCACGTGAGCGCCACGTTGCGACTTCCTCGGACCGAAATGACACCTTTGGGGCCAGGCAATTTCCCGCACTGATAAGTATAGTGCGTTGCCATCATGAACTTAGCAAGAGTCGGCCTGCCAAAGATTGCATTATAAGCTGAATCACAATCGATTACATCGAAAGTAACCAATTCTGTTCGAAAGTTATCTGGTTCTCCCAGAGTGACCGGGAGGACCACTTGTCCCAATGGCATCATGGAGGGGCCTGGGATTATCCCATAAAACGGATGGATTATGGGCTTGATCTTCGAATGAGGAATTTGCATCTCGTCGAGTGCCTTGACTAATAAAAGATCAAGGGAACTTCCCCCATCGATCAGGACCCTTTCGACCCTCGCGTTACTGATGATTGGGGTAATAACCAGAGGTAGCCTCAATGGTCGAGTTAGCCCCGCAGGACAGTCAGCGCGATCAAACGTCAAAGGCATATCCGACCAACGGGGATATTGAGGTTCACCAAGGGATGTTTCCGTTTGGTTAACCTCTCGGCAAAAAGTTTTAAACTGCCTTTTGGAAACGAAAGAGGAGGAACCTCCGAAAATGACATTAACATGATTTTGAGGTACCTGGTAAGCCATTTCTTCGTCTCCATCGACGTCTCTAACCCCGCACGCCTGCTCTTTGGGCGGTAAGGTTGGCATTGGCCCAGCTCCTTGGTAGAAATCATCCAGCTGTTTCAACCAACTTCTGCAGTTTTTGAGATCGTGGCCTGCGGAATTGTGGAGTGGACACCACCTTTTGCCCTCCTGTGGATTAGTTGATTTTTCTGGCTGGTCGGAATCCCGGCCACCAGAAGCAGTTTTACTTTTAAAAGAAGACTTATTACCTTTGGTCGAAGGTGGTTTCTCCGCGATCGCGACCTCACGGTACTGTCCAGAGCGGTTCCTCTTCGACTTTTTTGACTTCCCACCCAGTGAAGACTCCGGCTTTTTGCTCGAATCTTCTTTCTTGGCGTCCTTGAAACCTGGTTGGGGCGGTAGGTCCCCCTTGTCAACCATTCGGTTCCATTCGACTGCCTCGGCTGCATCGGAGTATCGATCAGCCATATCGAACAGATCGGCCACCGATCGAGGAGGGTGAATGAGCAAGTCTTCAGTGAATCTCCGGTATCGAACGGCATGCTTAAATGCCCTGATTACGGAGCCATCAGATATGTTCGGGATGGTATTTCTTACCCCGACCAACCTCTTGACAAACTGCCGAAGCGTTTCGGTCGAAGTTTGCCGCAATCTATGCAAGTCGTCCTCCTTACCCGGCTTTTGGTAACAGTTTTGGAAATTGCTGAGGATGGCATCGCATAGCATTTCCCAATTGTAGATAGAACCCTCAGGCTGATTGAACAACCAGGTTCTAGCCGGTCCTACGAGGACTGTTGGCAGGTAGTTAGCCATGACCTTGTCATCGCCTCCTGCTGCTTGGATGGCAGTAATATAGATCTGAAGAAACTCGGATGGGTTCTGAGTTCCATCAAACCTCTCAATGGCCCCTGGTCGAAACTTATCGGGCCAAACGACCGCTCGTAGGCCAGGCGAGAAAGCTTTGCAACCAACGTAAGGACCGTGGACCGTCCTGCGACTTTCGGTCAGGTTTCGAGCAAACTCACTTAATGGCGGGGTTACTCGGGGTCCCAAACGAGAATGAACGGGAACTCGATCCCTAGCACGAGAGTCCTGCATTCGCCGATATTTGTCCTGTCGGGACGGTATAGGCGGCGGGTAATTCCGTCGGCCAGAGCCCGAATGAGGACCATCTCGTTCATGGGAATGTGTCACTGAGCGGGAAGAGGCTGTCGGGGTCGCCTCGGATGCGACCTCATCCAGTCTTTCCGCCAGGATCCTGTAAAAGGCCGGTCTCTGCGCATCCGTGACCGTAGGAGGAAAATTGCGCATGACTTCCGCGATAGATCGCAGTCGACCATGGGTACTTCTCCTAGGGGCACCAGGTGTTATTGTTTCCTCGTCCACTGGGAAATGCTCCGGTGGTAAGGAAGGAGTCTGGTCACGTCTACGACCACGCGACCGTCGAGAAGAACTCGGGGCAGCATCGTAACGAGCCTGCGCATCTTGAAGAGCCTCTAGGGCAGTTCTGCGTAGTTCGTTGTTTTGTTGCTCGAGATCTTGCTCCTCCTTCTGTTTGCGATCTTGTTCTTCCCTGGCAGCCTGTTGATCGGGAGTTTCCTCCGACAACGCAGCAAACTGCCTAGGGAGAGAAGTTGTCGATGGGGAGAACATCTCGGTCTGTTCCGAGTCAGACTCGAAATCAAAGAGACGGTGAAGGTTATCAGGGTCGAACCTTCCTGGGCTAACCTCGGGGTCACCATCATACTTTCCCTCAGCGGGATCGCATGACGGGCCGGATTCATCACCTAACACATTAAGAACCTCTGCGGGTTCTGACCTTGTGCCAGTTACCTCCTGGTCGATTATCATGACTTGGGGAGATGATTCATCCTGGGGAAGATTCTGGCCTTCGACCTCTTCCATCGGAACAGGATCACTTGGAGAAGGCATTGGGATATGAGCATAATCCTCGAGATCGAAATCATTCTCGGAATCATATGCTCCGGCCATGTTTCGGCAAACCTCCGAATTTCAATTAAGACGCCTTGAGAAAGGCCCCACGGTGGGCGCCAGCTGTCGACGATTTGGACTCGGAGTCCTCAGCCGAACTTATGCAGAATTTGTAATAGTGAGACCTTTCAAGATGACCCTTCGGGAAGGTATGCTGAACAATGGTGAACAGGAGCACAGAGAATTTAGACAGGTTCGGGCCCTTGATGGTGGGAGTAAAAGCCCTACGTCCTGTTGGGATTTCACTAAGTATGGTAAAGGTTTACAAGTGGAGGAAAAAGTCCTCACAGGCGAGGATTTTTCCTGTAAAAAGTGTACAAAGATAAGCTAAAGAAGACTTAAAAATGCTGTATGAGGTGTGCCGTAGACTTGGCTAACTTGGCCCCCCTGATTGATGCGTCATGCCATCCTTTTATACTGCTTGAAAGGGCGCCATGTGAAGAAAACTGCATCAATCGGTTGCACGGATGGTTGGATATGGTTTTTGAAACTGCTCTTAACTTCCACGCAGGTTAAAACACGTGTTATTCATGAATAACTGTACGTGTCAACCTCCTGACGGTTGTTTTTCCACGTGTAGGAATCTTCGAGATACCTAGAATATCCTGTCGTATGGACAACAGGATAGATAGATCCCAGGTATCCTGATCGGCAGATGTTCTGACCGCGGGATTAGGCTGATCGCGTAATATCCCGAATGTGTAGTTCGCGTATAGCCCACGAACTTCTGACCGCGCAAGGCTTACGGTCTGACCGCGTAAAGCTGTGACTTGATCGCGTAAAGCTTGCGACCTCGTGGTGATGCCTCTCAGAATAGCTTGAGTCCGCATCTTCAGACACGTGTCTGGTTCGAACCTGTCTTGAACCAGAAGTTTATTAGGAGTGTCCCGGGTGTCAATCCTCGTCAACGAGGCCATGCTCTTGGGCTGCGTCTCACGCGCTCCCTGCTGACTCGCCGCCTCCTGGTCAAGGGGGACTCCCAACTTGTGGTTTGCCAAATGGGCAAGTCATACTTGTGCCACGACGCAAACCTGAGTCTTTACTTGGGGGAGGTGCGCATGATGGAGAGGCACTTCGAGGGCCTGGAGACCCGGCACATCCCTCGGAGGGACAATGACCGCGTCGATGCCTTGGCCTGGGCGGCCAGTGCCCGGGAACCTCTCCCCGGGGGCATTCCTAGAGATCATTGCAAAGCCCCGGTGACCCCTCTGGGCACGGACCCCGAGTGCTGTGACCCGGAGGTCTCTGAGATTGCCCGACTCGCATCCTAGATGGACCGCCTCATCTCCTTCATAAGGGGGGAAGGGGAGCCTCCCGGTGGCGTCGAGGTGAACGCCTCCGTGCCAAGGAACAGGCGTACCTCCTACTAGAGGGAAAGCTCTACAAGCTGGGCACCTCCGCCCTGCTCCGCTGCCTCCCGCGGGCAGAAGGACTCTGGCCCCTCGAGGACATCCATTCGGGGAGCTGCGGGTCTCACCTGAGCCTGTGCTCAGTCACGGTGATGGTTCTCCGCCAAGGCTTTTATTGGCTTCCTGTGGTCCACGATGCGCGAGACCTTGTCTTTGTGTGTGAGGCCTACCAGAAAATGGCAAAGGGCTCAAAAATGCCCTCCGCGACACTGCGGGCCATCCTGATCACTTGGCCCTTCGCGCGTTGGGGGGTGGATCTTCTTGGTCCCTTTCCCCTGGCGCCAGGGGGCTACAAGTACGCGGTGGTCGCAGTGAACTATTTTTCTAAGTGGGTGGGGGCTCAGCCCTTGGCCAGCACAACCTCCCAAGCAGTACTGCGGTTTTTTTGGAAGAATATCATATGTTGCTTTGGGGTCCCCCAAGAAATCACCGTTGACAATGGGACCCTATTTGACTCAGCATATTTTCGTGAGTTCTGCATAGGCTTGGGGGATACCATCCACTTTGCCTCTGTAGCTCATCCCCAGAGCAATGGAGCCGTCGAAAGGGTCAACGATGTGATCCTACAGGGATTGCGCGGGCGACTCGAGCAGACCACCTCTAGGCGAGGCACATGGGCGGAGGAGCTTCCAATCATCCTCTGCTCCATGCGCATGATCCCGAGCTGAGCAACAAGGCGTACCCCCTTTTCACTCGTGTACACGGTCATTGTGGGTTGAGCTCTTAGATGGAGCCACGACCGCCGCATACCAAACCAACGAAGCGAATCAACGGCTGGAAGTCGACCTCATCGAGGAAGAGCGTGACCAAGTGTTCCTCCTCCACGCCATCTATGAGCGCGAAATGGCGCACGTGTACAATCGGTGCATCCGCGCGAGAGCTTTCCACCTTGGGGACCTTGTCCTCAAGTGCGTGACTGACCCCCAGGCCCAGGACAAACTTTCCCCCAAGTGGGAAGGCCCATACAAGGTCTCTACGGTCCTGGGCTCGGGGGCTTACAAGCTCTCCAATCTTGAAGACCAGGAGCTGAAGCACACTTAGAATGTAGACTTGCTTTGCAAGTTCTACATCTAGCCTCCGGGCTCACTCCCTCCCCCGTCATGACTTCACAGGGGGAGGTGCTATACTCACCGTTCCCTTCCCCACCGCGGCTCCACAGGGGAAGGCGTTGTATTCACTATTGCCTCCCTCGCTGTGGTTCTGCGGGGGGAGGCGTTGTATTTATCTTCATTAATACAAATGGCTTTTTGTTCAACTCTGGAATTTTTCCAGATTCTTACCTTACCGCCTCTAAGGCGATGCCCTCCCTGTGATGATGCCCTCCTCATGAGGATGTAGCTAACGCAGCCTAAAAGTCCCTACGACGAGAGCCCCGCTCCCGTAGGGCGGCTTACAGTAATCCCTCGTGAATTGAGGGGGTAAGCGGCAAACCAGTTCCCATGAACTATGGTAGTGAGTCAATTTGAGACACTAGTCCCCCCTCAAACACTCAAGCCCGTCATCGGGCTCACCTTCCTCTGGGAGCGAGTTTCCCCTTCTGCGGGTGATGGAATTCTCGGTTGTCTTGGAATTCTCGACCGGCCTTTGGAATTTTTTGACCGAAAAAATCCACGGCCACACCAAATTTCTCGATCGGCTCCATGCTCACAGCGACCGGGGGAAATTTTTGATGGCCCTGGAATTTTTCGACCGGGAAAATCCACGGTCAGGTCCCAGAATCTTCGACCGAGGGCTATGTGACCCTGGTATTTATCGACGTCTGGGCTTTTCGTTCCTTACCCACAGCACGCGGCGCCAAGCTGCACCCCACTGTGGGGGGGGGGGGGGATAACCCGTGCCCGGATAGGAGATAATATTTTTCAAAAAATTTTGAAGACAACTCTCAAGCAAATACAAGGAACAAGCAAATTCAAAAACCTTTTGTTGGTTGAACATTAAACCGGGGGACAACCCCCCCGGTGGGTTAAGGTGTCACCGGGACCAATACCTGGGCACAAAGAAGATACAACCCGGGGAGTTAAGCTCCCACGGGAAATTACCCCGGAGGACAACCCCCTCCGGTGAGGAACTACGCCTAATATTCTCAGAGGCCTTCCCTGAGCTCCCTGGAAAGATCCTTGTAGAAGTTACTCCGACCAATTTTCTTAGCCAGCCGGGGGGCGTATCTGAAGTGGCAAGACCCACCAGGACCCCTCTTCGGAGTAGACAGCTCGGCGCGACAATTATCAAAATTTTCCAAGTGCCACTCTGGGAGCCACCGCAGCCGGACCGGCTCCTAGAGAACGCCCACCGACGGGCCCTCGAAAAGCTCGGGGGCCTAGCAACTAGCGTGTCCCTCGGTGGCTAGGCTCAGCAGGGTAGAGGCCACTTGGGCACTGCCCGGGCTATGCCACCCGGGGCTCGGGAACTCCCAGTCGGGAGTTAGATTACGGAATGCCTGCTTGCAACCGGACAAGATTTAGCAAAAAGGCTTTTCATTTCATTAATCAATCGAAGGTTTACAATTTTCCGGGGATTCTTCTAAGAAGCTACCGGGAGCAAAAATCCTAGAAAAAGCAAAATCTATCTAAAGACCGGGGGGAGCTCATACTTTCTCGTCGTTGTCCCCCCCGGGGGAAACCTTGGCTGCTTTCGCCGCCCCCGTCGGTTGTGCGCTGCGGGACCCTCATTTCAGGAATCCGGTGGCAACCGCCCAGGTGGGTTGCACTCAGAAATAGTACATTGCAGCTCACAACAACATGATGCATTATATAAAAAATGCAAGTAATTAAAACAAGTGCTGATCACAAGGACAAACATTACATAGCATAGTGCCGAAATGACGCACTTTAATGTTGATACAAAATTAAGGAGTTTTCTTCGACACAAAGGTCGGCATAAAATAAAACAACGACAGTAAGCAAAAGGACTTCAACGGTCTTCATCTTCATTTGCAGCGGCATTGCATGGGCTTCCTCCACATCGGGCTCCACTTGGTAAGTGACCCTCTAACAAGCTGGATCTTCTGGAGCAGTTTTTTCTTCTACCATGTTGGGTTCAAGACCATAGGACTCAGGGTCAGTGAATCCTTCTTCCAAATTTTGTTTGCAAAAGCAAGGGTGAGCACATTGTCCACATGGTGCTCAACAAGTCCAAATAAGAATGCGGATATATATATAGATGAGGGGGAAATTCTCAAAGAATGGCTCTTTGGCCCATAGAATAGATTTTCACTCTTAGTTTTGAAGAAAAGGTTTTTGTTTTCAAAAGCGAGGCTTTTAAAACCCTAAGCTAGATTTTCATATGATGTTGTGTGTGGCGGTCTTCCGTGAGTCACCACTTTACTCTGATTTTGTGAAAAACTTTCCAAAGGCTACTTGTGCTGCATCGATGTGGATAGAATCCACCGTGCGCAGACTCCATGACTTGGGAGCTCAGAGTATCCGATACTTTTTATAACTTTGCAAAGGTGTACCACCTTAATCCACCGATCACTCAGCTTTCAAGTCGGTACCTCTCCATGCGACTTTTACGCATGTGACAAGGCCGAGATCACACAACAGTTTACAATCCTGGCATTGACAATTCGCTGCCAGGTAAATAGACATTCCAGTCCTCATTACCGTTGTGGGTACTCCCCACAACCAATTCTTCCTAGCCTTGGTCTATTGTCTCGCAAGACACATAGCCTCTTTTGATTACAGTCGCGCACAACTTAATCCAGGCTTAGGGCGTCTTCCTTCTTACACCTTATCCTCTCATTATTTTTCTGATCTCACATCAGTCATGGCCCTCAGTGGCCCACCAGTTTCTCTCAAGAAATCGGACCGACAACCATTGCAGGGAAAAGCTAATAACGAGAAAGCTACTATATTGCGCCCGTCCCATACCGGGCAAGTGGTTGGTACGTTTTTCATGCCGTATGGAAGTACAACACAAGGTTCTCGTCCTTATGAATCTTTAGTGAGGAGTCTTTCACATTCCCAGTGCGCACATAGCACCAACCAATCAAACCATCCTGACTATCGATTCCAATCACATTTTCTTTCACAAAAGGGGTTTTGAGTATGCTTTTCTCACATGTGACCATTTAACATTTAACATATAATCTTGAGCATAGTATAGCCTAAGCATGATATTCTAAGGTGACAAGGGTGCATGGATATTCAATCACAAAAGAGGCTTCACAATTATTTAGGTCATATCTAATCACTTTATTTGAATATAATCCTCATTTGAATATAAGGCATGCATATACTTGAAAACAGCTAACATACTTCACTTCAAAATATTAGGATAGACATGATCAAGGGTTTGAGACTTGCCTTGTAGTGAGGGGTCTAGTGACTTAGACGATTCTTTGAAGATCTCTTCCGCTCCTTCAACCTCTGGTTCCACCGCGGATACAAATAATACATACACACCACATAAGCATACAGAAATAGTTGCACTAGAAAATAATAAGTAAATATATCATGCATGCAAGGGGAAAAGATGGCTCTAGGTGGGTTTTCTGGAGATGTGACAGTAGAGAATATTGTAGAACATGGCTCCAGGAGCTTAGTGGAAAAAGTGACATTTCAATTGCTCAAATAGAAAGGGTTAAACAAGGCCAATGCCAGTGACTGACATGCATTGACACTGCACTGACACTATCAAAAACTAGGGCAGAGGGGTGAATCTGGTTCTGGGCTTCAAACTCTTCGCCAACTATGTCTAGGAAGTAGGCGTGGATGCCAGGGACACATTGGCGGTGGTTTTAGGGCAAAAGATGGCCGGACGGCAATGAACAACGGCGATGAACCACGGTGGCGACACGGCACAGGCACGGGTCTAGACAGGAACTTGGCAAGAGCATAACTCTTGATTTGGGCAGATTCAGGGATTGGGCTTGTGGAATGAAATGCTCAGGGGATTGGGACCTAGCTAAATGACAAAGTGGCATCGGCTAGATCGGCCGGAAAGCGAACTCCGGCGAATTGAGCCGGAGACGAAGGCACATAAATTGGGCTATTCGATTTAAAGCATTTGAGCTCGATTCCAAGATTGTGAAGCATCCTGGGGACAATAGAAGGCTACTGGGGAAGTCAATTTGGCTAGAGGATCACCGGAGAAGCTCGGCGACGAGCTCTGGTGAACTGATGAAATCCCAAATTGGGGGTTCTTCGATCTGGGAAAAATTGAAGGTTTCGATCTTACAGGCTTACTCTACTTAGCTCACTGATCACTTTGTTCTACTAGGACGAAGGCCAATTCGGTTTAAATCACTCAGCATGGGGGGAACAGCGGAAAAGGGGAAATCCGATGGTCGCCGGCGCTAGGGTTCGCTGGGGTCCAATTAAGTGCTATGATACAGAGAGGAAGGTGAGGGGAACTTACTGGTGAACTTGGATTGGAGAAGGAGGCAGTCACTTGAGTTGGCGATGAGAACTCCTCAGGTAGCTTGTCGGGGAAAGGTGAACACGAGAGCTAAAGCTACGAGGTGGCTGGAGTGGTGAGGTGTGAAGAGCTCTGGGCGAGGGGGAGGGCTTATATAGCCAGCGGCTGGGGTCCTCGAAAGTTGAAGCAATCGAGCAGGAGATGCGTGACTGGTGCCGGAGCAAGATTGAGACGGCGTTGGGAGGCTTCGGCATGGCGGCGAAGTGGCCAAAAAGCTCTGACAACAGCAGGAACGCGTGCGCGAACGGCATTGCTGGTGGTCACCGGTCATCGCCACGGTGGAGGGCTTTGGCGTGACGCGAACACCACGTGCGGACATGTAGGATATGACCATTAGTGAAGACAAAAGCTGGCTGGCGATGAAGATTGCGGCGGCGATTCACGGCGAACGGCAGTGGTTGCGGTCGAGGTGGTCTCTGGTTGTCGTCGCAAACGGGCTCAGCCCTGGTCGAGGTCGAAAAAGGGGCCAGGGACTAATCCGTGAAGATTTGGACTGATCTGTAAGGATTTGTTCGGGATTTTTGGAGCTGTTTGCAATTTTCAGGATTTGGAGGGCTGATTTGAGATCTGATTTTGTAGATGAGTGTCACTAAATCACTTGAACTCATCTAGCAAGAAGAATGGTAAAATCCGATAAGATCTGGTGGTTTTGACAAAAATCGAAAACAGGGTAAACAGGGTAATTAGGGTTTGAAAATTTGGCGAGGCCGAAACTAGGGTTTTGGTTAAGATTTTTGAGTTCTTCCAGAAGGGAAAAACGTTCAAAAAAGTAAAGGGAAGACAAACACTAGATTAGATTGGAATTTGGAGGTGGTCTGAAACTTTTAGTCTTTTTGGGCTTCTGACAACTCTTAAAGGACTAATCTGAAATACTTTTGGACTGAAAAGCGAAAATGATCTGAAAGGTGGAGTTTAGGTGCCAACTTTTTAAGTTAAGGTAGTGGCATACCTAAGATCATGATTTTGAGATAAGAGATCAAAATGGGGTTGAGACATCTAAGATTCCAATGAAGATATGCTGACTAGCAAGCAAAAAGTATAGCAAAAACTGGGATGTTACAGTTTGTACCGTTAGAAGATCTCAAAAATTGCTTAGAATTATTCGTATTCAAATAGTTTTATTCTATCGGTAATGTATGTTTATACCGTTAGAAGATAGCGCAAATATCTTAGAACGGTTCGTGTTCTACAACTAGTCTTATTCTATCGGTAATGTATGTCTATACCGACAGAATATGTCAAAAAATTCCTATCGGTAGGATGTAGTGTTCTGATAGAACTGTTCTCCTTCTACAAATAGTTTTATTCTATCTGTAATGTATGATTATACCGTTAGAATAGATCAAAAATTACTAACGGTAGGCTGTTGTGTACCGATAGAACTGATCTAGTACGATAAATACCCGGTGTGTCTCTTGCATTCTCACAGTTCATCGGGCACTCGTAGCCCTAACCCATAAGCTCCATGGATGGCCGGCGCACCTGTACCGGCGACCGCTGCACCTCCGCACCTCCATCGACGCCCACTAGATTTCGGCATCGCAAGCAAGGTACATAAAATTTCGGCAATATTGTTAGATTATTCTAATCCGATTATGGCAATTATTCTGTAATTTTTGTATCCTTCATTTTGATGTGTCTTCTTTTCAATTTGATTATGTACGGTGTCTTGTTCCTGTTTTTTATTAAAACAACTACATAATATCACTGTGGGACTGATAATGTTCAATTGTTTGCTTATCCTATCAAATGAAGAAAATTATCAGGATATATTTGCAATACAAACTCTATCTAACATAGTGAAATGCCAATAAGTGTATAAATGTAATATCTTCATCTCTCAGTAGGTTTCTCAATGCCAACTTGGACTTAGTAATAATTGAAATTGAAAGATCATGAAATTGAAAATGAAATTGAAAAATCATGAAATTGAAATTGAAAGATATTTGTAATTGAAATTGAAATTCAAGTTGAAATTGAAAGATCATGAAATTGAAAGATCATTAATGTCAAGATATTTACAATATCATGAGATACACAAATATCTTGATCTTCTCTGTAGGTTGTTCAATGCCAATAACATTGTCAAAAGCCAACTAGCTTGCTCAATGATCAAGTGCATGTAAAAAGTTCATTAAATAATTAATATATGTATATTGGCAAGGTAATTTTTTCTGATGAAATAGAGTAGAAATGTAATATCTTGATCTCCAGTTGCAAGTTGACGTTACTATGACGAAGCACAACCTAACCTTCAGTTGGTAGTCTTTCTCGGATAGGGAGTCATGTAGGAAACAGTAAACAATCTTAATTTGCTCTAGAATGCCTATTTATGATCTGTGCAGGTCCTTGGATGATGCTCATCAGGGGCAACGTATTTCACGGTTCTTCATTGCAGTACGCTACCTACATTGGCTTGTTGGCGAAAGAAACGGTGAAGATCACCATCGAGAGCTAGAAAGAAAAGGTGAAGATCACCGTCGAGAGCTGGAAAGAAACAGTGAAGATCATCGTCGAGAGCTGGAAGGACGTGAAGGGCGAGATCTTGGTTGGCTCGGTTGAGAGGATCCTTAAGCCCGGCGTGTTTCTCAAATCAGGACCTATAGAAAGCATCTTACATTTGTATCGGTATTTCAGCCATTTTTTTGCAGGCACCAGCTTGTGGCCAGATGCTTACCTGCTTGGAGAAGAAGAATTGTTGTCATTTGCACAGCCATACTACACCATCATTACATAGAACAACATCTTGGAAGGTAGGTTTTTTTTGTTAATGGAGTTGAGTTGAGTTGAGTTGTGTCGTGGTATTGCGAATACCCCGGCAGGTTTTGTGAACGATCCTAGCGAAGATTATGCGATGCGGGATGACCGGGTGACCGGTCCTCCCCCGCCGGACAAACACAAAAATTGTTGGGGGAAATCTCCATGCGGCCAACTCCAGGTAAGTTCATGATTGCCCGGGGACAGTGGCCCCCTTTTAGGCTCCCGGGATCGTGCCTCCGGGGCATGTCCCGGGCGCCGCCATTTGCCCGGGGACAGTGGCCTCCGGTGCCTGTCCCGGGCGCCGCCTTTTGGCTCCCGGGACGATGCCTCCGGGGCATGTCCCGGGCGCCGCCTTTTGGCTCCCGGGACTCTGTCCCCTGGGCGGGTCTCGGGCGCCGCCATTTGCCCGGGGACAGTGGCCTCCGTTGCCTGCCCCGGGCGCCGCCTTTTACCCGGGGACAGTGGCCTCCGGTGCCTGCCCCGGGCGCCGCCTTTTACCCGGGGACAGTGGCCTCCGTTGCCTGCCCCGGGCGCCGCCTTTTACCCGGGGACAGTGGCCTCCGGTGCCTGCGCCGGGCGCCGCCTTTTGGCTCCCGGGACGATGCCTCCGGGGCATGTCCCGGGCGCCGCCTTTTGGCTCCCGGGACCTGTAACATCCTGAGTTTTGGGGTAAAAAGTTCTTTCTTAAAAATCATGCATACATATGTCTCTTCTAGATCAACCAAATCAGCCTCAGCTTTATTCTGTTCTAGCCCTAAAATCTCCAAATCTATCCTGCGACCCCAAGTCAATATCTGACTTGCCAGATTTGATCTATCAGTTATCCTAAACCTAAAAGCCTTCAGAACTTGGATTCAATTCTATCCCTAACTTCCAGAATTATCAACTCTTTTCTGTTTTCGAAAACAGAATATCTGTTATTACCTTTTACCCTAAGTTTCAGAAATTCAGATTTAATCAAAATCTTAGCCAAGTTCAGACCAGATTATTCCTGGATTATGATCAAGGGTATGCCAATACCTTAATCCAAAAAGTTGGCAGCCAGATTTCACCATCTGAACCTTTTTCACAAATCAGTCCAAGAGTATCGCAGATCAGTCCTTTTTCCAGATTTTTCCAAAAGCCAGAAAGGCAAAATGTTGCAAATCATCTCCAAATTCGAATCTGATTCAGGGAACATCTCCCAAATGCTTTTCAACACAAATTCTTCTTTTATGAATATCTCAAAATCAAACCCTAAATCCCAGAATTCGAGATCAATAAGTTTCAGACTTATTTTACCCTAATCTACTCTGTTTTCAGTTCATATCAAAAGTCATCCAAATGTCTCAAACTTTATCTTCTAGCTGTGCCAAATCATCTATGGAATTAAGTATACCAAAACAGCAGAATCAATTTCAGTTTAAACCTTCCAAATCTCCAGAATTACATTTCAGTCCAAATCAAGAATTTGAAATTGCAATCAAACCCAAATTCGACCAGGACAGCAGCTGCTGTGCACGACCAGAGATCACCGTGCGTTTGCGCCGCGCTTGCTCGCCGCCGGCCACGCCTCGCCTCGCCTGAGCTCGTGCTCACTTGAATCTGCATGTGCACACGCGTCCACGCCCCAGCCATCACCGTGGCAGCGCCGTTGAACAACATCTGCTCCTGTGCGCGACCAGCAGCAGCCATTGTCAGTGTCTTCTTGCCACGTTACTTGCTTCACCAGCCTTTGTCGCCACCGCCTTGCACCGCCCGACATTGATGAGACCCGATGTAGCACAGCTTCGCCTTGCCAGTGCACAGTCGCGTCGCCGCTCGCCGTTGTCGCAGCTGCGCCCGGCAAATCTTGTCATCTGGCACCGATTCATTGCTGTAAATCCTTGCAAGCTTCGCCCACTGCTCTATTTAAACCACCAGTGCCTTGTATCATCTCCTCTTCACCAGGACTTAGCCAATTTTGCAAATTCTCTCGCTGCAGTCGTCTTCTCCGGCGAGTCCAGCAAGAAGCTCCACGGTGGCAGCCTCAACCGCAGCATCTCTTGCCAAATTAACAGTACCAGTGAGTTCCTCTCATCTCACTCATCGTGCTGTACCACTTAATTGGATTACCTTGCACCTTATCGCCGGCGATCACCGGAATTGCCGATTACCCTGTTTCTGCAATGTAGCTTAATTCAGCCCGAATTAGCTTTCGATCCTGTGGAAGAAGTTGATCAGTGAGCCGTTTCCAGCAAGCCTATGCATCAATATCGCCAGATTGAGCTTCAATCGAAGCTTTCCCCAATTTTGAGCTTCTCTAGAAACCGGCGATCGTCGCCAGGCTTCTCCGGTCATCCTTCGGCCAAATTGATCGTGCAGGTAGCTTCCTCTTATCTCTCTTTCACTTCCTGAGCTTGGAATTGAGTTCATTCGGCCTAAATCGAAAACCCCCAAATGGTAGTGTTTCTTCTCCGGCGTTGATCACCGGAAAACCTATTCCTGGCCGTTTCAGTTTCATCCACTTTGTCATTCAAGTGTGCCTCAACCTCCTAAACATTTTTGCCTTCTAGCTCGATCTCTGAAACTGCCCAGAATTCAAGTTATAGCCATGCCAAAATCTTGTCCAGAACTGCTCCAGTGCAACTAGTTCACCTCAGTTCATCACTGAATTTCATCACCTTCTAGCCATCTTCTGCCATAGATCCTGTTGAATGATTTGTTCCTGGTATCATTGCCTACCTCCCAGACAAAGTGGTGCATCATTTGGAGCCCTAGATCAAAAGTTATGCCAAGCCCTAGTTTCTGGCCATGTCAAGATCAATGCCAGACTATGTCAGTCAGTGGCATTAGCCCTTTTCACTCTCTTCCAGATGTGCATTTTGGGCATAACTTTGTCTCTTAGATTCCTGGGGTTGTGATTTACATTTTATTCTTCTATCACAACTTGATTTGAGCCCTTGAATTATACTTGCTACTAAACCCTAGCTTTTGACACTATTCCAGTGCATGCCAGCCAATGGCATTGGCCTTGTTTACCCACTTCTGATTGTGCATTTTGAAAGCCACTTTGCCCACTGAATTTGTAGAGTTATAATCTACACTTTCTTCTACTGTCATAACTTGAGAGAAGCTCTCTAGTTTTCCTTGAAGTTATGTCAGAATCTTGATCTGAATGTCAATCTGCCGACATTCGTTGTTTTTGATCAAACCAGCCACAAAACTGATGTTCTTATTGTAACCTTGAGATCCTAAGAGCATCTAACACCCATCCTTAGCCAATTCCTTGAAACACTAGATCTCAACTCAGTTCAGCTTACAATCTCAATTATCTCCAGTATCGTTCAGTTATCCTTGTTAAGCATATCTGCATATAGATCCTAAATCATTTTAATATATAAGTAATATTTGTGTGTATTGTTTGTTTGTTGCCGAGCAGATCCAGAAATCAAGTTCGAGGACTTCGCTGTTGACCCGTCATCAACTGCTGTTTCTTACGACGCGGAAGGCAAGTCATATCCTTGGTCATCTTGAACCTATATTTTGAATGTTGCTATAATATAACCTTGAATATAGGCAATATTGCTTGTGAAAGATTGAGAATGGCTGATTTATGAATTGGCAGTACTAGACTAGTTATCTGTGAAATGTGAAATAAACAAGTTTTGAGCCATGAACTATTATATGTATCTATATACTTATATTCATGAAATAAAACCCTAGCCGTGACCAGAAAAATGGTGTGGATGGCTGTAGCACTGGAGGTGCTAGACTGCAAAGGAATGCAGGCACTGAAGGTGCAGGGTTGTGGATGGTCTGGTCACTGGCATATAAGGACTAGAACCTTGTGTTGTGCGTCTAGTGGCATGAACAACGTGCTAACCGCAAGCCTGGTATGGGACAGGCCTGAACAAGTACTTATGTGGATCATACATGAAACCCCTGCATGAGTTGTGTTGTGATCATTGACTTGGAGGCTGACTCCCACTATCACTGAAGGTGATCTGATATTTGACCCAGTAATGGGAAAATGAGGTGGGGTGGAGGTTTGGATACAACCTGCCACAACTATGTCTCGCTGAGAGCCACAGGGTTGGGGGTGAATTGTGAGTGAGACATAACAAAAGTTCTTGTTATCTCCACCTTGCCACTCACACATGGTTGTGAGGAGGGGTCTAATCATTTTGTTATGATAGGATGGGCTTGAAAGTGGAATATCTTGCGGGTAAATTGGTACCTCTCTGCAGAGTTAAAAACGTATTCGAATACTCCTAGCTCCCGGGTTTTATAGGAGTCTGCTGCGGTGGATTAAATCCACGGGGTGTGACACAAGTATTATTTTCTAAATAAAATATGTTTTAATCAAGATTACCCAAATGACATGTGTTGTCATGATAAGGAGTACTACCGTGGGCTGTCGTGTGTCGACGTGTCGCGGTAGTGCTATAATCTAGTGAACATGAATGATGATGTTATATTATGAAAAGTGCTGCCCTGAAATGAGGTACGAAAGTAAAAGATTATTTTATAAACATCCATAATTCTTGACTAGTCTAGGATCATATCATCACTACTATATGTATCTACTCTTACCTATGACTTGCTGAGTACGTAAGTGCTCACCCTTGCAATCTACAAATCAATAGACGGAGCAATCAACAATCAAGATGAAGGCATGGAGTACTTCGTGGACACAGAAGGAGGAGCGTCAGTCCCGTCATTTCCCTGATGTGTGTTGTTCTGCTGTCCACTTCTCTTTTATGGGTGGGTCACCTATCTTCTGCTGTGTAGATGTTATTTTGCTAAACCATGTATGCCGTGAAGGCATTGTAATCTTCTTATGTAATATCAAGGCCAGCAGGCCACACTGCTTAACTATTTTGTAAGTTACTCTGTTGCAATGTGATATACTCCTGTGCTTGACTTATCCTGGGACGTCAAGGGTATGTGTATGCTACGCATATATGGGACTAGCTGCAGCGAGCTAGGTCTCTACAGGAGTAGTCGTAGTCCCAGTTTCGGGGCGCGACAGGACCCTGCCCCCCAGGCGGGTCTCGGGCGCCGCCATTTGCCCGGGGACAGTGGCCCCCGGTGCCTGCCCCAGGAGCCGCCTTTCGACCCCCGGGACGGTGCCTCCGGGGCATGTCCCGGGCGCCGCCTTTTAGGCTTCCGGGACCCTGCCCTCCGGAAAGGGTCCCGGACGTCATCGCCCTTCTAAAAGGTAAAATCCCTGTTTGTTTATCACGTGCAGGTCACGCGAGGGACGCCTCGGGAATCAGCGACCACCTGTCAAGCATCCAAGACGTTTGACCGGAAGAAGGACGGTCCTACCCTTCAATCCGACGGTGGCTTCCGGGGTAGTTTAGGCTTTTTGCTTCTTTTTGAGGCTATAAATAGCCCTTGTACCCCTCTGTTGTAAAGGATCAGCTCATTATTTTTTGGAATAGGTAAACTCACAGACGTGCTCCGGAAGCCTCTCCCCCGGAGAGAGCCTCCCCAGCCGGCTCCGGTCGGGAGCGCGTCAACAGGACTAGGGCCCCCACCGGGACCCGAACCTGTATAAATCCACGTGTCAATTCTTGTGTTTGTCCGGCGGGGGAGGACCGGTCACCCGGTCAACCCGCGCTGCGTAATCTCCGCTAGGATCGTCTTCAAAACCTGCCGGGGTATTCTTAATACCACGACAGTTGGCGCCGTCCGTGGGGACCTGTGACAAATCGCCATGGCTCCTCTGAGAACAAGGGCCCGCGCCCACCCCGGTGACGCCGGTCCCGGTGACCTGGCGCCACCCGTCCGGGACGCTGCTGTTCCGGCGCTTCCGTCCGGAGGCGACCATTCCCAGGTACCGCCTCCCACCTTTCCTCTCAACCTAGGTGCCTCCACCTCCGGGTCGCTCCCGGCGGCCGCGGGAACCTCGGCCGGGACGAGTTTCCCCCCGACCGCTCCCCCGGCTCCCCGGGATGCCCTGCTGGAGGCTCTCGTGGAGGGCCAGCTCTGCGCCCAGCGCTCTATGGACGAGCTCCTCAGTGTGTTGGCGCGGCCCCCGGCCCCCACATTTTCGTCGCACACATATCCGGGGATCATGCCCCCGTTTATGGGATACCCGGCGGCCCCTCCGGTCTCCGGGGGGCTGTCTACCCCGTATGATCCCGCCGGGGGGTTCCCTCCCCCCGCGGGATATACTTCCGGACACTTCTCGGCACCCGGGCCTGTCCCAGTGCCGGGAGGCTATTTCATGCCCGGGCCCTTCGTGGCACCAGGGGGGTACCCCGTCCCCGCCCAGCTTCCGGGGCTGGGGGGTCATTTCATGCCGGGGGTTATTCCTACGTCGGGAGCCAGTCCCGCCCCTCGCGTTGCATTTACCGCACCGGGGCCGGTCGACAGAGCAGCTCCCGTGCCTCAGCGAATTTCCCCCCGCATTGGCTCCCCAACCCCGGACGTCGCCGAGGGGGCTCACCCCCCACTGGTTCCGGATGTCGCAGGGGCTACCCCCTTTCCGGTCCCGGTCGTTGCCGCAGGGGCCCCCTCTTCGGATCCAAACGCCGCCCCGGGCGCCCCCTCCCCGGTACCGGATGGTGCAGGGGCTCCCCCCTTTCCGGTCCCGGGGGCCGTCGCAGGGGGCTCCCCCCAGCAGGCCCCGGTAGCTTTCGGGCCGGCTGCTACAGTGCAGGAGCTCCCTCCCCCGGCGAAGCAGGTCCGCTTCTCCCGGGGGGAGGTCGAGCGAATGCATTCTCCCAGCCGCGGGGAAGAGCTTCCCCCCGGTCGTTGTCGCAGGGAGCCTCGCTCTCGCACCGGTCGGGGGAAGAGACCAGCCGAAGAACCATCCTCCCCGGAGGGAAGCCCGGACGTCCGGGAAATCAGTCCCGGCCCGGAAGAGAAGCGTCGTCACCACCACTCTAGCGGCCCTCTTGGGCCGCTACCTGACTCGGATAACGAGGGGCGTCCCCCGTTAAAGAAGACAGTGACTGGGGCTCCCCCCGGGAAGTGCAGGGGGCGAACCAGCCTCTGTGTCGAAGACTCCGCAGCATCCGATGGCCGCGGCCCTACCGTCCCCCGCACATCGAACATTATAATGGCGAGGCGGACCCTTACGAGTTCGTGCAGATCTACTCCACAGCCATCTCCGCGGCGGGGGGGGTGGGGGGGGACGAGAGCGTCCAATGCAACGTCTTCCCCCTCTACCTCACCGGCATTGCCCGCTCCTGGTTTTACAATCTGATGACGGGCTCCATCAAGTCTTTCTCGCAGCTGAAGCGGGAGTTCTGCGCCAACTTTCAGGGAAATTACGTACGTCCCCTGGATTCTTCACAGCTATACACAGTGCGCCAGAGAACCGGGGAGACCATCAGAAGCTTCTTCAAGCGCTTTGCCCAAGTAAAAAGCAAAGTGGCCCACGTCCCGGACTCCACAGTGATCGAAGCCTGCAAAAGCGGGATCCTCCCGGGGGAACTCCACCGAAGACTCTCTCGAAGCTGCCCCTCCTCCGCTGACGAGCTCTTCAACGTACTCGAAAAGTACGCTCGCGCAGAGGAAGACGACATCTGGAAGAAGACCCAGGGGGCTCCTGCCCCCGCCGAGCGGGGGGCCCGGGATCCCCCCAGGCGCCCCAGGCAGGGGGGCCGTAGCGAACCACGGCCTCGGGACACTTTTGTCCTCGAGGGTGGAGGCGGCTCGCGCGACCCCCCGAAGGGCAACCGCCCCTTTCCCAAGCCGAGAGGCCATGGGGGAGGACAGTCTTCGCGCGGCCGCGAAGGCCCCGCGGGGAGAAGCCGGGAAGGACCGTGGTGCAGCTTCCACGGGTCCAGTACCCACGCCACCCGAGATTGCCACCAGCTGCTGCAGCACTTCGCGGCATTCCTCGACCAGCGCGGGCAGGGGGGGGGACTCCGGCCTCCTTGCCCCCTCGGCTAGCTGTTCCGGCCCTTCCCGCTCCCGCGGGGGGGCAGCAGGTGCAGGAGGGGGAGCCTTCAGACGCTCTCCCATTTCAAACTTCTCAGCGCCGCATCAACGTCATCGTAGGGGGGTCCGCCTCCGGGCGGGACTCCAAGCGCCAGCGCAAGGAGTACGCGCGAGAAGTTAAGGTAGTGGGGGTGCTACACGCGTCCGTGCCGCCCAAGTGGTCGGACGTCCCCCTCACCTTTACGACGGAAGACGCGCGAGGGGTTCACTTCCCCCACGACGACGCGCTCATTGTCTCCGCGACAATCTACAACTGCCACTTGGCCAGCATCCTCGTGGACGGCGGAAGCTCCGCCGACGTCCTGTTCCTCAAAACCTTCAAGGAAATGCAGGTGGATGAGAAGCTCCTGCAACCAGCGGCAGGGCCTCTGCAAGGGTTTGTCCCGGGGAAGGCGATCCACCCCGTGGGCAAGGTAGATCTCCCGATCACCTTCGGCACCCCGGAGAACTACTGGACCGAGCTAGTCCGCTTCGACGTAGTGGACCTCCCCTCTTCCTACAATGTGATTATGGGGAGGACTACGATCAATCGGCTGGGGGCTGCCACCCACCAAAACTACCTGTGCATGAAGATCCCCGGGCCGCATGGCGTGATCAACGTCCGGGGGGACCAAGACATGGCCCGTGCTCTATACGAGCGAGCTGCTGCCACAATAGGAAGCGTCAACTTGATCAAGGCGCCCGGGGGGGAGGCTCCCCCCCGGACGTAGGCATCGCTGCGCCGTCCCCTGGGAGGCCCCTTCTCAAGCCGCGTCTGGAAGGGGGCCTCCGGAAGGTCCCGCTGTCCCCAGGCAGTGAGGACAAAACTGTCCAAATCGGGGCAGAGCTCCCCCAAGACCATGCAGCGCAACTCGCAGCCTTTCTGCGCGAAAACTCCGATGTTTTTGCGTGGAAGCCTTCGGACATGCAGGGTGTCGCCCGGGAGGTTATTGAACACAAGCTCGCGGTAACCCCCAGTCACCCCCCTGTCAAGCAGAAGTTGAGAAAGCTCTCCCTCGAACGTCAAGAAGCCATCAAGACGGAGATAGCTCGGCTCCAAGAGGCGGGGTTCATCCGGGAAGTCTTGCACCCTGAGTGGCTCGCAAACCCCGTCCTCGTCAAGAAATCAAGTGGCAAGTGGCGCATGTGCGTGGACTTCACCGACCTTAACCGCGCCTGCCCCAAAGACAACTTCCCGCTCCCGCGGATCGACCAGCTCGTTGACTCCACCGCGGGGTGTGAGCTGATGAGCTTCCTAGACGCCTACTCGGGATACCACCAAGTCCGGATGGCGGAGGGGGATGAGGAAAAGACGAGTTTCATAACTCCCCTCGGAACTTTCTGCTACCGCCACATGCCCTTCGGGCTCAAGAATGCGGGAGCCACCTTCCAGCGCCTGATGACGCTGGTCTTCAAAGATCAAGTCGGCCGCAACGTCGAAGTCTACGTAGACGACGCGGTCGTCAAGAGTCCCCGTGCAGCCTCCCACATCGACGACCTCGCAGAGAGCTTCCGCAACCTCCGCGCGTTCGGGCTCAAGCTCAACCCGGAGAAGTGCGCCTTCGCGGTGCGCGGGGGGAAGCTCCTGGGTTTCCTCGTGTCCCAGCGGGGCATTGAGGCAAACCCTGAGAAGATCCGGGCCTTCCTAGACATGCCCCCGCCGCGCTCCGTCAAGGATGTCCAGCGGCTCTCTGGCCGCCTGGCCGCGCTCAGTCGCTTCGTCTCCCGTTCAGGGGAGCGGGGCCTCCAGTTCTTCAAGATCCTCCGAGGGCTCGAGGGGTTCCGCTGGACCCCCGAGGCCCAGGAAGCCTTCAACGACCTCAAGAAGTACCTCTCGAGCCCTCCAATGCTCGTGAGTCCTTCTCCGGAAGAGCCCTTCTTCCTCTACCTCGCCGCGACCCCCGTCGCCGTCAGCGCGGTTTTGGTGAAGGAGCAAGGGGGGCAGCAACGTCCCGTGTACTACGTGAGTGAGGCCCTCCAAGGGGCCAAGACTCGGTACACAGAGATGGAGAAGATTTGCTACGCCCTGCTCATGGCGTCCCGGAAGCTCCGGCACTACTTCCTGGGGCACCCCATCACCGTCCCGTCGTCCCTCCACCTGGGGGAGGTGCTGCGGAATAAAGAAGCCACCGGTCGGATTGGGAAGTGGGGGGCCGAGCTTGCCCCCTTCTCCCTGTCCCTTACCGGCCGCTCCGCGATCAAGTCGCAGGTCCTCGCCGACTTCGTCGCAGAATGGACTCCCGCCTCTGGGTCTGGGGACGAAGATCTCCCTGTGCCGCCCCGACGCAGTGACCATTGGACCCAGCAAGTCCCTCCTGAAGGGCGGCTTACGAACAGCCCTCGTGGACTGAGGGTGTAAGCGGCAACCCGGTCCCCAGCGGCCGCGGTAACGAGTCACTTTGGGAGATTAGTCCCCTCCCCAAACACTCAAGACCCGTCTTCGGGCACTTCCTCCTCCGGGAGTAGACGCTCTCCTCAGCGGGACGTCTAATGGCTTTCTGGATTTTCTTCCTCCTCCGAGAGTGGACGCTCTCCCCAGCGGGACGTCCAAGGGATTTCTCAGGAGACCTTATTCCCGGCTCCCCGTTCTCACGGCGACCGGATGATTATCTCTCGGAGGCCTTATTCCTGGCTCCCCGTTCTCACGGCGACCGGATGATTACCTCTCGAAGACCTTATTCCCGGCTCCCAGTTCTCACGGCGACCGGATGATTATCTCCCGGAGGCCTTATTCTGGCTCCCCGTTCTCACAGCGACCAGACAATTGCTTTACGAAGATATGGATTTCTCAGATATATTTTCCCCCGGAGACATTATTCCCGGTTCCCCGTTCTCACGGCGACCGGACGAAGTCTCCCGGGAAGCTCCCCTCCGGAGGTCTTATTGGCTTTTCATGAGCCCCTTCCGCGCCTTGTTCCCGGTGCCCCGCTCTCCCGGCGGCCGGATGAACCTCTCCCGGTGCCCCCGGGCACCCCGGAAGGTCCCTCCCTCGGAAATCCTGTTTTTACAATTTTCTAACTTAGAAAATATTTCTCCTACAGGTTATGCTCCCCCCGGGGACCCTGTTACCCCCACAGCGCGCGGAGGCCTCCTCCGGCCCGCTGTGGGCGGGGGGGGGGGGACAGGGGGCCCCCGGGTCTCCCACGAACAAACATAGCTCATTCTTTTGAAGATGAGCCCCACAGACCATACAAGAAGAAAAAATAAGACAAAGCAATCAATAGAAAGGAGCTTTATTTATCGGGAAACCCGGAGGACACGCTCCCCCTCCGGTGGGCTTTAGGAAAGATACAACCCGGGTCCTAACCCGGGGGATTTCTCACAAGCCTAAGGCTCCTACCCCTAAAGCTCCCGGAGGCGCCCCCTCAGCTCCCGGGCCAAGTCCCGGTATAGGGCCCGCACGCGACGCTACGAGTCCCGAAGCACATCTTCGGGCCAAAACTCGTACCCCGCCGGTGGAAGTATCCGGAGGGGTGGTACCACCTGGGCCTCCGGACGCGGGGCAGATAGTTCGGCACGGCTATTGTCGAAATTGTCCAAGTGCCACTCCGGGCGCCACCTCAACCGGACAGGCTCCCGGGCAGTACCCCCGTCGCGTTCTCCGGAGACAAGGCTCAGCAAAATCAAAGCCGCTTGGGCGCCCCCCGGAGAGCCTCTCCCCGACCGTTGCCCGGGAGTAACCCCCCGGGAACCCTGGTAACATTTCATTGCAAAGACTTAGAAAAATTTCAAATATATTTCATTGCAAAATGTCTTTGTACAAGTGCCCGGGGCTTCTCCTAAGAAGCTACCGGAATCAAAATGTCTAACAAAAATAAAAGGGGTCCTAGCTAAAGACCCGGGGGAGGCTCATACTTTAGCATTGGGGTCCTCCCCCCGGGGAGCTTCCTCCGTGGCCGGGGCAGGGGCATCCGTGGCCGGGGCAGGGGCATCCGCGGCCGGAGGCGCCGGTGTCGGGAACCTCGTCCGGATGATCCGGTCGTAGAATCCCTCCGCCAGCAGCTCCACCTCCCGGCGCGTTGGCTCGAAGGCCTCCGGGAAGCTCCGGGGGATGCGCCCCCCGATCGCCCGGGCGCCAACCCCCCGATAGTCGACGAGCCCCGCGGCGGCCGCGATGACGGGAACCTCCCGGCCCCGCGCCCGGGCGTCCGCAACCTCCGAGATGGCGGAGACTTGCGCGTTATGGAAACGCACAGCCTCCGCAAGAGTCTCCGGAGGTGCCTCCAGGTCGCTCCCCGAGCCCAGGGTTATGCCCAGACTCTCAAGGGCTACCCGGACGGAGCGGCCCGCGTCCACCATCGCCCGGACGCTGGAGCCTTCGAGCTCCCGGAGCGCCGCCTCCCTAGCCTTGGCCTCCTCCCGGAGGCGGCTGTAGGCGCCCTCGGAAAGGTGCACCTGGGCCCGGGCCCGGGACAGCTCATCGAGAGCTTCGTCCCGCTCCCGGAGGGCCGCCTCCCGCTGCTCTACGCAGGCCGCGGCCCGGCTCTCCGCCTCCTTGAGCAACCGGGTGACCCGCTGCTCGAGGCCCCAGGTAACAGTCGCTACCTACAAAATGAATGAAGAGTTAGAAAAATCTTAAGTGCAGGACAAATCATAAGAGCTCGGGCTACCTGGACTCCGAGGGACTCGAGCCCCTCAAAACGCTCGTGGAGCGTTCCCCCCGCTACGAAGGCCTGCACCTTCCAGCTGTGCAGGCCCTCCGCGCAGCGGGCCACCTCCCCGGCGGGAAGCAGAGAGGTATCTTGCCCGGCTCCCCCGTTGTGGCCGGGAGAGGGCCGCCGGACCTCGGAATCCGGGAGCATGGCCGTCGTCGCCGGCGTCTTCGTCGACGAAGTTTCCTCCGAGGACGACGAAGACGAGGATTGGGCGGGGATCTCCGCCCGGGGGGGGATCATCGGGCCTTTCCCCGCCCCAGGCCGGAGGACCCTCGGAGCCTCCTGCTCCGGGGGGACCTCGAAGACTGAGGGGCTCCCCCCCTCCTCATCAACCGGCCAGAGGCACGGAGGCGCCGCCTCCGAAAACCTCACCTCTAGCCTCTCCAGCGCCAATGCCGCCGGGAGAGGCGAGAGGAGCGCCACGCGAATTGGCGACGGGGCGTAGTCCACCGAATCGGACCCCGCCCCACCGACAACTACCTCCTTAACCCCGGGCCTCGACGGGGGCCTCCGGGGGCGGAGGCGTCGCCTCTGCCCGGGACGCCGCCCGGGCACGTTCAGCCGCGGGACTCGTGTCCCGAGCCCTCACCGGCGTCGTCGCCCGCGTCGTCGCGGTGCCGGGGGTCTTCTGAACCCGGGCCCTTTTGGGCTCCGAGCCCCCGGCCGCATCCTTCCCCCGTTTATGGCTCCCGGGGGTGGGGAGGGGCTTCCTCTCCGGAAGCTTAAGCCCGAAGGCCTCGGCCACCAGGTTCCGGGGGGGGCCCTCCCCCACGAGGCGCACGATGCGCTCGTGTTCGTCGGCAAAGTACCTCCCCAGGAGGTGCTCCGCCCTGTCCCTCGCCACCAGATACGGGCGCACTGCAAGAGGTAAAAAGTTAGTCAATTTCTCATAAAAAACTGCAAGTACAAAAATGCAGGGGACTTACGCCGCGTCACCGGCTTGACCGGAGGCCGCTGCTCCGGGCCCATGCCGATCCCCCTTCTCCCGCGTGAGAAGGGGGAAAGCCGCAGGAGCGCCAGCTCCTCCGCGGCATCCCGCATCGAGCGGGCTTTCTTCGTCAGCACCACCTTCCCGAGGAGCTCGAACTCCTCGTCCGTCCACACCGGCGGCTTCGGTGCGGATGACCGGCTGTAGGTGGGAGGCTCCGGGGCGTAGACCACCGCCTCGTCCCGAACCCGGAGGTAGAACCACCTCCGGAGCCAGTCCCCCCAGTGGTCCCGGGAGGCCGCCGCCGGGTAGTCCACCACCCGGGAGGGCAGCATTTGGACCATCACCGAGCCAAAGGGGGACTTCGGTCCTCCCTTCACCAGGTGGGAGCTCCGCGCTGCCGGTTCATAGAAGTACCGGAAGGCGCGGAGGGTCGGCTCCCTCCCGGTCGCTGTCTCGTAGAGCCATATAAAAAGGCCCATACGGACGAGCGCGTTCGGGGTGAGGTGGTTGAGAGCCACCCCATACTCTTTGAGAAACTCCCAGAGCATCGGATGCACCGGGAGCTGGAGCCCCGCTCGAGGAAGGCCTTGAAGGCCACGACCTCTCCGGGCTTGGGGCGGGGGGGCTCCGTCCTTCTTCAGGGGGACCCGGATGTCCCCCTCTCCAACGATGCCCTTCTCGACCAGGGACTCCGCGTCCAAGACCGAGAACTCGGAGGCCCAGAGGAAATCCACGGGGATTTCCTCCGGGGGCACCTCTGTGGTCTTCGCTCGACCTTTGGGCGCCATTAGGTCAGTTCTTTCTTTTTTCGGTGGCTAACTTTTCAGGAGGTTGACTAAAACTCCCGGACGCTCGCTACCGGAGGAAGCTACCGGAAATGCTACCAGGAGAGCGCTACCGGGAGAGCTGAAGCTGGAGTTGGAAAATTTGGAATGAGCTACCGGGGCCCCCTAAGGCCCTATTTATAGAGGCTGGACGTGATCTAGATGCGCGCCACGTGGCCCCCTCGGAGCAATCTGGACCACTGAAATTCAAACAGTGCGCGGGAAACGAAGGGACAGGCGCGTAAATCGAGACACCGGTTCGAACCGCGCGTGCATTTATTGCGAAAACGGCGCGGCCATAAAGCGCCCGGCACAGAAACCGAAGCGTCGCCGGGGCTCCGGTGATTTTCGTCCGGAGGTTTCATCCGGAGATCTCCCCGGTAACGTAACCATTCCCTCCGGGGGCTCAAGCTTCATCCCTAGAGGGAATGGGGGGCTGCTGTTGGGGGAAATCTCCATGCGGCCAACTCCAGGTAAGTTCATGATTGCCCGGGGACAGTGGCCCCCTTTTAGGCTCCCGGGATCGTGCCTCCGAGGCATGTCCCGGGCGCCGCCATTTGGCCCCCGGGACCTTGCCCCCCGGGCGGGTCCTGAGCGCCACCATTCGCCCGGGGACAGTGGCCTCCGGTGCCTGCCCCGGGCGCCACCTTTTAGGCTCCCAGGACCATGCCCCCGGGGCATGTCCCGGGCGCCGCCATTTGCCCGGGGACAGTGGCCTCCGGTGCCTGCCCCGGGCGCCGCATTTTGGCTCCCGGGACGATGCCTCCGGGGCATGTCCCGGGCGCCGCCTTTTGGCTCCCGGGACTCTGTCCCCCGGGCGGGTCTCGGGCGCCGCCATTTGCCCGGGGACAGTGGCCTCCGTTGCCTGCCCCGGGCGCCGCCTTTTACCCGGGGATAGTGGCCTCCGGTGCCTGCCCCGGGCGCCGCCTTTCGGCTCCCGGGACGATGCCTCCGGGGCATGTCCCGGGCGCCGCCTTTTGGCTCCCGGGACCCTGCCCCACGGGCGGGTCTCGGGCGCCGCCATTTGCCCGGGGACAGTGGCCCCCGGTGCCTGCCCCAGGCGCCGCCTTTCGACCCCCGGGACGGTGCCTCCGGGGCATGTCCCGGGCGCCGCCTTTTAGGCTCCCGGGACCCTGCCCTCCGGAAAGGGTCCCGGACGTCATCGCCCTTCTAAAAGGTAAAATCCCTGTTTGTTTATCACGTGCAGGTCACGCGAGGGACGCCTCGGGAATCAGCGACCACCTGTCAAGCATCCAAGACGTTTGACTGGAAGAAGGACGGTCCTACCCTTCAATCCGACGGTGGCTTCCGGGGTAGTTTAGGCTTTTTGCTTCTTTTTGAGGCTATAAATAGCCCTTGTACCCCTCTGTTGTAAAGGATCAGCTCATTATTTTTTGGAATAGCTAAACTCACAGACGTGCTCCGGAAGCCTCTCCCCCGGAGGGAGCCTCCCCAGCCGGCTCCGGTCGGGAGCGCGTCAACAGGACTAGGGCCCCCACCGGGACCCGAACCTGTATAAATCCACGTGTCAATTCTTGTGTTTGTCCGGCGGGGGAGGACCGGTCACCCGGTCAACCCGCGCTGCGTAATCTCCGCTAGGATCGTCTTCAAAACCTGCCGGGGTATTCTTAATACCACGACAAAAATTTACACGAGGATTTATACAGGTTCGGGTCCCGGTGGGGGCCCTAGTCCTGTTGGCATGCTTCCGACCGGAGTCGGCTGGGGAGGCTCTCTCCGAGGGACAGGCTTCCAGAGCACACCTGTGAGTTTAGCTATTCCAATCAATATGAATCACTTGCTTACAACTGAGGGGTACAAGGGCTATTTATAGCCCCAAAAAGAAGCACAAAACCTAAACTACCCCGGAAGCCACCGTCGGATTGAGGGGCAGGAACGTCCTTCGCCCGGTCCAACGCCTTGGATGCTTGACAGGTGGTCGCTGATTCCCGAGGCGCTCCTCGCGTGACCAGCACGTGATAAACAACTCGAGACTTTACCTTTAGAAGGACGATGAGGCCCCCGGGACCGGCGCCGGAGGCCGGGTCTCGGGGGCCAAAGAGCGACGCTTGGAGAAGCACCGGAGGCCAGGTCCCCGGGCAAATGGCGGCGCCCGAGACGGCGCCGGAGGCCAGGTCCCGGGGGCCAAAAGGCGGCGCCCGGTGAGGCACCGGAGGCCATGTCCCCGGGCAAATGGCGGCGCCTGGGACGGCGCCGGAGGCCAGGTCCTGGGGGCCAAAAGGCGGCGCCCGGGGAGGCACCGGAGGCGATGTCCCCGGGCAAATGGCGGCACCCAGAACGGCGCCCGAGGCCCGGTCCCGGGGGCCAAAATAGCGGCGCCCGGGGAGGCCCCGGAGGCCATGTCCCCGGGCGAACGTGACGCAACTTACCTGGACTTAGCCTCACGAAGATTTCCCCCAACCGGTGCCTCGATCCGCGCGCCAGTCCCTTCGTTTCCCGTGCACGGTTTGAACTTCAACGGTCCAGATTGCTCCGCGGGGTGCCACGTGGCGCCCATCTGGACCACGGCTCGCCCCTATAAATAGGGCCTTGGGGGGCCCGGGAACTTCATTCCAAACTTCTCCTCCTTAGCGCGTTTAGCTCTCCTGGTAGCTCTCTCCCGGTAACCCTCTCCCGGTAACTAGCTCCCGGTAGGAAGCGTCCGGAACTTATTAGATGTAGCCTCGCGAAAAGTTAGCCTCAGGAAAAAACTAACCTGATGGCACCGAAGGGTCGAGCGAAGACGACCGAGGTGCCCCCGGAGGAGGTCGCTACGGACTTCCTCTGGGAGTCCGAGTTCACGGCCGAGGACGCGGAGTCCTTGGTCGAGCGCGGAGTCGTGGAAGACGGGGACATCCGGGTCCCCGCGAAAAAGACGGAGCCCCCCGCCCCAGGCCCGGAGAGGTCGTGGCCTTCGAGGCCTTCCTGGAGGCGGGGCTCCGGCTCCCGGTGCATCCCATGCTCCAGGAGGTTTTGAAGGAGTACGGGGTGGCGCTCAACCACCTCACCCCGAACGCCATCGTTCGGATGGGCCTCTTCATCTGGCTCTTCGAGACGGCGACCGGGAGGGAGCCGACCCTACGCGTCTTCCGGTACTTCTACGAACCGGCGGCGCGGAGCTCCCACCTGGTGAAGGGGGCACCCAAGTCCCCCTTTGGCTCGGTGATGGTGCAGATGCTGCCGTCCCAGGTGGCCGAGTACCTGGCGGCAGCCTCCGGGGACCATTGGGGCGACTGGATCCAGAGGTGGTTCTACCTCCGGGTCCGGGACAACGAGGTGACGTACGCCCCGGAGCCCGCCTCAAATAGCAGGTCGTCCGCGCCGAAGCCTCCGATGTGGACAGACGAGGAGCTCGAGCTCCTCGGCAAGGTGATCATCTCTTGGAAGACCCGCTCTATGCGGGACGCCGCCGAGGAGATGATTCTCCTGAGGATCTCCCCCTTTGCACGCGGGAGCAGGGGGATCGGCATGGGCCCGGAGCAGCGGCCCCCGGTCAAGCCGGTGACCCGACGTAAGTCCCGGTAACCTTCTTCATTGCACTTACAAATTTTTCAAAATTTGACTAACTCTTTACCTCTTGTAGTCCGGCCGTACCCGGCTGCACGGGAAAAGGCGGAGAACCTCCTGGGGAGGTACTTCGCCGACGAGCACGAGCGCGTCGTGCGCCTCGTGGGGGAGGGCCCTGCCCGGAACCTTGTGGCTGAGGCCTACGGGCTGAAGCTCCCGGAGAGGAAGCCCCTTCCCACCCCCGGGTCACACAAGCGGGGGAAGGACGCGGCCGGGGGCTCTGAGCCTAAGAAGGCCAGAGTCCAAAAAGCCCCCGGCCCGTCGACGACGCCGGCGGCAACCCCGGCGAAGCCCCGGGACGTGACTCCCGGGACCGAGCGCGCCCGGGCGCCACCCCGGAAGGAAGCAACACCCCCTCCCCCGAAGTGCCCCGTTGAGGCTCGGGGGAAGGAACCGGCCGCGGACGGGGCCGCCTCCGACTCGGCGAACTACGCCCCATCGCCGCCTTCGATAGCGGCCCCGCCAGCACCCCCGGCCCCCTTGGAGCCGGAGAAGCTGGAGGTGAGGTTCGCGGAGGCCTCGCCTCCGTGGATGGAGTGGCCCGTGGATGAAGGGGGGAGCCCCTCGGTCTACGAGGTCCTTCTGGAAGTGGGGGCCCCGGGGGCCCTCCCGCCCAGGAAGGGGAAAGGGTTGATGATCCCCCCCCGTCGAGGGACCCCTTCCGGGGCTTCCTCGGCCACTTCCTCGGGGGGCACCTCCACAACAAAGACGACGATGACCGCCACCCCGACCGAGGTCGTGCCGGGCGCCCAGGTCCGGGAGCCCACTACCGGGCGCGGCGGGACCAGTGCCGGGCGGGAGACCCCCCTGCTTTCCGTAGGGGAGGTCGAGCGCTACGCGAAAGGCCTGCAGACCCCGAAGGTCCAGGCGTTCGTCGCGGGGGGGACGCTCCATGATCGCTTCGCGGAGCTTCGATCCCTCCAAGCCCAGGTATTCACCCGAAGCGGTTGTCGCTTTCTTTTGGCTCCCTGCATCCAAAATTTTTCTAACTCTGGAATTTGTAGGGAGCAGCAACTACCTGGGGCGTCGAGCAGCGCGTCATCCTGCTACTCAAGGACGCGGAGGACAGGGCCGCCTCCTTCTTGAGCCAGCGGGACGAAGCTCTCCAGGAGCTCTCCCGGGGTTCGAGCCCAGGTCCACATCTTGGAGACTGTCAACGGCCGTCTCCGGGAGCTGGTGAAAGCGAAGGAGGAGGCCTTCCGGGAGCTCGAGGGGTCGAGCGTCCGGGTGGTGGTGGGTAAGGGCCACTCCGTCCGCTCGGCCCTCGAGAGCCTTGGCGTAAGCCTAGGCTCAAGGGGTGGCTCGGCGGTGCCCCCGGCCACACTCGCGGAGGCTGTGCGTTTTCTTAACGCACAAGTCTCCGTGATCCCGGAGGCCGCAGATGCCCGGGCGCGAGGCCGGGCGATCCCCGTCGTCACAGCAGTGGCCGGGCTCGTCGAGCACCGGGGGGTGGGCGCCCGGGCGATCGGGGGCCGCATCCCGCAGAGCTTCCCCGAGTTTTTCGAGCCCTCGCGCCGGGAGGTGGAGCAGCTCACCGGGGGCTTCTACGATCGGATCATCCGGGTGAGGTTCCCGGCACCGGCACCTCCGGCCGCAGACGCCCCAGCCCCGGCACCGGTGGAAGCCCCCCGGGGGGAGGATGCCAATGAAAAAGTATGAGCCTCCCCCCGGGTCTTAGTTAGGACCCTTTTCCTTTCTTAGGACTTTTGATCCCGGTAGATTCTTAGAAGAAGCCCTGGACACTTGTAAAAAGATATTTTGAATGAAATAGAGTTAGAAATTTTTCTAAGTCTTTGAATTGAATGCAATGTTACGAGGGTTCCCTGGAGGTTACTCCCGGGCGAAGGTCCGGGAGGGGCTCTCCGGGGGACGCCCAAGCGGCTTTAATATTGCTAAGCCTCATCTCCAGGGAGCGCAGCGGGGACGCCGTCCGGGAGCCCGTCCGGTTAATGTGGCATCCAAAACAGGCTTCTTTGATTTCTTCATTCTTCTTTTTGAAGAACTTCTTCTTCTTGTTCCACGCCTTGTTCTTGTTTGGACATCTTGATGCTATGTGTCCCTTCTCATGGCATGCATAGCAAATGATGTCCTTGAAGTTGTTTTGCTTTTGCCCCTTTGGTCGTGTGTCAATGTTGACACCTTTCTTATGCAACCTGCGAAGGAGTTTTTGAGTGTTCTTTACCATGAGTGCGAGGTCTTCATCGGAGGAGCCATCGCTTGAATCGTTTCTTGCATTAGCTTTGAAGGCCAAAGCTTTCTTCTTCGTCTCCACGGGTTCGGCTGCTTCCTTCTTCTCCTTCTTGTGCATCTCATGGGTGATGAGGTTCCCATAAATATCGGTTGGTGTTGTGGTCGATAGATCGGAGTTTGTGAGAACCGTGACCAAAGTGTCGAAGCTTTCCGGCAAGGCCCTAAGCATCTTTCTCACAAGCTCAAGGTCAGTAAAAACAACACCAAGACCCTTGAGTTCATTCACAATGTTATTTAACCGAGTAAACATGGAATCCACGGACTCGGTTGATGACATGGTGAATGTCTCATATTTTTGCCTCACCATTAGCAATTTTGCCTCTTTAACCTTTGTAGTGCCCTCGTAAATTTCTTCGAGGGTAGTCCAAACCTTATGAGCAGTCGTGAGATTGCTCACACGGTTGAACTCATTCAAAGATAAACCGGCAAAGAGTGCATTTTTTGCACGGGCATTTAAATGCAACTTTCTCCTATCGTCCTCAGACTGACTTGCCGGATCAACCGGAGGAGTAAAGCCGAGTTTAACGATATCCCATACATCAAGCCCCATAGCTTCTAGGAATACCGACATGCGCACTTTCCAATAAGGATAGTTTGTCCCATCAAAGATAGGCGCACGACCGGTATGACCGAGAAGAAAACCTCCACTTGACGACATCCTCTCTCTAGGCGGTAAAGCCTAATGAATCGAGAGACCAAGCTCTGATACCACATGTTGGATCAAGGATGCCAACTAGAGGGGGGGTGAATAGGAGGCTTTTAAAAACTTCAAAGTTTAAAACAAGTTTTTATACCAAGAAGAACCAAATGCAATTTAATATATTAAAGAGAGAAGATAGAGAACGAACACAACGATTTTTACGGAGGTATCGGAGACTCGCCCAGTCTCCACTAATCCTCGTTGAAGCACTCAAATCACTTGAGTCTTGCCTCAATACTCACGAAGAGTATTATCAACTAAGGTTGCTCCTTGTCCACTCCGGAAAGGCGAGCACCGATGCCTTGTACACACTTGCCGAGTCTCTCCGACAATCTCCGAACGGAGAGATCAACGGCCACGCCTCTGAACCGTCTAGGTGAGGGCGCTCACCAAGAGTAACAGGCAGCGAGGTCTTCTCTAGACCTCCAAACACGCACCGAGAAGCTAAGTATATGCAAATGCAAAAGAACTGAAACTCTCGGTGGATCGGAAAGCACTCGACTTGATCAAAAGATCAAGATTTTATATAAGAAACTAATGCTCAAGAGTGTATATGAAATGCTGTTGCTTGTTGTTGGAAACACATGCCCAGAGCCCCTATTTATAGCCTCAAGAAGCAAATGAACTGTTGAAGCTAGGGCTGAAAATCAGCAACCCAAACTGACAGTCAGTTTGCCTAACTGACAGTCAGTTTATTGCACAACGGCTGACAAAATTTACGGACGAAAACTTTGCTAGCCGTTCGTGGTCAAAAAAGGAAAGCTGGAACCCACAACTGACAGTCAGTTATACTAACTGACAGTCAGTTCAACCACAGTCACGACTAAAACCAAATAGAAACTCAGTTAAAAACTCTCTGGTCAAAACCCCAACTGACAGTCAGTATGTACAAACTGACAGTCAGTTTAGTACAAAAAATTTGAGCCCAAAATACACCCTCTCTGGACAATTGTCAGTTAACACGAACTGACATTCAAACTGACAGTCAGTTTAGCAAACTGACAGTCAGCATGAACAAAAATAGAGATAACATTAAATCCAGAAATCCAAAAGAGGTGTTTAATAGCTCGTTGGAAAGATAATTTCAAGGGCTACAATTTTTTCAACCGAAGCAAAAGCCAGATCCTCTAGATCTTTCTAGAAAATAGAAAAACTCTTCTGTTGTCAAAAACTGAACTGAAAAACCAGATTTTTCAAATAAGTTCAAAAACCAAATCCAACCAAAAAGATGCAATGCAATGACCTAACTTTCTCGGTTTGCGTTGGAGATAAAGAGAGGACTTTCGCCACCCCTCTTTATAGTACGGTTTAAAACTAGAAAATAATTTCCCTAACCGATCATTTCCAAACGCCGAGATCGGTAAAAATAAAAACTCGTAATACCTTAGGTTTTTCGCATCTTCATGATTTGCGTCTTGTATTTTGCGCTTCTGCATCTTGTGCTTCACTTCAAGTCGGGTTCATCTTGATCTTCTTGCATTTCTTCCCAACTGATCCCTGTATCAATTAAATTCAATAGCACAATTAGTCCGGAACACTTTGTTTTCATTAATCATCAAAATTAGGGTTAGGTATGAAGGCCTAGATGCAACAATCTCCCCCTTTTTGATGATTGATGACAACAAGTGTTCAATAACAAAATAAATGAAATAGCTCCCCCTGAGTATATACATCTCATCATAACAGAGCATAAACCAATACATATACATCAGGGTACCCAAGTCATAGATGTGCAAATATCACCAAGTCATATCAGAGCATACACATCTCAAAATCATATATATCAATGTATCAGAGCTCAAGGACATCATCTCAAGAAACTGAGTCATCATATATATATCAGAGCTAAACACAAGTCATCATATATATCAGAGCTAAATAGATAAACACATCACACACAGATATATACGATGAACAAAAAACAAAAACATCCATCTCCATATATATATAAAAAGAAACATCTGTTCAATACATCAAAAGACACTAATAACCAAAATACTTCTCCCCCTTTGGCATCAAGCACAAAAAGGGAGGCAGAAACACATATCAGAGCCTAATGCTCATCATCTGAAGAAAATCCTATGATATCTGTATCTCCGGAGCCATCTGGAGATGCAGACGGGTCGACGGCTGGAGACGCCGGAGGAGTCGCAGCTGCAACAGGAGCTGGATCAGCAGCAACGGGATCCGGAGTTGGTGCAACAGGAGCTGGATCAGCAGCAACTGAAGCTGAGCTCGGAGAAGACGTAGCCTGGCGAGCCCTCTTGCGAGGGACCGAAGATCCGGGAGCAGGCAGGCGACGCAGAATCTCCTCCTGCTGAGCAATCAAATGGAGCAACATCTGATGATGCTCCGCCTGGGTGCTGAGGATCTGCTGCTGCACCTGGAGAACCTCCTGAAGCTGAGAAGAAGATGACGCAGATCCGGTGCCTGTCCCTGCAGCTAGAGCTGGAGAAGACTCCTGAGCCGGAGCCTCATCCTCTGATTCCCCCGCAGCATCATCATCTGATGCGGGAGAATCAAGGCCAGCAGCTGGAGCAGGGCGAGCACCGAGCCGGTGATCAGCCTGACCAGGAGGATAGAAGAGAAGCGGATGATGGGGCCGTGGCAGCTCAGTGTCGACGGCCCAGATATGAAGAAGCACCGCCATGATATACGGAGCGTATATCAGCAGACGGCGCGGGGAAAGAAGGACGTGCTGAATCTCACTGATGATGAGATCAGCAACGTCGAAGGGCTCCTCTTGGAAGATAGAAATCAGGACGTGGAGCCCTAGATAGGACACTCTGGCCCTATCTCCGGTCATAGGAACTAAGGTGAGACGGAGGATCCGTAGGGCCAAATCAACATCGCGGCGCAAACCAGCGATGTGACGAAGCTGGAAGGGGCCGGAATAGAGCATGGCCACCTCCCGACGCTCAAGATCTGGAAGGGTGTGGAGCTGGCTGCCAGAAAGAGGGCGCACCAGTCCAAGCGCTGACTCCAGCTGCTCCTTCGTGACGGTGTAGACCTGTAGGCCCGTCATGAAGGTCATGGAGTCGCGCTGAGGGAAAATGAAGACGGTAGAATAAAACTGGCGAATGGGCCCCTCAGCCCAATGCAAGGAGGAATCGGCGACTAGGTCACGGATCCCTACAGAGCCAAAGAGATCTGCGAGGGAGGCGATGCCTGTGCGAGAGGCGATCGTCCCCCACGACAGAGAGCGGTGGGCGAAGATGGGCGCGCGGCTATAGACACTGGTGAACAGGTCTAGGTGGAGGTTTGTGTAGCAAGTGAGAACCTCGCATGCGTCGCGACCAGTGGGACGCGGCGACAGATACGGGTTCACAGAGCGGAGCGTGCGAAGGCGGCTCGCGTGCCAACGTGAATAATCCACGGGCACGCTCTCAGGCGGAGGCAAGGGCCAGTTCTCGGACGTCTGGCCCGATGAACGCTGGCTGTTTGCCGCGTTCTTTCGTCGGGCCACACGGCGAGAGGGACCGGCCTGATCAGACATGGCAAAACGAAAGCAGAGAAAAGAACAGAGAAAGAGACGACCTGATCAGAGGAACTGAACCGAGAGCCCGAGGTCGATGACCTGAAAAACCGAGATGCGAAGGCACAACTTGGTTTAGGAGTCACAAAAGAGGCTCAACTCCGGCGAGCATCCCACGAGCAAGCGGCACCGGAGAGGAACGGAGGCGAAGAGTCTCGGCACAAAAAAAATGGTCGAGAATGGAAGCCGAAGGCGGTGGAGGCGCAAACAACCGGCGGTGGCGGTCGTCGACGGCGAGGTGGAGGTGCGGGCACCGAGAGGTGATGGCGCAATCACACCGGCGACGAGAGGAGGCACAAAAGAAACGGCGACGAGAAGAAAAGGTGAAGAGGCGAGGAAAACAGAACGGGGGATTTAGGGTTCTCGATCCCGCAACTGACAGTCCGTTTGATAAACTGACAGTCAGTGCCAAACTCAGAAACATGGAACTGACAGTCAGTGTATGAGACTGACAGTCAGTTGGGGACTCGAACAGGAGCTACGACCAAAATCAAGTTCACGTAACTGACTGTCAGTTTGTGAAACTGACTGTCAGTTAGTGAAACTGACTGTCAGTTATGACAATGACTTCGACCAGAGACTAAGACCAGTGTAACACCCCTGTTTTTGCCAAACCCTAAAATAGCCAAAACCTACATCTTGACCCCAAACCCTAATCTGCTTCAGCCATTCTCTTCTAAATGTTATTCAGAACATTTTTCCCTTCGGGATCATCCCCAAAATCTCATCCTAAAGCTGAGTTTCAACCTTTGCCATTTTAAAACCCTAATTACCCTATTTTACCCTAAACTGTTTTCCCTAATTTTGTCGAAACCCTTCAGATCTTACCCGATCTTACCAAACTTTGGCCGGATAAGTTCTAATAATTTTATGCGACTTATCTGCGAAATCAGATTTCAGATCAGCCCTCCAGATCTCCAGATTTGCAGATCAGTCCCTGGAAGCAAATTTCTGAAAATTGCAAATCAGCCCCTCTAATCTTTTCGGCTGTTTTCGACCAGCGCCTGGTCGTTGGCTACGACCAGCGCGTCTTCGCCGGAGCCGCGCCGTGTTTTCGCCGTGTTTGCTCGCCGCCGGTCACCACTTCTTGTCGCTTGTGCCCGTGAGCTGCTGTGCCACCCCGCGCGCACGTGCTAGCACAGTTGCGTCGCCTTGCCCAGCGGTTAAACGACCGCGCTCCAGTAGCGTTTCGCGCGCGCGCTCCCGTTGCCGTGGCAATTGCATGCGTGTACGTGTCGTTGCCGGAGCCACGTTGTCGCCTCCGCATCTGCGCCGTCCCGGACGAAGTTCCAAGGCACCCTGGCGTCGCTGGCAAAGCTGCAGCACCGCCTGAAGCGTATCACATCGCCGTCGCCGCCGTTGCGCCTGCGCCCGACAAATTTCTCCCCGGCGCAAGCAACCGCTGTCGTGTTCTCCCTCGCAAGCTCCGCCCTTGGACCTATTTAAACCCTCCAGTGCTGTGCTTAAGCCTCATCTCAGGACTTAGCCATTTTTCCAGAGCTCTCGCCGTTTTCACCTTCTTCTCCGGCGAGCCAGTGAGTGAGCTCACGGTGCTAGCCCATTCCACAGCCGCTTTCTGCAATCCAAGTTCACCAGTGAGTTCCCCTCGTTCCCCTCTCTGTTTAGTAGCAACCAATTGCACCAGATCGATCCCCATCGCCGGTGATCGCCGGAAAGGCCCAATTGCCCTGTTTCCCCAATGCTAACCATTTCATCCCGAATTAGCTCTCGTCCCAGCAGTAGAAATTGATCCTTAGCCATTTCTTAGCAAGCCTGTTGAATCAGGATCCCCAAATGCGCTCAAATCGAAGAAATCCCAAACTGGAACCTCAGCCGTTCGCCGGACTTCGGCGCCAAGCTTCTCCGGCCATCTCCCAGCAAAATTGACCCCTCCAGTAGCCTTGTTGTGCCCTAGAGATCATTCCCAAGCCTGGAATTAAGCTCATTCGCCTTGTAGCAAAATCCCCTAGGCTCCAGTGTCATCTTCTCCAGCGCCGGTCGCCGGAATTCGTTCCCGGCCGATTCAGCCGACACCACTTTGTCCCTTAGCTTTGCCTCAGCTCCCTGAGCAATTCTTTCCACTAGCTCGACACCTGGATCTGCCTAGATTGTGAGTTATGCCCTTGCCAAGCTCTTGTCCAGATCAATGTCTGTGCCGTGTCGCCACCGCAGTTCATCGCCGGATTTGGCCACCCTCCGGCCACTTTCAGCTCTTGTCCCTGTTGAGTATTTTGTTCCTGTTAGTAATGCCTACCTCCCAGACAAAGTGTTGCATCAATTGGAGCCCTGGATCAAAAGTTAAGCCATGCCCTAGTTTCTGGCCATGTCCAGCACTATGTCAGTGCATGTCAACCACTGGCATTAGCCTTGTTTGACCCCTTCTGGTTGAGCAATGGAAATGTCACTTTGTCCCCTAGGTTCCTGGAGTTGTGTTCTACATCTTTCTCTACTATCACTTCTCCAGAAAACCATCCTAAGATCAGTTTAAAGTTATGCCAAAGCCATGAACCGAATGTCAACCCTTCGACGTTCAATCCTTTTTAGCCGTTTCTTTGACCAGAGCCCTTGTGACCTTGCCCTAACCTTTTCCCCTGCATGCATGACTTATTTACTTAACAATTTCTATAGAAACTATTTTCTGTATGCTTATGGTATGTGTTTGTGTGTTGGTTGATTGCCGCAAAGTCAGAAGCTGAAGGAGCGGAAGAAGCCTTTGAAGATTCGTCTGATTATTTAGACCCAACATCGCAAGGCAAGCCTCATTCCTTTGATCATGTCTCGCCCAATATTTTCATATGAAGTATATTCACTGTTTCTTACTATGCACGCTTATTTGAGATACAAGTTATGTTTGAATGACATGAGTAGATATTACCTAGAGAACCATGAAACCCCTTTTGTTATTGAACCATCATATATATGCTTTTGTCACCCTAGGACTCATATACTGAATATCCACATTAAACTTGAAATGGTCAAATACATGAGAAGTTATAATGAAAACCGTTTTTGGCAAGAAAACTGATAAAAGGGATCAGTAGTGAGGATTGGTTTGTATGGAGAGAGTGCGGTGCGCACCACGGAATGTGAATGTTCCTCACTATTGGTTCATAAGGACGAGAACCTTGTGCTGTGTCTCTATACGAATTGTAAACGTACCAACCACTTGCCTGGTATGGGACAGGCACAACTCAGTAGCTTTTTGGTATTAGCAGTTCCCTGCATGGTTTGACGATCTGGTTTCTCGCGTGGAAACTGGAAGGCCAAGGTTCGGCCATGAGTGATGTGAGTCAGAAAAATGATGAGAGGAAAAGGCGTAAAAGAAGGAAGGCCCCCTAGACCTGATTAAGCCGTGAGCGGTTGTAATCTTAAATGGTCGCATGTCTCGCGTGGACATAGACCAATGCTATGTGTCCTGAGGGAATATAGACCAGAGAGGCTAGGAAGTAAGGCAGTGGGGAAGACCCACAACGGTACTTGAGACTTAACTGTCTATTTACCGGGCGGGGATACTGTTAATACTGAACTGTAAAAGCGTTGTGTGATCTCGGCCTTGTCACATGTGTATAAGTCACATGTAGCTGATCCGACTTGAAAGCCGAGTGAACCAGTGGATTTAAAAAGAGGTACACCTTTGCAAAGTGTAAAAGAAGTATCAGATACTCCGTACTCCCAGGTTCAGGAGTCTTTTCGTAGTGGATGTTATCCATGGGTTATAGCACAAGTAATGTTTTGGAATGTTTTCATAATGCGGTTAACAAAGTAGTAACTCATGGGAGACTACTACATCTAATGTTTTGTTGAAAACCTGTTTAATGGTTAAAGTATCATTTTCATGACAAAAAGTATTGTTTTACTGAACAATTGACTTGGAAATCTACATATTTCTATCCATATGAAACTGAAACCCCTGAATCATATGTCCACCCTCATGTAAGTACAATTACATTAATCCCTGGAATGAGTGTTGCTGAGCACCAAGTGCTCATCCTTGCATTTTTATCCCACTGTAGAAGAGGGATTCGAGGATCCCGATTCTTTCAGTTATGAGTACTCACCTGAAGATGGAAGCACCCCGGGCGAGCCCACGTTCTAGAAGGATTGCGCACCAAGTCAAGTCAGATGTGGGAGAAGCCCCTCCAACCCCGCTGCGGATGGAAATCAAGCTATTTGTCGTTGCTTTGTGCTTTATGTTGTGTGTTCGGTACTTGGATACCGATTCTGGTTCTGATAAACTAATTATTTTCTTAGCAACTCTACTTAGCGCCATTTTCGGTGCTTTGGCTATGTAATATTGGCCATGTTGGCCTTATACTTGTTCAATGATATTACTATGCTTGTGTGGTTTGGAACTCATGTGACATCCTGCTGTGTGTAACCTACCTGGGCGGTTACCAAGGTGATCCTCAAATGGGGGTCTCACAGCGAATGGTATCAGAGCATGAAGCTTGACTGTAGGTCGTGACCCTTACTAGAATGGGCGTCCCTAAAGTAGAGAATCGCTAGATTATTTGGTAAAAATCTAATTGTGAAAAACCTAATTTGTTTAAGAAAAGTATAATGAGTATTATTTGAAAATTTTCAAAACCGTTTTCCTACTTTTAAGTGTTCCGTGTCTCATCATCGCAGATGGCCCCTGGCAAGAAGCTAATTCATGGAGACGAGTTGGGATCATGGGCGCTGATGCTTTGGATGATGTTGCAATTTCTGGGAGCAAGAGACAACCAGCGACCCGTATACTACGTCCATCGAGAAGAAGTCGATGGTAGACCTTTTGGTTTCCGTGCCTCGGTGATTGTGTACGAGATTCCAGAGATCGGGAGAGGATCAACAAGAAAGGAAGCTCGTAGAGAAGAAGAAGAAGATGCTATCCAAGATGCTGCTCGTCGTGCTATAGGTACCATCCGCCAGCTGTACGATGATTTTCTTATAGGTTCTCCTTTCTGCTTTGTCCCCTACCAAGTCCCCGGATCGGATCGTCGAACTGTTCATCCCTCCACCAACCAAAGAGACGCCATCCTGACCAAAACCAGAGATGTAGTCCAAGTCTTGGAGTCAAGCTACACTCGGTTGTTGCGTGAGCATGAAAATGCTCGGGATGACCGTCACTATCTCGAAGGAGCGCTTGCGAAGGTCCGCTCAGAACTCCAAGAGAAAGAGAAACAGATTCAAGAGTTGGCTGAACCTAGTAGAGCACGAGAAGTCGAAGACGAAGGATCGGTGAACAAGAAGAACCGCTTGAAGATAAGACTCACAGCCCGCAAGAGTGTGGGAAGACCTAGGGATTACCTGGGTTATTTCACGCCTGCTTCGCGTGGCATTGTGATCAACACCCCTGCACCAGAATATCCTACTCTCGCGAAAGGGAAGGAAGTTCCTGAAGGCAAAGGAAAAGAGATTGCTACATGCAACACCAACGATTCATCTGAGGAAGAAGAGGACAATGATATGGAATGGGACCCTATGGATGTCGACGAAGATCAAGAAGAGGAAGACCCCGAAGAAGTGGAACCTTGCAGTTCTTCCAGGACCGACAGGAGATCCTAGTTTTCTCTTCAGCTTGACCCTTCTGCTCTAGCCCTTGTAATCGTTAGTTTCTAGCTCTTGTTGTGGTAGTTGCTTTGTTTGTATTGTTTGTTGGTAACTCTAAGGCTGTAAAGGTGAAAACCTTGTATCTTTTGAAAACCTTTGAAAATAGAATTGCATGTTCCAATCCAATCTCTTGGGTTGATCTTTCATTTCAGCTTGTGTTCAATCTGTGCTCTCTTGAATTAGTAGTCTTTTCTCAATTATCTTGTCAGAACAGAATGGTGAACACCAGAGGTAGAATCCAAGGCTCGGAAGAAGTCCCAAGGAACCCATCAACGAGAAGGACTAGAGATACCTCAGATCAGCCAAATTCATCGACCTCAGTACAGCAAGGGGGAAATCTGACGGAAATATTAATATGGATGGAGCAAAACCGACAGAGATCCGCAGAGGTACAGAGTCAAATTCTGGAACAGTTGATGCAAAACTCCGCAACACGCCGCGAGGAAGGTTCGAACATTGGAGCAAGACTGACAGACTTTCAAAAGACGCGTCCTCCAACTTTCTCCTGCACTGAAGACCCGATTGTGGCAGACGATTGGTTAAGAGAAATTGAGAGAAAATTGGATACTGTCAGGTGTAACGATGAAGAGAAGTTGCTGTATGGACCCCATCAGCTCACAGGATCGACTGCAGCATGGTGGGAAAATTACAAGACGGTACACCCTGATCAGAATTCCATTACCTGGAATGAATTCAAGGAACAGTTCCGTAAGTACCATGTCCCCAAAGGAGCTATTCAAGCCAAACGCAGAGAATTCTTGAATTTAAGGCAAGGAGGAAGGACGGTGAAGCAGTATTTGCATGAATTCATCAAATTGGCCAGGTATGCGCCTGAAGATATCATGACAGAAGAGCGGAAGATCGACAGATTTTGTGAAGGTCTACAAAACTCATATCAGTATCACTTGTCAACGCACGAGTTCACGGACTTCCAAGTCCTTGTGAATCGAGTGCTCAAAATGGAGGAGAAAAGAGGCATAGTAGAAGAAGACCGCAAGAGGAAAAGTATAGCATACCCTTTTCAAGGAAATTCTAGTCGAGGAAGACCAGCGCCATATGCCAGAGCCGCTTTCAGAGCACCCGCACCTCCAAGACCCCAGAGGACTTCATCACCAACAACTCTAACATGTCCCGGATGCAAAGGGAGTCACCTCTATAAAGATTGTACACTGAAGAATGCAGAGTGTTTCCATTGTGGAAGAAGAGGACACCACAGAGAGACTTGTCCACTTCGGCATTTACCTCCCAGCGTTGCTAAGGCTCAGGCAGCCAAATCCCCTACACCTGCACGAACTATTGCCAGAGGAGCACCACAAGCCAGAGGAGGAAGATTCCAAACCAGCAGAGGGAGAGGAACACCAACCGCCGGAGGAAGACTCAACTTCGTGACTGCTGCAGAAGCAGGAGAGGCAACTGACGTCGTGATCGGTAGACTCTTGATCTCCTCTCAGATTTCAGTTGTTTTATTTGATCCCGGTGCAACTCATTCATTCATGTCAAAAGATCGCTTGTTGAGTAATAACTTGCCTGTGGTTACTTTAGAGCATCCCATCATCATTCAGTCACCTGGTGCTAGGATGATTGTTAATTCCATCTGTAGAAATGTTGCCTTCTGTATCGGCAATCTAGAATTCCTGGCAGACATGCTAGTTCTAAACTTTCAAGGATTAGATGTTATTCTTGGAATGGATTGGCTAGCCAAGCATAAGGGACTGATGGATTGTGAAAAGAAAACAATCACCCTAACAAATGCCATTGGAAAGCAAGTTACATTCCATGCAGACAGAACTCCAATCTGTGACGACCTACAGAGATTAAACTGCATTGAAGAAGTGAAGCTTGAAGAGGTACCGATTGTCAATGAATACTCAGAAGTCTTTCCAGAAGAACTTCCCGGATTGCCACCAGATAGGGATATAGAGTTCACTATTGAACTGAAACCCGGATCTGCTCCATATGCTAGGAAGTTGTTTCGGATGACAGGTCATGAGCAAGAGGAACTGAAGAGGCAGATAACTGAATTGGAAGAAAAAGGATTCATTCGATCAAGCTCATCACCATGGGGAGCCCCAGTGCTCTTTGTTAAGAAGAAAGATGGTAGCATGCGACTTTGCATAGACTACCGTAAGCTGAACGACATGACCATTAAGAACAAATACCCCTTACCAAGGATAGATGACCTTTTTGAGCAGCTCAGAGAAGCGAAAGTATTCTCAAGAATAGACCTGAGATCGGGATATCACCAGTTAAGGATCCGAGGACAGGACATTCCTAAAACTGCTTTCGTGACCAGATATGGGTTGCACGAGTTTACAGTGATGCCCTTTGGATTAACCAATGCACCCGCGGTATTCATGAATCTAATGAATAAGATCCTTATGGAATTCCTGGATAAGTGCATCATTGTATTTGTAGATGATATCCTCGTATATTCCAAGACAGAGGAGGAGCACGCACATCACCTGAGGATAGTGCTACAGAAACTGGCAGATCACCAGCTATACGCCAAGTTTAGCAAATGTGCTTTTTGGTTGAAGAAGATCTCTTTCTTGGGACACATCATCTCAGGAGAAGGAATATTTATGGACCTGCTGAAGATACAAGCTGTTACTGATTGGAAACAACCAGAAACCGCAACAGAACTTAGAAGTTTCTTGGGATTAGCGGGATATTATCGAAGGTTCGTAGAAGGATTCTCGAAGATCACCAAACCGCTGACCCAGTTACTGAAGAAAAACGGCTCTTTTAATTGGACCGAGGAGTGCGAAAGAAGTTTTGAGGAATTGAAGAAAAGACTGACAACTGCACCAATCCTGATACTACCGGACGTCAAAAAGGATTTTCAAGTCTACTGTGACGCCTCCAAACAAGGATTGGGATGCGTATTGATGCAAGAAAGGAAAGTGTAGCTTATGCATCAAGACAACTACGACCTCATGAGGAGAATTATCCAACACATGATTTGGAGCTAGCTGCGGTCGTACATGCACTGAAGATATGGAGACACTACTTACTAGGCAGTAAGTGCGAAATTTATACGGATCATAAGAGCATGAAGTATATCTTCACGCAACAGGAGTTGAATATGAGGCAGAGAAGATGGCTAGAACTGATCAAAGATTATGATCTAGAGATCCACTATCACCCGAGAAAAGCCAATGTAGTAGCTGATGCTTTGAGCAGGAAGTCTCGTTGCAACCAAATAACCCAGCTAGAAGTGCCAACGCAACTAGTTAAGGACTTCGAAAGGTTGCAATTGGAATTAGTGGACCAAGGAACCATCACTACCCTGAAGATGGAATGTGAGTTGAAGGATAAGATCCAACAAGCTCAAGCGATTGACCCAGACCTTCAAGAGATGAAGGAGGACATGAGGAGCAAAGATACAACCAACCTTCGAGAAGATCAACAGGGAATTCTATGGTACGATGACCGTATCTGCATTCCAAATAACAACGAGATCAAAGGCCTGATCATGCAAGAAGCTCATCGAACCCCATATTCCATACACCCAGGCAGCACCAAAATGTACAAGGACTTGAAGACAAATTTTTGGTGGAAAGGAATGAAGAGAGAAATTGCCAAGTTTGTCGCAGCTTGTGACACATGCCAAAGAGTGAAAGCAGAACATCAAAAGCCTGCGGGACCGCTACAACCTCTACAAATCCCAGAGTGGAAGTGGGATGAAATCGGAATGGATTTTATTGTGGGACTACCAAGGACGAGAAAAGGATTCGATTCTATATGGGTCATAGTACATAGATTAACAAAGGTAGCACATTTTCTCCCAGTAAAGACCCTATATACAGCTAAGGACTTAGCAGAGCTGTATCTCAGCAGAATAGTCATCCTGCACGGAGTGCCGAAGGCTATCGTTTCCGACAGAGGAGCCCAGTTCATTTCAAGATTTTGGCAGGAGTTGTAGAAAGCCCTGGGCACAAAGTTAAAGTTCAGTACCGCTTACCACCCTCAAACTGGAGGTCAGACTGAAAGGGTAAACCAAATTTTGGAAGATATTGTCGTGGTATTAAGAATACCCCGGCAGGTTTTGAAGACGATCCTAGCGGAGATCACGCAGCGCGGGTTGACCGAGTAACCGGTCCTCCCCCGCCGGACAAACACAAGAATTGACACGTGTATTTATACAGGTTCGGGTCCCGGTGGGGGCCCTAGTCTTGTCGACGCGCTCCCGACCAGAGTCGGCTGGGGAGGCTCTCTCCGGGGAGAGGCTTCCGGAGCACGTCTGTGAGATTAGCTATCCCAAATAATAATGAACTGATCCCTTACAACAGAGGGGTACAAGGGCTATTTATAGCCCCAAAAAGAAGCAAAAAACCTAAACTACCCCGGGAGCCACCGTCGGATTGAAGGGTACGACCGTCCTTCTCCCGGTCAAGCGCCTCGGATGCTTGACAGGTGGTCGCTGATTCCCAAGGCGTCCCTCGCGTGACCTGCACGTGATAAACAAACAGGGATTTTACCTTTTAGAAGGGCGGTGACATTCGGGACCTCTTCCGGAGAGTAGGGTCCCGGGAGCCCAAAAGGCGGCGCCCGGGACATGCCCGGGGGGCACGGTCCCGGGAGCCTAAAAGACGGCGCCCGGGGCAGGCACCGGAGGCCACTGTCCCCGGGCACATGGCGGCGCCCGGGCCACGCCCGGGGGGCACGGTCCCGGGGGCCAAAAGGCCGCGCCCGAGACACGCCCGGGGGGCACGGTCCCGGGAGCCTAAAAGGCGGCGCCCGGGGCAGGCGCCGGAGGTAACTGTCCCCGGACACATGGCGGCGCCCGGGCCACGCCCGGGGGGCACGGTCCCGGGGGCCAAAAGGCGGCGCCCGGGACACGCCCGAGGGGCACGGTTCCGGGAGCCTAAAAGGCGGCGCCCGGGGCAGGCGCCGGAGGTAACTGTCCCCGGACACATGGCGGCGCCCGGGCCACGCCCGGGGGGCACGGTCCCGGGGGCCAAAAGGCGACGCCCGGGACATGCCCGGGGGGCAGGGTCCCGGGAGCCTAAAAGACGGCGCCCGGGGCAGGCACCGGAGGCCACTGTCCCCGGGCACATGGCGGCGCCCGGGCCACGCCCGGGGGGCACGGTCCCGGGGGCCAAAAGGCGGCGCCCGGGACACGCCCGGGGGGCACGGTCCCGGGAGCCTAAAAGGCGGCGCCCGGGGCAGGCGCCGGAGGTAACTGTCCCCGGACACATGGCGGCGCCCGGGCCACGCCCGGGGGGCACGGTCCCGGGGGCCAAAAGGCGGCGCTCGGGGCAGGCACCGGAGGCCACTGTCCCCGGGCACATGGCGGCGCCCGGGCCACGCCCGGGGGGCACGGTCCCGGGGGCCAAAAGGCGGAGCCCGGGGCAGGCACCGGAGGCCAAAAGGCGGCGCCCGGGGCAGGCACCGGAGGCCACTGTCCCCGGGCACATGGCGGCGCCCGGGCCACGCCCGGGGGGCACGGTCCCGTTGTCCAAAAGGCGGCGCCCGGGCCACGCCCGGGGGGCACGGTCCCGGGGGCCAAAAGGCGGCGCCCGGGGCAGGCACCGGAGGCCACTGTCCCCGGGCACATGGCGGCGCCCGGGCCACGCCCGGGGGCACGGTCCCGGGGGCCAAAAGGCGGCGCTCGGGGCAGGCACCGGAGGTAACTGTCCCCGGACACATGGCGGCGCCCGGGGCACGGTCCCGGGGGCCAAAAGGCGGCGCCCGCGGCAGGCACCGGAGGCCACTGTCCCCGGGCAATCATGAACTTACCTGGACTTGACCGCGTGGAGATTTCCCCCAACAGATATGTTGAGGGCTTGTGTTTTGGATTATGGAGACTCTTGGGAGTTATTTCTACCGTATGCAGAGTTCACATATAACAACAGTTTCCAAGCAAGCCTACAAATGGCACCATATGAAGCTCTATATGGAAGAAGGTGCCGCACGCCTCTGTATTGGACAGAAATTGGTCAAAAGCAACATCTAGGACCCCAGTTGGTAGAAGAAGCCACAGCCCACGTCAGGATCATATAAGAAAAACTGAAAACAGCTCAATCTAGACAGAAAAGCTATGCAGATAACCGTAGAAGAGAGCTATCATTTGAAGAGGGCGATTATGTGTATCTCAAAGTTATGCCATACAAAGGAGTTCGAAGATTCCAGATGAAGGGAAAGTTAAAACCTAGATATGTGGGACCATATCGAATTCTGGAAAAGCGAGGTGAAATGGCATACAAGTTGGAATTGCCACTAGAACTGACCGGAATTCATGACGTATTTCATGTGTCTCAGCTGAAGAAATGCTTGAGAAAACCAACAGAACAGATATCTCCTGCAGAGATTGAGATTCAACCAGATCTTATCTTGTCAAGAATACCCTGTTAGAATTCTGGAAACCAGAGAGAAAGTGCTGAAGTCAAGAACCCTCCGATTCTGCAGAGTCCAGTGGAACAATCACTCAGAGGAGGAATCAACTTGGGAAAAAGAAGAAGATCTCCGCCGAGAATTTCCTTTCCTATTCTCTGACCTGCCCTAATCTCGAGGACGAGATTGTTTCTAAGGTGGGTAGATTTGTAACACCCCTGTTTTTGCCAAACCCTAAGATAGCCAAAACCTACATCTTGACCCCAAACCCTAATCTGCTTCAGCCATTCTCTTCTAAATGTTATTCAGAACATTTTTCCCTTCGGGATCATCCCCAAAATCTCATCCTAAAGCTGAGTTTCAACCTTTGCCATTTTAAAACCCTAATTACCATATTTTACCCTAAACTGTTTTCCCTAATTTTGTCGAAACCCTTCAGATCTTACCCGATCTTACCAAACTTTGGCCGGATAAGTTCTAATAATTTTATGCGACTTATCTGCGAAATCAGATTTCAGATCAGCCCTCCAGATCTCCAGATTTGCAGATCAGTCCCTGAAAGCAAATTTCTGAAAATTGCAAATCAGCCCCTCTAATCTTTTCGGCTGTTTTCGACCAGCGCCTGGTCGTTGGCTACGACCAGCGCGTCTTCGCCAGAGCCGCGCCGTGTTTGCTCGCCGCCGGTCACCACTTCTTGTCGCTTGTGCCCGTGAGCTGCTGTGCCACCCCGCGCGCACGTGCTAGCACAGTTGCGTCGCCTTGCCCAGCGGTTAAACGACCGCGCTCCAGTAGCGTTTCGCGCGCGCGCTCCCGTTGCCGTGGCAATTGCATGCGTGTACGTGTCGTTGCCGGAGCCACGTTGTCGCCTCCGCATCTGCGCCGTCCCGGACGAAGTTCCAAGGCACCCTGGCGTCGCTGGCAAAGCTGCAGCACCGCCTGAAGCGTATCACATCGCCGTCGCCGTCGTTGCGCTTGCGCCCGACAAATTTCTCCCCGGCGCAAGCAACCGCTGTCGTGTTCTCCCTCGCAAGCTCCGCCCTTGGACCTATTTAAACCCTCCAGTGCTGTGCTTAAGCCTCATCTCAGGACTTAGCCATTTTTCCAGAGCTCTCGCCGTTTTCAGCTTCTTCTCCGGCGAGCCAGTGAGTGAGCTCACGGTGCTAGCCCATTCCACAGCCCCTTTCTCCAATCCAAGTTCACCAGTGAGTTCCCCTCGTTCCCGTCTCTGTTTAGTAGCAACCAATTGCACCAGATCGATCCCCATCGCCGGTGATCGCCGGAAAGGCCCAATTGCCCTGTTTCCCCAATGCTAACCATTTCATCCCGAATTAGCTCTCGTCCCAGTAGTAGAAATTGATCCTTAGCCATTTCTTAGCAAGCCTGTTAAATCAGGATCCCCAAATGCGCTCAAATCGAAGAAATCCCAAACTGGAACCTCAGCCGTTCGCCAGACTTCGGCGCCAAGCTTCTCCGGCCATCTCCCAGCAAAATTGACCCCTCCAGTAGCCTTGTTGTGCCCTAGAGATCATTCCCAAGCCTGGAATTAAGCTCATTCGCCTTGTAGCAAAATCCCCTAGGCTCCAGTGTCATCTTCTCCAGCGCCGGTCGCCGGAATTCGTTCCCGGCCGATTCAGCCGACACCACTTTGTCCCTTAGCTTTGCCTCAGCTCCCTGAGCAATTCTTTCCACTAGCTCGACACCTGGATCTGCCTAGATTGTGAGTTATGCCCTTGCCAAGCTCTTGTCCAGATCAATGTCTGTGCCGTGTCGCCACCGCAGTTCATCACCGGATTTGGCCACCCTCCGGCCACTTTCAGCTCTTGTCCCTGTTGAGTATTTTATTCCTGTTAGTAATGCCTACCTCCCAGACAAAGTGTTGCATCAATTGGAGCCCTGGATCAAAAGTTAAGCCATGCCCTAGTTTCTGGCCATGTCCAGCACTATGTCAGTGCATGTCAACCACTGGCATTAGCCTTGTTTGACCCCTTCTGGTTGAGCAATGGAAATGTCACTTTGTCCCCTAGGTTCCTGGAGTTGTGTTCTACATCTTTCTCTACTATCACTTCTCCAGAAAACCATCCTAAGATCAGTTTAAAGTTATGCCAAAGCCATGAACCGAATGTCGACCCTTCGACGTTCAATCCTTTTTAGCCGTTTCTTTGACCAGAGCCCTTGTGACCTTGCCCTAACCTTTTCCCCTGCATGCATGACTTATTTACTTAACAATTTCTATAGAAACTATTTTCTGTATGCTTATGGTATGTGTTTGTGTGTTGGTTGATTGCCGCAGAGTCAGAAGCTGAAGGAGCGGAAGAAGCCTTTGAAGATTCGTCTGATTATTTAGACCCAACATCGCAAGGCAAGCCTCATTCCTTTGATCATGTCTCGCCCAATATTTTCATATGAAGTATATTCACTGTTTCTTACTATGCACGCTTATTTGAGATACAAGTTATGTTTGAATGACATGAGTAGATATTACCTAGAGAACCATGAAACCCCTTTTGTTATTGAACCATCATATATATGCTTTTGTCACCCTAGGACTCATATACTGAATATCCACATTAAACTTGAAATGGTCAAATACATGAGAAGTTATAATGAAAACCGTTTTTGTCAAGAAAACTGATAAAAGGGATCAGTAGTGAGGATTGGTTTGTATGGAGAGGGTGCGGTGCGCACCAGGGAATGTGAATGTTCCTCACTATTGGTTCATAAGGACGAGAACCTTGTGCTGTGTCTCTATACGAATTGTAAACATACCAACCACTTGCCTGGTATGGGACAGGCACAACTCAGTAGCTTTTTGGTATTAGCAGTTCCCTGCATGGTTTGACGATCTGGTTTCTCGCGTGGAAACTGGAAGGCCAAGGTTCGGCCATGAGTGATGTGAGTCAGAAAAATGATGAGAGGAAAAGGCGTAAAAGAAGGAAGGCCCCCTAGACCTGATTAAGCCGTGAGCGGTTGTAATCTTAAATGGTCGCATGTCTCGCGTGGACATAGACCAAGGCTATGTGTCCTGAGGGAACATAGACCAGAGAGGCTAGGAAGTAAGGCAGTGGGGAAGACCCACAACGGTACTTGAGACTTAACTGTCTATTTACCGGGCGGGGATACTGTTAATACTGAACTGTAAAAGCGTTGTGTGATCTCGGCCTTGTCACATGTGTATAAGTCACATGTAGCTGATCCGACTTGAAAGCCGAGTGAACCAGTGGATTTAAAAAGAGGTACACCTTTGCAAAGTGTAAAAGAAGTATCAGATACTCTGTACTCCCAGGTTCAGGAGTCTTTTCGTAGTGGATGTTATCCATGGGTTATAGCACAAGTAATGTTTTGGAATGTTTTCATAATGCGGTTAACAAAGTAGTAACTCATGGGAGACTACTACATCTAATGTTTTGTTGAAAACCTGTTTAATGGTTAAAGTATCATTTTCATGACAAAAAGTATTGTTTTACTGAACAATTGACTTGGAAATCTACATATTTCTATCCATATGAAACTGAAACCCCTGAATCATATGTTCCACCCTCATGTAAGTACAATTACATTAATTCCTGGAATGAGTGTTGCTGAGCACCAAGTGCTCATCCTTGCATTTTTATCCCACTGTAGAAGAGGGATTCGAGGATCCCGATTCTTTCAGTTATGAGTGCTCACCTGAAGATGGAAGCACCCCGGGCGAGCCGACGTTCTAGAAGGATTGCGCACCAAGTCAAGTCAGATGTGGGAGAAGCCCCTCCAACCCCGCTGCGGATGGAAATCAAGCTATTTGTCGTTGCTTTGTGCTTTATGTTGTGTGTTCGGTACTTGGATACCGATTCTGGTTCTGATAAACTAATTATTTTCTTAGCAACTCTACTTAGCGCCATTTTCGGTGCTTTGGCTATGTAATATTGGCCATGTTGGCCTGATACTTGTTCAATGATATTACTATGCTTGTGTGGTTTGGAACTCATGTGACATCCTGCTGTGTGTAACCTACCTGGGCGGTTACCAAGGTGATCCTCAAATGGGGGTCTCACAACCAGGCTCCTAACTACTGAACTGACTGTCAGTTAGAGGAACTAACTGTCAGTTTGGTCAATTTCGACCAGAAGCAAACTAAGACCAGAGAGGGAATAAAATAATAATATTTTTATACAAACAACACATTTAGCACATCAACTAGTATTTGATATATCAATAATGTTCAGTTCACCCCTTAAAAAGCAGAATCTTGATTCATCTAGGGGTTTAGTGAAAATATCTGCTAGTTGCATATCTGTTCTGACATAATTTACTTCAATATCTCCTTTTGCCACATGATCTCTAATAAAATGGTGCCTTATTTCAATATGCTTAGTTCTAGAGTGTTGAACAGGATTATTAGCAATTTTAATGGCACTTTCATTATCACACAATAGTGGCACTTTAATAAAAATAATCCCATAATCCAAAAATGTCTGCTTCATCCACAATAATTGAGCACAGCAACTGCCTGCAGACACATATTCTGCTTCAGTTGTGGAGAGAGCTACAGAATTTTGCTTCCTAGATGACCATGATACTAAGGATCTCCCCAACAGCTGACAGCTACCAGATGTGCTTTTACGATCAATCTTGCACCCAGCATAATCAGAATCCGAATACCCAATTAATTCAAAATTTGCATATTTCGGATACCAAAGGCCTAAACTGGGATAACATTTTAAATACCTAAGGATTCTTTTAAGTGCAATTAAATGACATTCCTTAGGATCAGATTGAAATCTAGAACATAAGCACACACTAAACATGATATCAGGCTGTAACACCCTGAGTTAGGGGTGAAAATTTCCTTTTTCATAAATAGCATGCATGCATGTATCCGTAGTAATAGCCAGATCAGTATCTTTCTCAAGCCCTAAAATCTCCAAAAATCTATCCTGTGACCTCAAATCAAGATCAGATTGTTCAGATGTGATCTATTAGTTATCCTGAATCGAAAAATCTTTAGAACCTAGATCCAATTCTATCTCTAACTCCCAGAATTATCAACTTCTTCTGTTTTCGAAAACAGAAATACCTTATATTACCCAAATACTCTAAGTTTCAGAAATACAGATTTAATCAAAATCTTGACCAAGTTCAGACCAGATTATTCCTGGAATATGATCATGGGTATGTCAATACCTTAATCTAAAAAGTTGACAGCCAGATTTCATCATCTAGACTCTTTTCACAAATCAGTCCAAGAGTTATCGCAAATTAGTCCTTATCTGATATCTGAAAACCCAAAAAGGCTAAAATCTCCAGATTAACTCCAAACTCAAAATCTCTTTGGCAAATCTTCTCAAAATGCTATTTGCCACAAGTTTCTCTTCTGTGCAGATATCAAAATCAAACCTTAAATGCCAGAACTCGAGATCGACAAAACTTAAATCTTATTTTACCCTAAATTACCCTATTTTCAGTTGTATCAAAAGCTATTTAAATGTATCAAATTTTATCATTTACCTTTGCCAAATATCCTGTTGAATATAATCTACCAGATTAGTGAAATCAAATTCAACTCTAACCTTCCAAATCTCCAGAATTACAGATTGGTCCAAATGTGAAAATCAAATATTGCAAATCAGCCCATTTTCGACCAGGACAACAGCAGCATTCGACCAGGCCGTTTGCTGTACACGACCAGGGCTCGCCGTGGTTTCTTGCGCCGTGCACGTTCGCCGCCGGTGAAGCTTCGCCTGCAACTTGATTGTGCATGCTTGCTCTTCTTGTTGCGCACGTGTCGTCGCTCCAGCTGGTGCCGTGGCAAGGCCGCTGCTACGTCGACGACCAGTGCTTGCTTCCGCGCGCGACCAGCAGCGACTTTGTCAGCAATCCATCGCCACGTAGCCTCGCCGCGCCAGTACTTGTCGCCACCGCTTTGCACCGCCCGACACGATTGAGTCCCAAGGTAGCAACAGCTTTACTTCGCCAGTGCGCCGTCGCATCACCGCTCCTTGCTGTGTCTTCGCCGCTGATGTCCAACACGCAAGCAACCTCATCACAGCAGTCAATCACTTCGTTGTTCCCCTTTGCCACCTTTGCCTGACCTATTTAAACGCTCCTGTGTGCAGCAGCTTCTCCACACATCACCAGGACTTAACCAATTTCCAAATTTCGCCGCTGCAGTCGTCTTCTCCGGCGAGCCATCGAGGAGGCTCACGGTGACAGCTCATTCCACATCATCTCTTGCCAAATTAACCGCATCAGTAAGTTTCCCTAATCTCCCTGATTGTGTTGTACCATCTAATTGGATTACCTTGCACCTTATCGCCGGTGATCGCCGGGATTGCTAAATGCCCTGTTCCGGCAATGCAGGCCAAATCACCTCGAATTAGCTCTCATTGCTGTAGAAGAAGTTGATCAGTGAGTCATTTCCAGCAAGCCTGTGCATCAAGATCTCCAGATTGAGCTTCAATCGAAGTTTTCCCCAATTTTGAACTTCTCCAGAAACCGGCGATCGTAGCCAGGCTTCTCCGGCCATCCTCCGGCCAAAGTGATCGTGCAGGTAGCTTCCTCTTACCCATATATCACTCCTAGAGCAAGGAATCGAGTTCAAACGGCCTGTGTTGGAAATGCCCAAATCCAGTGATTCTTCTCCGGCGCCGATGACCGGAAAAGCTTGTTCCAGCCATTTCAGCCCTCGAAACCTTGTCATTTAGATGTGCCTTAGCCTCCTGAGTATTTTTGTCTTCTAGCCCGACACCTAGATCGGCCTAGATTAGAAGTTATAGCCATGCCAAGTTTGTGTCCAGAACTGCTCCAGTGCAGCCAGTTCATCTCTGTTCATCATCAAATTTCTTGCTTTCCAGCCATTTCTTGCCCTAGATTCTGTTGACTTAATTGTTCCTGTTACTCAAGCCTACCTCCCAGACAAAGTGGTGCATCATTTGGAGCTCCAGATCAAAAGTTATGCTAAGCCCTAGTTTTTGGCATTGTCAGCTCTATGCCAGAGCTTGTCAGCCAGTGGCATTGACCTTATTTACCCATTTCTGGTTGTATAATTTGAAATCCACTTTGCCCACTGAATTTGTAGAGTTGTGGTCTACATTTTCTTCTACTACCACGACTTGAGATAAGCACTCTAGCTTTTCTTAAAGCTATGTCCAAGCCTTGATCCGAATGTCGATCTGTTGACATTCGCTGTTTTGATTAAACCAGCCACAAAATTGTTATCCCTATTGCAAACCTGAAACCCTAAGATTATCTAATCACCATCCTTAGCCAAATTCCTTGAAACCCTAGAATCTCGACTCAGTTCAGTTTGCAGTTCAACTTATCTCCAGTTTAGTTCAATCATTCTTGTTAAGCATTTCTGCATATAAGTCTTAAAACATTTTAAATATTATAAGTAATTATTGTGTGATTGTTTGTCGTCGAGCAGATTCAGAAGCTGACTTTGAAGATTTTGCTGTTGACCCGTCATCGAATGCTGTATTTTACGACGCGGAAGGCAAGTCATATCCTTGGTCATCTTGAACCTATATTTTAAATGTTGCTATAATATAACCTTGAATATAGGCAATATTGCATGTGAAAGATTGAGAATGGTTGATTTATGAATTGGCAGTACTAGACTGGTTATCTGTGAAATGTGAAATAAACAAGTTTTGAGCCATGAACTATTATATGTATCTATATACTTATATTCATGAAATAAAACCCCTAGCCGTGACCAGAAAAATGGTATGGATGGCTGTAGCACTGGAGGTGCTAGACTGCAAAGGAATGCAGGCACTGAAGGTGCAGGATTGTGGATGGTCTGGTCACTGGCATATAAGGACTAGAACCTTGTGTTGTGCGTCTAGTGGCATGAACAACGTGCTAACCGCAAGCCTGGTTTGGGACAGGCCTGAACAAGTAATTATGTGGATCGCACATGAAACCCCTGCATGAGATGTGTAGTGATGCACGATAAACACGGAGCGCGGCTCCCACACATATCACTGAAGGTGATCAAGCACGCTGACCCAGTAATGGGAATAAGCAATGGGGTGGAGGTTTGGATACAACCTGCCACAACTGTGCCTCGCTGAGAGCCACAGGGTCGGGGGTGAATTGTAAGTGATACATAACAAAAGTTCTTGTTATTTCCACCTTGCCGCTCACAGTATGAAGTGAGTCAGGGGTCCAATCATTTTGTTATGATAGGAAAGGTTTGAAAGTGGAATATCTTGCGGGTAAATTGGTACCTCTCTGCAGAGTTAAAAACGTATTCGAATACTCCGAGCTCCCGGGTTTTTAGGAGTCTGCTGCGGTGGATTAAATCCACGGGGTGTGACACAAGTACTATTTTCTAAATAAAATATGTTTAAATCAAGATTACCCAAATGACATGTGTTGTCATGATAAGGAGTGCTGCCGTGGGCTGTCGTGTGTCGACGTGTCGCGGTAGTGCTATAATCTAGTGAACATGAATGATGATGTTATATTATGAAAAGTGCTGCCATAAGAGGAGATGAGAAAGGAAAAGATTATTTTACAAATATCCATAATTCTTGACTAGTCTAGGATCATATCATCACTACTATATGTATCTACTCTTACCTATGACTTGCTGAGTACGTAAGTGCTCACCCTTGCAACATTCAACTCAATAGATGGAGCCTATTTTGATCAAGATGATGGCACGGAGTACTACGTGGATCCAGAAGGAGGAGAATCAGTTCCGCCAGAACCCTGAAGTGTGTTGTTCTACCGTCAACTTCTTTTGTGGGAGGGTCACCTATCTTCTGCTACGTAGTTAAATATTTTGCTAAGCCCTGAATGCCTTGTAGGCATTGTAATCCTCTTTATGTAATATTAAGGCCAGCAGGCCACACTTCTTAATATTTTGTGAGTACTCTGTTGCAATGTAATATACTCCTGTGTTTGACTCATCCTGGGAAGTCAAAGGTTTGTGAGAATGGGACTAGCTGCAGCGAGCTAGGTCTCTACAGGAGTAGTCGTTGTCCCAGTCTCGGGGCGCGACACAGGCCTAGATGCAGCGAGATATAAAAGACTACCAATCATAGACCTATACAGTTTAGAGTCAACCGATTTGCCGCTTTTGTCCATGTCCAGATGTCCATTTGTCACCATGGGAGTTTTGATTGCCTTAGCATCTTCCATCCCAAAACGCTTGAGCAGGTCCTTCACGTACTTTGTTTGACTCACGAACGTCCTGTTCTTGAGTTGCTTGATTTGTAGACCGAGGAAGAAGGTCAGCTCACCAATCATGGACATCTCGAACTCCCTAGACATCATCTCTCCAAACTCATGACAGAAAAGTTCATTGGTAGATCCAAATATAATATCATCAACATAAATTTGACAAATGAACAGTTCTTCTTCAATTTTCTTTGTAAAGAGAGTTGTGTCAATCTAACACCCTGAGTTAGGGGTGAAAACTTCCTTTTTCATCAATAGCATGCATGCATGTATCTGTAGTAATAGCCAGATCAGTATCTATCTCAAGCCCTAAAATCTCCAAATCTAACCTGTGACCTCAAATCAAGATCAGATTGTTCAGATGTGATCTATCAGTTACTCTAAACTTAAAAGCCTTCAGAACCTAGATCCAATTCTATCTCTAAATTCCAGATTTATCAACTTCTTCTGTTTTCGAAAACAGAAATACCTTATATTACCCAAATACCCTAAGCTTCAGAAATCCAGATTTAATCCGAATCTTGACCAAGTTCAGACCAGACTATTCCTGGAATATGATCATGGGTATGTCAATACCTTAATATAAAAAGTTGACAGCCAGATTCTATCATCTAGACTCTTTTCACAAAACAGTCCAAGAGTTATCGCAAATTAGTCCTTATCTGACATCTGAAAACCCAAAAAGGCTAAAATCTCCAGATTAACTCCAAATTCTGAATTTCTTCGGCAAATCTTCTCAAAATGCTATTTGCCACAAGTCTCTCTTCTGTGCAGATATCAAAATCGAACCCTAAATGCCAGAATTCGAAATCGACAAAACTTAAATCTGACTTTACCCTAAATTACCCTATTTTCAGTTTGTATCGAAAACTATTCAAATGTGTCAAATCTTATCAATTACCTTTGCCAAATATCCTATTGAATATAATCTACCAGATTAGTGAAATCAAATTCAACTCTAACCTGCCAAATCTCCAGAATTACAGATTGGTCCAAATGTGAAAATCAAATTTTGCAAATTAGCCCAAATTCGACCAGGCCAACTGCTGTACACGACCAGAAGCCTCGCCGTGTTTCTTTGCGCCGTGCACGTTCGCCGCCGGCCAAGCTTCGCCTGCAACTTGATCGTGCATGCTGTTGCGCACGTGTCCTCGCCTCAGCCGTCACCGTGGCAGCGCCGCTGCAACGTCGACGACCAGCGCCTGCTTCCCCGCGCGACCAGCAGTGACTGTTGTCAGCATCTTCTTGCCACGTCGCTTTCCTTGCCAGCCGTTGTCGCCACCGCTTTGCACCGCCCGACAATGTGGAGTTCCAAAGAGCCGACAAGCTGAGCAGTAGTCACCTCGCCTGAGCACCGTCGCTTCACCGCTCGCCGTTGTTGCTTCTGCGCCCGGGAAATCTAATCACTGGCGCCAATTTACTGCTATTACTTCCTTCCAAGCTTCGCCCTCTGGTCTATTTAAGCCACCAGTGCCTTGTATCATCTCCTCTTCTTTAGGACTTAACCAAATTCTCAAACTTCTTCGCTGTCGTCGTCTTCTCCGGTGAGCCATCGAGGAGGCACACGGTGCCAGCACTCTACAGATCATCTCCTGCCAAATTTAAGCCATCAGTGAGTTCATCTACTCAACCTCTCTGTGTAGTACTGTCTAATTGCTCCCCGGTGACCTCTAACGCCGGCGATCACCGGAAATTGCTAAAATTCGAAGAATACCCTGTTCCGGCAATGTAGCTCGAATTACTCCAAATTAGCCTTCGATTCTGTAAACAAAATTGATCAGTGAGCTAAATCAAGCAAGCCTGTGAAGTTGGATTTCGAAATTAAGCAAGAATCGAACCTTTTCCCTAAACCGAGCTTCACCAGAAAACCGGCGATCGTCGCCAGGCTTCTCCAGTGATCCTCCGGCCCATCTAATTGTACCAGAAGCTTCCCTATACCTCCTAGATGCTCTCCAAGCAAGGAATTAAGTTCTTTTGGCCTGTAGCAGAAACCCCCAATCAACAGTGCTTCTTCTCCGGCGCCGATGACCGGAAAAGTGTTCCCGGCCGTTTCAGCCCAAATCACCTTGTCTTTTAGATGTGCCCTAGCCTCCTGAGCATTTTTGTCTTCTAGCATGACACCTAAATCAGCCTAGATTGGAAGATACAGCTTTGCCAAGTTTTTGTCCAGAACTGCTCCAGTGCAGCCAGTTCATCTCTGTTCATCATCAAATTTCTTGCTTTCCAGCCATTTCCGGCCATAGATCTTGTTGACTTAATTGTTCCAGTTACTCAAGCCTACCTCCCAGACAAAGTGGTGCATCATTTGGAGCTCCAGATCAAAAGTTATGCTAAGCCCTAGTTTTTGGCATTGTCAGCTCTATGCCAGAGCTTGTCAGCCAGTGGCATTGACCTTGTTTACCCACTTCTGGTTGTGCAATTTGAAATCCACTTTGTCCACTGAATTTGTAGAGTTGTGATCTACATTTTCTTCTACTACCACAACTTGAGATAAGCATCCTAGCTTTTCTTAAAGCTATGTCGACCAAGCTTTGATCCGAATGTCGATCTGTTGACATTCGTTGTTTTGATTAAACCAGCCACAAAATTGTTATTCCTATTGTAATCCTGAAACCCTAAGTTTATCTAATCTCAATCCTTAGCCCAAATTCCTTGAAACCCTAGAATCTCGACTCAGTTCAGTTGCAGTTCAAATTATCTCCAGTATAGTTCAATCATTCTTGTTGAGCATTTCTGCATATAAGTCATAAAACATTTTAAATATTATAAGTAATTATTGTGTGATTGTTTGTCGTCGAGCAGATTCAGAAGCTGACTTTGAAGATTTTGCTGTTGACCCGTCATCGACTGCTGTATTTTACGACGCGGAAGGCAAGTCATATCCTTGGTCATCTTGAACCTATATTTTAAATGTTGCTAAAACATAACCTTGAATATAGATAATATTGCATTAGAAAGATTGAGAATGGTTGATTTATGAATTGGAAGTACTAGACTGGTTATCTGTGAAATGTGAAATAAACAAGTTTTGAGCATTGAACTATTATATGTATGTATATACTTATATTCATAAAATAAAACCCCTAGCCGTGACCAGAAAAATGGTATGGATGGCTGTAGCACTGGAGGTGCTAGACTGCAAAGGAATGCAGGCACTGAAGGTGCAGGGTTGTGGATGGTCTGGTCACTGGCATATAAGGACTAGAACCTTGTGTTGTGCGTCTAGTGGCATGAACAACGTGCTAACCGCAAGCCTGGTATGGGACAGGCCTGAACAAGTAATTATGTGGATCGCACATGAAGCCCCTGCATGAGATGTGTAGTGATGCACGATAAACACGGAGCGCGGCTCCCACACATATCACTGAAGGTGATCAAGCACGCTGACCCAGTAATGGGAATAAGCAAAGGGGTGGAGGTTTGGATACAACCTGCCACAACTGTGCCTCACTGAGAGCCACAGGGTCGGGGGTGAATTGTGAGTAAAACATAACAAAAGTTCTTGTTATCTCCACCTTGCCGCTCACAGTATGAAGTGAGTCAGGGGTCCAATCATTTTGTTATGATAGGAAAGGTTTGAAAGTGGAATATCTTGCGGGTAAATTGGTACCTCTCTGCAGAGTTAAAAACGTATTCGAATACTCCGAGCTCTCCGGTTTTTAGGAGTCTGCTGCGGTGGATTAAATCCACGGGGTGTGACACAAGTACTATTTTCTAAATAAAATATGTTTAATCAAGATTACCCAAATGACATGTGTTGTCATGATAAGGAGTGCTGCCGTGGGCTGTCGTATCTCGTCGTGTCACAGTAGTGCTACAATCTAGTGAACATGAATGATGATGTTATATTATGAAAAGTGCTGCCATAAGATGAGATGAGAAAGGAAAAGATTATTTTACAAATATCCATAATTCTTGACTAGTCTAGGTTCATATCATCACTACTATATGTATCTACTCTTACCTATGACTTGCTGAGTACGTAAGTGCTCACCCTTGCAACATTCAACTCAATAGATGGAGCCTACTTTGATCAAGATGATGGCAGGAGTACTACGTGGATCCAGAAGGAGGAGAATCAGTTCCGCCAGAACCCTGAAGTGTGTTGTTCTGCCGTCAACTTCTTTTGTGGGAGGGTTACCTATCTTCTGCTGCGTAGTTAAATATTTTGCTAAACCCTGAATGCCTTGTAGGCATTGTAATCCTTTATGTAATATTAAGGCCAGCAGGCCACACTGCTTAATACTTTGTGAGTACTCTGTTGCAATGTAATATACTCCTGTGTTTGACTCATCCTGGGAAGTCAAAGGTTTGTGGTTTGGGACTAGCTGCAGCGAGCTAGGTCTCTACAGGAGTAGTCGTTGTCCCAGTTTCGGGGCGCGACAGAAAAGTTGGTATCAGAGCAACATGAGAACTTGACTGTAGGACGACACCTTTAGGAAATTGGCCGTGCCAGGAAAACGTAATTTATTTAGAAACTATTTGTGGAAAACCTTATTTTGGTAAAAATAATGAGCTTTGTAGCTCTTGAAAAACCTTCATTTCAAAATTTTATTTGGATTGCTAAAATTCGGTAAGATTGTGAGAGTGCGTTCTGTTGTTTCAGAGTGTCTTAGAGGTTGGTGTAGACAGAGCTAGTGGATGCTCTTAATAGCTTTGCGATTCGCTGTTGCTTTTGCAATGGTTAATTTGTGTATTATGGCTGATAGCCTAAGTAATTTTATGCATTAAAGTAGTTGCATTAATTTCTGCATTGCTGTTTTAGTTGGCCTTAGTTTGTTAGATCCGTCTAAACCTTTTTCAGAGCCACCATGGTTGACACCAGAAGGAGATCTCGAAGTGGAAGAGAAGATATGGGTAAAACTCCGCAGGAAGAAGAAACTATGACAAGAGACCCTTTGTTTCAGCAAGGATCTCAGAGTTCCAATCCACCTCAGAATGAACAACCCAGTCTTCAGGAAATTTGTTGTCAATGGAGAAAAGCCGACAGGAAGCTCAGATAGCTCATACCCAGTTGTTAGCCTAGATAGTTCAGAAACTGCCTACTGGAACAACAGAAGGAACTACTTCTGCTGTAGGAGCAAGATTAACAGATTTCCAAAAGACCCGTCCACCAACATTTTCTAGTGCGACCGATCCCATGGTTGCCGATGATTGGTTACGGATATCGAGAGGAAACTGGACACGGTCCGATGCAACGAACGAGAGAAAGTTTTGTTTGGATCTCATCAGTTATCAGGAGCTGCAGCTGCATGGTGGATGAACTACCAGGAAGCTCACCATGATAAAGATAATATTTCTTGGTGGGAATTTAAGGATCAATTTCGGAAATTTCATATACCTACTGGTGTTATGGCAGCTAAGCGTCGGGAATTTCGGAATTTAACTCAAGGAAGTAAGTCAGTTACTGAGTATCTACACCAATTTACTCATTTGGCTCGATACGCACCTGGAGATGTGGATACTGAAGAGAAGAAGATAGAGCGCTTCACAGAAGGACTTCAACACTATTTACAGTATCAAATTGCTTCTCATGAACTAATGGAATTTCAAACCCTAGTGAACAGAGCTTTAAAGGTAGAAGAAAAGAAGAATATGGGAGAAGAAAGCCGAAAGAGGAGGATGTTCCAGCAAACACGACCACAGTCAAATCCAATCAGAGGAAGAGTTCCTATCACTCCCAATTTCCGACCATCTTATCAGAATCCCAGACCAGCAACGACATTGTGCCCCAACTGCAGAGGAAATCATCCTCAGAAGGATTGCCCTCATCCTCGTGTTGAGTGTTATCATTGCGGACAGCGTGGGCACCATAAAGAATTCTGTCCTTGGATACAACTTCCGATGTCCATTGCCAGATCTCAAGCAGGAACACAGCCAGTAGTAACCAGAGCATCACCATCACAGAATTTTAGAGGAAATTCAGTAGGAAGAGGAGGAAACATGGCTAATCGAGGAAGAGGATGTTGGGGGAAATCTCCATGCGGCCAACTCCAGGTAAGTTCATGATTGCCCGGGGACAGTGGCCTCCGGCGCCCGCCCCGGGCGCCGCCATTCGCCCAGGGACAGTGGCCTCCGGTGCCTGCCCCGGGCGCCGCCTTTTAGGCTCCCGGGACCGTGCCCCCCGGGCCGGTCCCGGGCGCCGCCTTTTACCCGGGGACAGTGGCCTCCGGTGCCTGCCCCGGGCGCCGCCTTTTAGGCTCCCGGGTCCGTGCCCCCCGGGCCGGTCCCGGGCGCCGCCTTTTACCAGGGGACAGTGGCCTCCGGTGCCTACCCCGGGCGCCGCCTTCTGGCTCCCGGGACGATGCCTCCGGGGCAAGTCCCGGGCGCCGCCATTTGCTTGGGGACAGTGGCCTCCGGTGCCCGCCCCGGGCGCCGCCATTCGCCCGGGGACAGTGGCCTCCGGTGCCTGCCCCGGGCGCCGCCTTTTAGGCTCCCGGGACCGTACCCCCCGGGCCGGTCCCGGGCGCCGCCTTTTACCCGGGGACAGTGGCCTCCGGTGCCTGCCACGGGCGCCGCCTTCTGGCTCTCGGGACGATGCCTCCGGGGCATGTCCCGGGCGCCGCTATTAGGCTCCCCGGACCCTGCCCCCCGGGCGGGTCTCGGGCGCCGCCATTTGCCTGGGGACAGTGGCCTCCGGTGCCCGCCCCGGGCGCCGCCATTCGCCCGGGGATAGTGGCCTGCGGTGCCTGCCCCGGGCGCGGCCTTTTAGGCTCCCGGGACCGTGCCCCCCGGGCCGGTCCTGGGCGCCGCCTTTTACCCGGGGACAGTGGCCTCCGGTGCCTGCCCCGGGAGCCGCCTTTTGGCTCCCAGGACGATGCCTCCGGTGCCCGCCCCGGGTTCCGCCATTCGCCCGGGGACAGTGGCCCCCGGTGCCTGCCCCGGGCGCCGCCTTTTAGGCTCCCGGGACCCTGCTCTCCGGAAGGGGTCCCGGACGTCATCGCCCTCCTAAAAGGTAAAATCCCTGTTTGTTTATCACGTGCAGGTCACGCGAGGGACGCCTCGGGAATCAGCGACCACCTGTCAAGCATCCAAGACGTTTGACCGGGAGAAGGACGGTCCTACCCTTCAATCCGACGGTGGCTTCCGGGGTAGTTTAGGTTTTTTGCTTCTTTTTGGGGCTATAAATAGCCCTTGTACCCCTCTGTTGTAAAGGATCAGCTCATTATTATTTGGAATAGCTAAGCTCACAGACGTGCTCCGGAAGCCTCTCCCCCGGAGAGAGCCTCCCCAGCCGGCTCCGGTCGGGAGAGCGTCAACAGGACTAGGGCCCCCACCGGGACCCGAACCTGTATAAATCCACGTGTCAATTCTTGTGTTTGTCTGGCGGGGGAGGACCGGTCACCCGGTCAACCCGCGCTGCGTAATCTCCGCTAGGATCGTCTTCAAAACCTGCCGGGGTATTCTTAATACCACGACAGTTGGCGCCGTCCGTGGGGACCCGTGACGAATCGCCATGGCTCCTCCGAAAACAAGGGCCCGCGCCCTTCCCGGTGACGCCGGTCCCGGTGACCTGGCGCCGCCCGTCCGGGACACTGCTGTTCCGGCGCTTCCGTCCGGAGGCGACCATTCCCAGGTACCGCCTCCCACCTTTCCTCTCAATCTAGGTGCCTCCACCTCCCGGTCGCTCCCGGTGGCCGCGGGGACCTCGGCTGGGACAAGTTTCCCCCCGACGGCTCCCCCGGCTCCCCGGGACGCCCTGCTGGAGGCTCTCGTGGAGGGCCAGCTCCGCGCCCAGCGCTCTATGGACGAGCTCCTTAGTGTGTTGGCGCGGCCCTCGGCCCCCACATTTTCGTCGCACCCGTATCCGGGGATCATGCCCCCGTTTATGGGATACCCAGCGGCCCCTCCGGCGTCAGGGGGGCTGTCTACCCCGTATGATCCCGCTGGAGGGTTCCCTCCCCCCGCGGGATATACTTCCGGACACTTCTCGGCACCCGGGCCTGTCCCGGTGCTGGGAGGCTATTTCATGCCCGGGCCCTTCGTGGCACCAGGGGGGTACCCCGTCCCCGGCCCGCTTCCGGGGCTGGGGGGTCATTTCATGCCGGGGGTTATTCCTACGCCGGGAGCCAGTCCCACCCCTGGCGTTGCGTTTACCGCACCGGGGCCGGTCGACAGAGCAGCTCCCGTGCCTCAGCGAATTTCCCCCCGCATTGGCTCCCCAACCCCGGACGTCGCCGAGGGGGCTCACCCCCCACTGGTTCCGGATGTCGCAGGGGTTTCCCCCTTTCCGGTCCCGGTCGTTGCCGCAGGGGCCCCCTCTTCGGATCCAAACGCCGCCCCGGGCGCCCCCTCCCCGGTTCCGGATGGTGCAGGGGCTCCCCCCTTTCCGGTCCCGGGGGCCGTCGCAGGGGGCTCCCCCCAGCAGGCCCCGGTAGCTTCCGGGCCGGCTGCTACAGTGCAGGAGCTCCCTCCCCCGGCGAAGCAGGTCCGCTTCTCCCGGGGGGAGGTCGAGCGAATGCATTCTCCCAGCCGCGGGGAAGAGCTTCCCCCCGGTCGTTGTCGCAGGGAGCTTCGCTCTCGCACCGGTCGGGGGAAGAGACCAGCCGAAGAACCATCCTCCCCGGAGGGAAGCCCGGACGTCCGGGAAATCAGTCCCGGCCCGGAAGAGAAGCGTCGTCACCACCACTCTGGCGGCCCTCTTGGGCCGCTACCTGACTCGGATAACGAGGGGGCGTCCCCCGTTAAAGAAGACAATGACTGGGGCTCCCCCCGGGAAGTGCAGGGGGCGAACCAGCCTCTGTGTCGAAGACTCCGCAACATCCGATGGCCGCGGCCCTACCGTCCCCCGCACATCGAACATTATAATGGCGAGGCGGACCCTTACGAGTTCGTGCAGATCTACTCCACAGTCATCTCCGCGGCGGGGGGGGGGACGAGAGCGTCCAATGCAACGTCTTCCCCCTCTACCTGACCGGCATTGCCCGCTCCTGGTTTTACAATCTGAAGGCGGGCTCCATCAAGTCTTTCTCGCAGCTGAAGCGGGAGTTCTGCGCCAACTTTCAGGGAAATTACGTACGTCCCCTGGATTCTTCACAGCTATACACAGTGCGCCAGAGAACCGGGGAGACCATCAGAAGCTTCTTCAAGCGCTTTGCCCAAGTAAAAAGCAAAGTGGCCCATGTCCTGGACTCCACAGTGATCGAAGCCTGGAAAAGCGGGATCCTCCCGGGGGAACTCCACCGAAGACTCTCTCGAAGCTGCCCCTCTTCCGCCGACGAGCTCTTCAACGTACTCGAAAAGTACGCTCGCGCGGAGGAAGACGATATCTGGAAGAAGACCCAGGGCGCTCCTGCCCCCGCCGAGCGGGGGGTCCGAGATCCCCCCAGGCGCCCCAGGCAGGGGGGCCGTAGCGAACCACGGCCTCGGGACACTTTTGTCCTCGAGGGCGGAGGCGGCTCGCGCGACCCCCCGAAGGGCAACCGCCCCTTTCCCAACCCAAGAGGCCACGGGGGTGGACAGTCTTCGCGCGGCCGTGAAGGCCCCGCTGGGAGAAGCCGGGAAGGGCCGTGGTGCAGCTTCCACGGGTCCAGTACCCACGCTACCCGAGATTGCCACCAGCTGCTGCAACACTTCGCGGCGTTCCTCGACCAGCGCGGGCAGGGGGGGGACTCCGGCCTCCTTGCCCCCTCGGCCAGCTGTTCCGGCCCTCCCCGTTCCCGCGGGGGACCACAGCAGCAGGAGGGGGAGCCTTTAGAAGCTCTCCCCTTTCAGACTTCTCAGCGCCGCATCAACGTCATCGTAGGAGGGTCTACCTCCGGGCGGGACTCCAAGCGTCAGCGCAAGGAGTACGCGCGTGAAGTCAAGGTTGTGGGGGTGCTACACGCGTCCGCGCCACCCAAGTGGTCGGACGTCCCCCTCACCTTCACAGCGGAAGACGCGCGGGGGGTTCGCTTCCCCCACGACGATGCGCTCATTGTCTCCGCGACCATCTACAACTGCCTCCTGGCCCGCATCCTCGTGGACGGCGGAAGCTCCGCCGACGTCCTATTCCTCAAGACCTTCAAGGAAATGCAGGTGGATGAGAAGCTCCTGCGACCAGCGGCAGGGCCTCTGCAAGGGTTTGTCCCGGGGAAGGCGATCCACCACGTGGGCAAGGTAGATCTCCCGATCACCTTCGGCACCCTGGAGAACTACCGGACCGAACTAGTCCGCTTCGACGTAGTGGACCTCCCCTCCTCCTACAATGTGATCATGGGGAGGACTACGATCAACCGGCTGGGGGCTGCCACCCATCAAAACTACTTGTGCATGAAGATCCCCGGGCCGCATGGCGTGATCAACGTCCGGGGGGACGAAAACATGGCCCGTGCTCTATACGAGCGCGCTGCTGCCACGATAGGAAGCGTCAACTTGATCAAGGCGCCCGGGGGGGAGGCGACCCCCCCGGATCCAGACGTCGCTGCGCTGCTCCCCGGGAGGCCCCTCCTCAAGCCGCGTCCGGAAGGGGGTCTCCGGAAGGTCCCGCTGTTCCCGGACAGCGAGGACAAAGTCGTCCAAATCGGGGCAGAGCTCCCCCAAGACCATGCAGCGCAACTTGCAGCCTTTCTGCGCGAGAACTCCGATGTTTTTGCGTGGAAGCCTTCGGACATGCGGGGCGTCACCCGGGAGGTTATTGAGCACAAGCTCGCGGTAACCCCCGGTCACCCCCCTATCAAGCAGAAGTTGAGGAAGCTCTCCCTCGAACGTCAAGAAGCCATCAAGATGGGGACAGCCCGGCTCCGAGAGGCGGGGTTCATCCGGGAAGTGTTGCACCCCGAGTGGCTCGCAAACCCCGTCCTCGTCAAGAAATCAAGTGGCAAGTGGCACATGTGCGTGAACTTCACCGACCTTAACCGCGCCTGCCCCAAAGACAACTTCCCGCTCCCGCGGATCGACCAGCTCGTTGACTCCACCGCGGGGTGCGAGCTGATGAGCTTCCTAGACGCCTACTCGGGATACCACCAAGTCCGGATGGCGGAGGGGGACGAGGAAAAGACGAGTTTCATAACTCCCCTCGGAACTTTCTGCTACCGCCACATGCCCTTCGGGCTCAAGAATGCGGGAGCCACCTTCCAGCGCCTGATGACGCTGGTCTTCAAAGATCAAGTCGGCCGCAACGTCGAAGTCTACGTAGACGACGCGGTCGTCAAGAGTCCCCGTGCAGCCTCCCACATCGACGACCTCGCAGAGACCTTCCGCAACCTCCGCGCGTTCGGGCTCAAGCTCAACCCAGAGAAGTGCGCCTTCGGGGTGCGCGGGGGGAAGCTCCTGGGTTTCCTCGTGTCCCAGCGGGGCATTGAGGCAAACCCCGAGAAGATCCGGACCTTCCTAAACATGCCCCCGCCGCGCTCCGTGAAAGATGTCCAGCGGCTCTCCGGCCGCCTGGCCGCGCTCAGCCGCTTCGTCTCCCGTTCGGGGGAGCGGGGCCTCCAGTTCCTCAAGATCCTCCGAGGGCTCGAGGGGTTCTGCTGGACCCCCGAGGCCCAGGAAGCCTTCAACGACCTCAAGAAGTACCTCTCGAGCCCTCCAATGCTCGTGAGTCCGTCTCCGGAAGAACCCTTGCTCCTCTACCACGCCGCGACCCCCGTCGCCGTCAGCGCTGTTTTGGTTAAGGAGCAAGGGGGGCAGCAACGTCCCGTGTACTACGTCAGTGAAGCCCTCCAAGGGGCCAAGACTCGGTACACGGAGATGGAGAAGATTTGCTACGCTCTCCTCATGGCGTCCCGGAAGCTCCGGCACTCTTCCTGGGGCACCCCATCACCGTCCCGTTGTCCCTCCCCCTGGGGGAGGTGCTGCGGAATAAAGAAGCCACCGGTCGGATTAGGAAGTGGGGGGCCGAGCTTGCCCCCTTCTCCCTGTCCCTTACCGGCCGCTCCGCGATCAAGTCGCAGGTCCTCGCCGACTTCGTCGCAGAATGGACTCCCGCCTCTGGGTCCGGGGACGAAGATCTCCCTGTGCCGCCCTGACGCAGTGACCATTGGACCCTGCTGTTCGATGGGTCGCTGTGTCTCGCCGTGGCTGGTGCGGGGGTAGTCCTCCGAAGCCCCGAGGGGAAGGAGCTCGAGTACGCCGCTCGGCTCGAGTTCCCCGCAACCAACAACGTCGCCGAATACGAGGCTCTGCTCCTCGGGATGCGCCTTGCGCGCTCCCTGGGGATCCGACGCCTCCTAGTGAAGGGAGACTCTCATCTTGTTGTCTGCCAGATGGACAAGTCTTACCTGTGCCATGACGCAAATCTAAGTCTTTACTTGCAGGAAGTACGGAAGCTGGAGAGGCACTTCGACGGCCTCGAGGCCCGGCATATCCCTCGAAAGGAGAATGACCGGGCTGATGCCCTGGCCCGGGCGGCAAGCGCCCGGGAAACGCTCCCCAAGGGGGCCTTCTTGGAAACAATCACGAAGCCCTCGGTGGCCTCCCCGGACGCAGGCCCCGAGCCTCCGGTCCCGGAGGTCGCCGAGATCGCCCGGCCATCATCATGGATGGATCCCCTCATCTCCTTCATCAAGGGGGAGGGGGACCCTCCCGACGAGACCGAGGCTAAGCGCCTCCGGGCCAAAGCCCGGGCATATCTCCTGCTGGAGGGAAGGCTCTACAAGCGGGGGGCTTCAGCCCTCCTGCGCTGCCTCCCCCGGTCGGAGGGACTTCAACTCCTGGAAGACATTCACGTGGGGAGCTGTGGTTCTCACCTAGCCCCGCGTGCCATCGCCGCCAAGGCCCTTCGGCAGGGCTTCTACTGGCCTACAGTCATGCGCGACGCGCGAGACCTTGTCTCCGCGTGCGAAGCATGCCAGAGGATGGCCAAGGGCTCCAATCTCCCCCCTGTAGCGCTGCAGACTATCCCCATCACTTGGCCCTTCGTGCACTGGGGGATGGACCTCTTAGGGCCCTTCCCCCCAGCGCCTGGAGGATACAAGTATGCGGTAGTCGCGGTCGACTACTTCACAAAGTGGGTTGAGGCGGAGCCCTTGGCTAGCATCACCTCCCGGGTCGTTCAGCGGTTTTTCTGGAAAAACGTCGTTTGTCGTTTTGGTGTCCCCCGGGAAATCACCGTGGACAATGGGACCCAATTCGACTTGGCTTCTTTCCGGGAATTCTGTGAAGGCCTGGGGATCGTCATCCACTTCTCTTCAGTGGCCCATCCTCAGAGCAACGGGGCCGTCGAGAGGGTCAACGGCGTGATCCTACAGGGGCTGCACCGGAGACTCGAACAAACCGCTTCCAAGCGGGGCGCGTGGGCAGAAGAGCTCCCTAGCGTCCTCTGCTCCATGCGCACGACCCCGTCCCGGGCCACAGGGCGTGCTCCCTTCTCTCTGGTCTACGGGGCGGAGGCAGTCCTCCCCCCGGAGATCGGCTTCCGATCACTGCGGGTCGAGCTCCTGAATGGAGCCACGACCGCAGCCTACCGGGCCAACGAAGACAACCGGCGGTCGGAAATCGACCTCGTGGAGGAGGAACGCGACCGAGCGCTCCTCCGCCACGCCATCTACGAGCGCGAGATGTCGCGCGCATACGACCAGCGCGTGCGCGAAAGAGCTTTTCGCCTTGGGGACCTTGTCCTCAGGCGCGTCACGGACCCCCAAGCCCAGGGAAAGCTCTCCCCCAAGTGGGAGGGCCCCTACAGGATCTCCGCTGTCCTAGGCTCGGGGGCCTACAAGCTCTCCAACCTTCAAGAGCAGGAGCTGAAGCACACCTGGAACTTGCGTTTACTTCGCAAGTTCTACGTCTAGCCTTACGGGCCTGTCCCCTCCCCCGGAGCGATCACGCCGGAGGGGGAGGAGGGACACTGTAGCTTCCTTTTCACCCCCCCTTCGCGGTTTCGCAGGGGGGGGCTTTGTATATTTTGTTAATCAATGCATAGCCTTTGTTCTTCAACTGTCTCACTGCAGGTTCTTATTGACCGCCCTTAGTGGCGATGCCCTCACCGCGAGGATGCCTTCCCGGTGAAGATGCCCTCCCCGTGAGGAAGCCGTCCCCGCGAGGATGCCCTCTCCGCGAGGAAGTGGGCCCTGACCCAGCAAGTCCCTCCTGTAGGGCGGCTTACGATCAGCCCTCATGGACTGAGGGTGTAAGCGGCAACCCGGTCCCCAGCGGCCGCGGTAACGAGTCACTTTGGGAGACTAGTCCCCTACCCAAACACTCAAGACCCGTCCTCGGGCACCTCCTCCTCCGGGAGTGGACGCTCTCCCCAGTGGGACGTTCAATGGATTTCTCGGAGACCTTATTCCCGGCTCCCCGTTCTCACGGCGACCGGATGATTACCTCCCGGAGGCCTTATTCCCGGCTCCCCGTTCTCACGGCGACCGGATGATTACCTCCCGGAGGCCTTATTCCCGGCTCCCCGTTCTCACGGCGACCGGATGATTACCTCCCGGAGACCTTATTCCCGGCTCCCCGTTCTCACGGCGACCGGATGATTACCTCCCGGAGGCCTTATTCCCGGCTCCCCGTTCTCACGGCGACCGGATGATTATCTCCCGGAGACATTATTCCCAGTTCCCCGTCCTCACGGCGATCGGACGAAGTCTCCGGGGAAGCTCCCCTCCGGAGGTCTTATTGGCTTTTCATGAGCCCCTTCCGCGCCTTGTTCCCGGTTCCCCGCTCTCCCGGCGGCCGGATGAACCTCTCCCGGTGCCCCCGGGCACCCCGGAAGGTCCCTCCCTCGGAAATCCTGTTTTTACAATTTTCTAACTTAGAAAATATTTCTCCTACAGGTTATGCTCCCCCCGGGGACCCTGTTACCCCCACAGCGCGCGGAGGCCTCCTCCGGCCCGCTGTGGGCGGGGGGGGACAGGGGGCCCCCGGGTCACCCACGAACAAACATAGCTCATTCTTTTGAAGATGAGCCCCACAGACCATACAAGAAGAAAAAATAAGACAAAGCAATCAACAGAAAGGAGCTTTATTTATCGGGAAACCCGGAGGACACGCTCCCCCTCCGGTGGGCTTCAGGAAAGATACAACCCGGGTCCTAACCCGGGGGATTTCTCACAAGCCTAAGGCTCCTACCCCTAAAGCTCCCGGAGGCGCTCCCTCAGCTCCCGGGCCAAGTCCCGGTACAGGGCCCGCACGCGACATTGCGAGTCCCGGAGCACATCTTCGGGCCAAAACTCGTACCCCGCCGGTGGAAGTATCCGGAGGGGTGGTACCATCTGGGCCTCCGGACGCGGGGGGGGATAGTTCGGCACGGCTATTGTCGAATTTGTCCAAGTGCCACTCCGGGCGCCACCTCAACCGGACAGGCTCCCGGGCAGTACCCCCGTCGCGCTCCCCGGAGACAAGGCTCAGCAAAATCAAAGCCGCTTGGGCGTCCCCCGGAGAGCCTCTCCCGGACCGTTGCCCGAGAGTAACCCCCCGGGAACCCTGGTAACATTTCATTGCAAAGACTTAGAATATTTGAAATATATTCCATTGCAAAATGATTTTTGTACAAGTGCCCGGGGCTTCTCCTAAGAAGCTACCGGAATCAAAATGTCTAACAAAATAAAGAGGGGTCCTAGCTAAAGACCCGGGGGGAGGCTCACACTTTAGCATTGAGGTCCTCCCCCCGGGGGGCCTCCTCCGAGGCCGGGGCAGGAGTATCCGCGGGCGGAGGCGCCGGTGTCGGGAACCTCGTCCGGATGATCCGGTCGTAGAACTCCCCCGCCAGCAGCTCCATCTCCCGGCGCGTTGGCTCGAAGACCTCCGGGAAGCTCCGGGGGATGCGGCCCCCGATCGCCCGGGCGCCGACCCCCCGGTAGTCAACGAGCCCCGCGGCGGCCGCGATGACGGGGATCGCCCGGCCCCGTGCCTGGACGTCCGCAGCCTCCGGGATGGCGGAGACGTGCGTTAAGAAAACGCACAGCCTCCGCGAGGGTCGCCGGGGGCACCTCCGGGCCGCTCCCGGAGCCCAGGCTAACACCAAGGCTTCCCAAGGCCGAGCGGACGGAGCGGCCTGCGTCCGACAGCGCCCGGACGCTGGAGCTCTCGAGCTCCCGGAGCGCCTTCTCCCTCACCTTGGCCTCCTCTCGGAGGCGGCAGTAGGCACCCTCCGAAAGGTGCACCTGGGCCCGGGCCCGGGACAGCTCATCGAGAGCTTCGTCCCGCTCCCGGAGGGCCGCCTCCCGCTGCTCCACGCAAGCCGCGGCCCGGCTCTCCGCCTCCTTGAGCAGCCAGGTGACCCGCTGCTCAAGGCCCCAGGTAACAGTCGCTACCTACAAAATACATAAAGAGTTAGAAAAATCTTAAGTGCAGGAAAAAAGCCAAAGTATTAAGAGCTCGGGTTACCTGGGTTTCAAGGGACTCGAGCCCCTCAAAACTCTCGTGGAGCGTTCCTCCTGCTACGAAGGCCTGCACCTTCCGGTTGTGAAGGCCCTCCGCGTAGCGGGCCACCTCCCCCGCGGGAAGTAGGGACGTATCTTGCCCGGCCCTCCCGTCGCGGCCGGGAGAGGGCCCCCGGACCTCAGAATCCGGGAGCACGGCCGGCGTCGCTGGCGTCCTCGTCGACGAAGTTTCCTCCGAAGACGAAGACGAAGATTGGGCAGGGTTCTCCGCCCGGGGGGGGATCATCGGGCCTTTCCCCGCCCCAGGCCGAAGGGCCCTCGGGGCCTCCTGCTCCGGGGGGACCACGTAGACCGAGGGGCTCCCCCCCTCGTCGTCCACCGGCCAGAGGCACAGAGGCTCCGCCTCCGGGAACCTCACCTCCAGCCTCTCCGGCGCCAATGCTGCCGGGAGAGGCGAGAGGAGCGCCACTCGAACTGGCGACGGGGCGTAGTCCGCGGAATCGGACCCCGCCCAGCCGGTAACAACCTCCTTCCCCCGGGCCTCGATGGGGGCCTCCAGGGGCGGAGGCGTCGCCTCTGCCCGGGGCGGCGCCCGGGCATGTTCGGCTCCGGGAGCCGCGTCCCGGACCCCCACCGGCGTCGTCGTCGGGGCGGGGGTCTTTTGGACCCGGGGCCTTTTGGGCTCCGAGCCCCCGGCCACTTCCTTCCCCCGCTTATGAGACCCGGGGGTGGGAAGAGGCTTCCTCTCCGGAAGCCTGAGCCCGTACGCCTCGGCCACCAGGTTCTGGGGAGGCCCCTCCCCCACGAGGCGCACGATGCGCTCGTGTTCGTCGGCGAAGTACCTCCCCAGGAGGTGCTCCGCCTTGTCCCCCGCCGCCGGGTACGGGCGCACTGCAAGAGGTAAAAAGTTGGTCAATTTCTCATAAAAAACTGCAAGTACAAAAATGCAGGGGACTTACGCCGCGTCACCGGGTTGACCGGGGGCCACTGCTCCGGGCCCATGCCGATCCCCCTTCTCCCGTGTGAGAAGGGGGAAAGCCGCAGGAGCGCCAGCTCCTCCGCGGCGTCCCGCGTCGAGCGGGCCTTCTTCGTCAGCACCACCTTCCCGAGGAGCTCGAACTCCTCGTTCATCCACACCGGCGGCTTCGGTGCGGATGACCGGCTGTAGGTGGGAGGCTCCGGGGCGTAGACCACCGCCTCGTCCCGAACCCGGAGGTAGAACCACCTCCAAAGCCAGTCCCCCCAGTGGTCCCGGGAGGCCGCCGCCGGGTAGTCCGCCACCCGGGAGGGCAGCATTTGGACCATCACTGAGCCGAAGGGGGACTTTGGTCCTCCCTTCACCAAGTGGGAGCTCCGCGCTGCCGGTTCATAGAAGTACCGGAAGGCACGGAGGGTGGGCTCCCGCCCGATCGCTGTCTCGTAGAGCCATATAAAAAGGCCCATACGGACGAGCGCGTTCGGGGTGAGGTGGTTGAGAGCCACCCCGTACTCTTTGAGAAACTCCCGGAGCATCGGATGCACCGGGAGCCGGAGCCCCGCCTCGAGGAAGGCCTCGAAGGCCACGACCTCTCCGGGCCTGGGGCGGGGGGCTCCGTCCTTCTTCAGGGGGACCCGGATGTCCCCCTCTCCAACGATGCCCTTCTCGACCAGGGACTCCGCGTCCGAGACCGAGAACTCAGAGGCCCAGAGGAAATCCACGGGGATTTCCTCCGGGGGCACCTCCGTGGTCTTCGCTCGACCTTTGGGCGCCATTAGGTCAGTTCTTTCTTTTTTCAGTGGCTAACTTTTCAGGAGGTTGACTAAAGCTCCCGGACGCTCGCTACCGGAGGAAGCTACCGGGAGAGCTGAAGCTGGAGTTGGAAAATTTGGAATGAGCTACCGGGGCCCCCTAAGGCCCTATTTATAGAGGCTGGCCGTGATCTAGATGAGCGCCACGTGGCCCCCTCGGAGCAATCTGGACCTCTGAAATCCAAACCGTGCGCGGGAAACGAAGGGACAGGCGCGTAAATCGAGACGCCGGTTCGAACCGCGCGTGCATTTATTGCAAAAACGGCGCGGCCATAAAGCGCCCGGCACAGAAACCGAAGCGTCGCCGGGGCTCCGGCGATTTTCGTCCGGAGGTTTCGTCCCGAGATCTCCCCGGTAACGTAACCATTCCCTCCGGGGGCTCAAGCTTCGTCCCCAGAGGGAATGGGGGGCTGCTGTTGGGGGAAATCTCCATGCGGCCAACTCCAGGTAAGTTCATGATTGCCCGGGGACAGTGGCCTCCAGTGCCCGCCCCGGGCGCCGCCATTCGCCCGGGGACAGTGGCCTCCGGTGCCTGCCCCGGGCGCCGCCTTTTAGGCTCCTGGGACCGTGCCCCCCGGGCCGGTACCGGGCGCCGCCTTTTACCCGGGGACAGTAGCCTCCGGTGCCTGCCCCGGGCGCCGCCTTTTAGGCTCCTGGGACCGTGCCCCCCGGGCCGGTCCCGGGCACCGCCTTTTACCCGGGGACAGTGGCCTCCAGTGCCTGCCCCGGGCGCCGCCTTCTCGCTCCCGAGACGATGCCTCCGGGGCATGTCCCGGGCGCCGCTATTAGGCTCCCCGGACCCTGCCCCCCGGGCGGGTCCCGGGCGCCGCCATTTGCCCGGGGACAGTGGCCTCCGGTGCCCGCCCCGGGCGCCGTCATTCGCCCGGGGACAGTGGCCTCCGGTGCCTGCCCCGGGCGCCGCCTTTTAGGCTCCCGGGACCGTGCCCCCCGGGCCGGTCCTGGGCGCCGCCTTTTACCCGGGGACAGTGGCCTCCGGTGCCTGCCCCGGGCGCCGCCTTCTGGCTCCCGGGACGATGCCTCCGGGGCATGTCCCGGGCGCCGCTATTAGGCTCCCCGGACCCTGCCCCCCGGGCGGGCCCGGGCGCCGCCATTTGCCCGGGGACAGTGGCCTCCGGTGCCCGGCCCGGGCGCCGCCATTCGCCTGGGGACAGTGGCCTCCGGTGCCTGCCCCGGGCGCCGCCTTTTAGGCTCCCGGGACCGTGCCCCCCTGTAACACCCCGATTTTTCCAAATCCTGGCCTGTCTTGTCCCTTTCTATTTCAAAATGAGATCCCTGTTGTGCCAGCAGCTTACCCCAAAAAGTCGGCAATCAAGCTCTTTCGTTCAGATCTTACTCACAAATCAGCCCTTTTCAGAAATTGTCAGAAGCCCAAAAAGACTAAAAGTCTCAGACCATCTCCAAACTTTGATCTGATTCAGTGAACACCTTCCTTTCACTATTCTGAACATTTTTCCCTTCTGAAAGACATTCTAAATCTTACCCTAAACCTGAGTTTCGACCTTTGCCATTTTTGAAACCCTAATTACCCTCTTTTACCCTAATTACTCTGTTTTCGGATTTTTGTCGAAACCCTCAAATCTTGTTCAATTTCACCAAATTTCCTACCAGATGAGTCCCAGCATTTTAGTGTCACTCAGCTGCGAAATCAAAGTTCAATTTGGACCCCCAAATCTCCAGAATTGCAATCAGGTCCAAACTCCAAAGAAAGATCATCGCAAATTAGTCCTTTTATTGAATTTAGGCCCCTGGCCGTGCCTCAGCAGAACCCGCCGCAGTGCATCGCCGTGTTCTTCGCCGCCGGTGAACCTCCTGCCGTGCCAACACCTCAGCCACGTAGCTGACACTCGTGTGCACTCGTGGCACCGCCGTGGATGCCACCTCAGCCGCGCCAGCACAACCAATTTCTTCCTCGCGCGCGAGCCAGCGAACCAGCAAGTCCAGCTTCGCCCGTTCGACACGTCTCGGCCACGCGTCGATGGAGCTATCACTTCGCCGTTCCCTTGCCGCTTGCGCCTGTGCCATACACTGCCAAAAGCCTGCACCGCTGCACGCCATTGCCTCGCCATCATCGCCGGCACAAGTCCCCGCTGTGTCCGGTCGCTTCGCGGTCAAATTCGTCGCCGCTGTTCCCCAATTTGTCGACCAGAGGATTGCTCCAGCATCTTTAAATACCCCTCAGTGTATTGCTTCAGTTCCCAGCAACAGAAACCGACTAATTTCTCACTGCCGCCGAGTTCGCTTTCTTCTCCGGCAAGCAATTTCTGGAGCTCACGGTGCCAGCCCAATTCGCTGCACCATCCTTTAAACCGAAGCCACCGGTGAGTTCCTCTCTCCTCCCTCTCTGTGTCATAGCAGCCAATTGCATCCCGGCGATCCCTAACGCCGGCGATCATCGGAAAAGCCCATTTGCCCTGTTTCCCCAATGCTGTTCGATTCATCCCAAATTGGCCTTCGTGTTAGTAGAGAAAAGGGATCAGTGAGCTTAGTAGAGCAAGCCTGTGGAATCAAAACCTTCAATTGTGCCCAAATCGAAGAAATCCCGATCTGGAAGTTCATCAGTTTGCTGGACCTCGTCGCCGAGCTTCTCCGGCCATCCTCCAGCAAAATTAACCCGTCCAGTAGCCTTGTTGTGCCCTAGAGATCATCCTCAAGCTTGGAATTGAGCTCATTCGCCTTGTATCAAAAATCCCCAATTTCAAAGTCGTCTTCCCCGGCACAGTTCACCGGAATTTGCTTCCCGGCCGATTCAGCCGACATCACTTTGTCCCTTAGTTTTGGCTCACCTCCCTGAGCATTTTCTTCCACTAGCTCGACACCTGGATCTGCCTAGATTGTGAGTTATGCCTTTGCCACTTTCAGCCCTTTCAGCCCTTGTTCCTGTTGAATATCTTGTTCCTGTTATCAAGGCCTACCTCCCAGACAAAGTTGTGCATCAATTGGAGCCCTGGATCAAAGGTTAAGCTTTGCCCTAGTTTCTGGCCATGTCCAGCACTATGTCAGTGCATGTCAGCCACTAGCATTAGCCTTGTTTGACCCCTTCTGGTTGAGCAATGGAAATGTCACTTTGTCCCCTAGATTCCTGGAGTTGTGTTCTACATCTTTCCCTTCTATCACTTCTCCAGAAAACCATCCTAAGATCAGTTTGAAGCTATGCCAAAGCCGTGAACTGAATGTTGACCCTTCGACGTTCAATCCTTTTTAGCCGTTTCTTTGACCAGAACCCTTGTGACCTTGCCCTAACCTTTTCCCCTGCATGCATGACTTATTTACTTAATATTTTCTATGGAAACTATTTTATGTATGCTTATGTAGCGTATGTGTTGTATTGCTTGTGTCCGCCGCAGAGCCCGAAGCTGAAGGAGCGGAAGAAGTCTTTGAAGATTTGTCCGAGTAATTAGACCCAGCATTGCAAGGCAAGCCTCATTCCTTTGATCATGTCTCACCCAATATTTTCATATGAAGTATATTCACTGTTTCTTACTATGCATGCTTATTTGAGATACAAGTTATGTTTGAATGACATGAGTAGATATTACCTAATGAATCATGAAACCCCTTTTGTTATTGAACCTTCGTATATATGCTTTTGTCACCCTAGGACTCATATACTGAATATCCACATTAAACTTGAAATGGTCAAACGTATGAGAAGTTACATGAAAACCGTTTTGTCAAGAAAACTGATAAGAAGGATCAGCAGTGAGGATTGGATTGTATGGAGAGGGTGCGGTGCGCACCAGGGAATGTGAATGCTCCTCACTATTGGTTCATAAGGACAAGAACCTTGTGCTGTGTCTCTATGCGAATTGTAAACGTACCAACCACTTGCCTGGTATGGGACAGGCACAACTTAGTAGCTTTTTGGTATTAGCAGTTCCCTGCATGGTTTGTTGATCTGGTTTCTCGCGTGGAAACTGGTGGGCCACAGTTCGGCCATGAGCGATGTGAGTTCATGTCGCGCCCCGAGACTGGGACAACGACTACTCCTGTAGAGACCTAGCTCGCTGCAGCTAGTCCCAAACTACAAACCTTTGACTTCCCAGGATGAGTCAAACACAGGAGTATATTACATTGCAACAGAGTACTCACAAAATATTAAGCAGTGTGGCCTGCTGGCCTTAATATTACATAAGAGGATTACAATGCCTACAAGGCATTCAGGGTTTAGCAAAATATTAACTACGCAGCAGAAGATAGGTGACCCTTCCACAAAAGAAGTTGACGGCAGAACAACACACTTCAGGGCTCTGGCGGAACTGATTCTCCTCCTTCTGGATCCACGTAATACTCCGTGCCATCATCTTGATCAAGGTAGGCTCCATCTATTGAGTTGAATGTTGCAAGGGTGAGCACTTACGTACTCAGCAAGTCATGGGTAAGAGTAAATACATATAGTAGTGATGATATGAACCTAGACTAGTCAAGAATTATGGATATTTGTAAAATAATCTTTTCCTTTCTCATTTCATCTTATGGCAGCACTTTTCATAAAGTAACATCATCATTCATGTTCACTAGATTATAGCACTACCGCGACACGTCGACACACGACAGCCCACGGCAGCACTCCTTTTCATGACAACACATGTCATTTGGGTAATCTTGATTTAAACATATTTTATTTAGAAAATAGTACTTGTGTCACACCCCGTGGATTTAATCCACCGCAGCAGACTCCTATAAACCCGGGAGCTCGGAGTATTCGAATACGTTTTTAACTCTGCAGAGAGGTACCAATTTACCCGCAAGATATTCCACTTTCAAGCCCATCCTATCAAAATGATTAGACCCCTCCTCACAACCATGTGTGAGTGGCAAGGTGGAGATAACAAGAACTTTTGTTATGCATCACTTACAATTCACCCCCGACCCTGTGGCTCTCAGCGAGGCACAGTTGTGGCAGGTTGTATCCAAACCTCCACCCCTTTGCTTATTCCCATTACTGGGTCAGCGTGCTTGATCACCTTCAGTGATATGTGTGGGAGCCGCGCTCCGTGTTTATCGTGCATCACTACACATCTCATGCAGGGGTTTCATGTGCGATCCACATAATTACTTGTTCAGGCCTGTCCCATACCAGGCTTGCGGTTAGCACGTTGTTCATGCCACTAGACGCACAACACAAGGTTCTAGTCCTTATATGCCAATGACCAGACCATCCACAACCCTGCACCTTCAGTGCCTGCATTCCTTTGCAGTCTAGCACCTCCAGTGCTACAGCCATCCATACCATTTTTCTGGTCACGGCTAGGGGTTTTATTTCATGAATATAAGTATATAAATACATATAATAATTCATGGCTCAAAACTTGTTTATTTCACATTTCACAGATAACCAGTCTAGTACTGCCAATTGATAAATCAACTATTCTCGATCATACACATGCAATATTGCCTATATTCAAGGTTATATTATAGCAACATTTAAAATATAGGTTCAAGATGACCAAGGATATGACTTGCCTTCCGCGTCGTAAAATACAGTAGTCGATGACGGGTCCGCAGTGAAGTCCTCGAACTCGGGCTCTTGATCTGCTCTCCAATCAAACAAACAACCAATAATCATAATCTTTTCAATACATTATTATACTATATGCAATGATGCAAAGATGAAGTCTTGATGATTCTGAAATGTTTGGGTTTAGAGGCTGATTAGGGTTAAGTTAAGGAAACCAATGTTAAGATTAGCTGTCAAAGGTTTACAAGGTTCCCAATGTCTCAAGGTATCAGAATGATATCAAGGTTGCGACTGGTTCGCTCAAAAACAGCGAACGTCTTTAGGTCGACATTCGGTTCAAAGCATCGACATAGGGTCGATGAATGATAGAGGGGTTATTTTAACTTGTGGTAGTAGAATAAAATGTAGATCACAACTCTACAAATTCAGTGGACAAAGTGGATTTCAAATTGCACAACCAGAAGTGGGTAAACAAGGCCAATGCCACTGGCTGGTGAGCTCTGGCATAGAGCTGACAATGCCAAAAAATAGGGCTTAGCATAACTTTTGATCTGGAGCTCCAAATGATGCACCACTTTGTCTGGGAGGTAGGCTTGAGTAACAGGAACAATTAAGTCAACAGGATCTAGGGCAAGAAATGACTGGAAAGCAAGAAATTTGATGATGAACAGAGATGAACTGGCTGCACTGGAGCAATTCTGGACAAGATCTTGGCATGGCTGTAACTTCCAATCTAGGCCGATCTAGGTGTCGGGCTAGAAGACAAAAATACTCAGGAGACTAGGGCACATCTAAATGACAAGGTTTCGAGGGCTGAAATGGCCGGGATCACTTTTCCGATCATCGTCGCCGGAGAAGAGACACTGCCAGTTGGGGGTTTCTGCTACAGACCGAGAGAACTAAATTCCTTGCTTGGAGGGTATCTAGGAGGTATAGGGAAGCTTCTGGTAACATCAAATTGACCGGAGGATCACCGGAGAAGCCTGGCGACGATCGCCGGTTTTCTGGTGAAGCTCGATTTAGGGAAAAGCTTCGATTCTTGTTTAAATTCGAAATCCAACTTCACAGGCTTGCTTGATTTGGCTCACTGATCGATTTGCTTCACAGGTTTGAGGGCTAATTCGAATTGAATCGGCCTGCATTGCCGGAACAGGGCAATCTTCGATTTTCAGCCATTTCCGGTGATCGCCGGCGACTAGATGCAATGTAAACCAATTAGATGGTACAGCACGATGAGGGAGGCGAGGGGAACTTACTAGTGCTGTCAATTTGGTGGTTGAGGCTGCGGTTGAGGCTGTCACCGTGAGGCCTCGAACTGGTCTCGCCGGAGAAGAAGACTAAGACAGAAAATCTGAGACGTGGATGATTTCCAGTGAGGTTTGAGGGAGCTGCTGAGCACAAGGATGCTTAAATAGGCAGGCGAAGCATGCGAAGAGGAAACAATGAAGAGATTGGCTGCTGGTGACTTGACTGGTTGCGTGCTGGAGCAACAGCGGCGAAGACACAGCGAAGAACGGTGATGCGACGGCGACAAGCCTTCAGCTGATCACAATGTCGCTTCATCGGGACCTGGCGAAGCTTGTAGCAAGCGGTGGCGACAAGTACTGGCGCGGCGAGGCTACGTGGCGATGGATTGCTGACAAAGTTGCTGCTGATCGCGCGCGGGAGCAGCGTTGGTCGTCGACGTAGCAGCGGCCTTGCCACGGCACTAGCTGGAGTGGGGACACGTGCGCACCGGCATGCACGGTCACGAGCGCAGGCGAAGCCTCACCGGCGATGAGCAACCACAGAGCACAAACACGGCGGTCCCTGGTCGAATGCTGCTGTTGACCTGGTCGAAAACAGCTAAGTCCTCTGGTCGAATTTGGACTGAACTGCAGTTTCAAATCTTGAATTTTGGACTGAATTGCAAATCTGGAATTCTGGAAGGTTTGTTCTGAATTTGATTCTGCTATTTTGGTAATCTTTATTCCACAGATGATTTGGCAGGGATTGAAAATAAAACTTGGCACATTTGGATAGTTTTTGATACAATTGAAAATAGGGTAAATTAGGGTAAAACAAGATTTAAGTTTTGTCGATTTCGAATTCTGGCATTTAGGGTTCGATTTTGATATCTGCACAGAAGAGAAACTTGTGGCAAATAGCAATTAGGAAAGATCTGCTGAAGAAATTCTGAATTTAGAGTTAATCTGGAGATTTTAGTCTTTTTAAGTTTTCAGATATCAGATAAGGACTAATTTGCGATAACTTTTGGACTGATTTGTGAAAAGAGTCTAGATGGTGAAATATGGCTGTCAACTTTTTAGATTAAGGTATTGACATACCCATGATCATATTCCAGAAATAATCTGGTCTGAACTTGGTCAAGATTTAGGTTAAATCTGTATTTCTGAACTTAGGGTATTTGGGTAATATAAGGTATTTCTGTTTTCGAAAACAGAAGGAGCTGATAAATCTGGAATTTAGAGATAGAATTGGATCTAGGTTCTGAAGGCTTTTAGATTCATAGTAACTGATAGATCACATCTGAACAATCTGCTCTTGATTTGAGGTCACAGGATAGATTTTGGAGATTTTAGGGTTTAGGATAGATACTGATCTGGCTATTATTACTGATACATGCATGCATGCTATTGAAGAAAAAGGAAATTTTTCACCCTTAACTCAGGGCGTTACAGATCTACCCTCCTTAAAGAAATCTCGCCCCGAGATTTACCTAAGACAGGAAAAGATAAGGATAGGTTTGCTTAAGATCTTCTTTCTTCTCCCAAGTAGCCTCTTGTTCTGAATGATTCTCCCATTGAACTTTACACAATCTGATTTTCTTCCTTCAGAGCTGACGTTCATCAGTGGCTAGGATTCTGATTGGGTGCTCAAGATAAGTGAGATTCTTCTGTAATGGCACATCTTGTGCATCTATCTGGTCAGTAGGTTCCTTCAAACATTTCCGGAGCTGAGAGACATGAAACACGTCATGCACTCCTGCTAATCCCTCAGGTAATTCCAATTTATATGATACTTCTCCCTTTCTATTGATTATCTTAAATGGTCCAATGTATCTTGGGGATAACTTTCCTTTCACTTGGAATCTTTGTAATCCTTTGAATGGTGTAACCTTGAGATACACAAAATCTCCTGGTTCAAAAGATAATTCTCTTCGTCGTTTATCTGCATAACTCTTTTGTCGTGATTGTGCTGTTTTCAACCTTTCTCTGATGAGTCTGACATGAGCTTCTGCTTCTTCTACTATCTCTGGTCCAATGACTTTTCGTTCTCCTGGCTCATTCCAATGCAGTGGAGTTCTGCATTTACGTCCATATAAAGCTTCAAATGGTGCCATCTGTATACTAGCTTGATAACTGTTATTATATGTAAATTCTGCAAATGGTAAACATTTGTCCCATGATGTTCCATAATCTAGTATACAAGTTCTTAGAAGATCCTCTAGGATTTGGTTGACTCTTTCTGTCTGTCCTCCCGTTTGTGGATGATATGCAGTACTGAAGTCCAACTGGGTTCCTAGGGTTTCATGCAGTCTATTCCAAAATTTGGAGGTAAACTGCGTTCCACGATCTGAGACTATCTTCTTAGGAATACCATGCAATGCCACTATTCTTTGCATGTATAACTCTGCTAATTTACTGCCATCAAAAATCTTTTTGACCGGTATGAAGTGAGCTACTTTAGTAAGTCTGTCCACAATAACCCATATGGAATCATATCCTCCGTGAGTTTTAGGTAATCCTGTAATGAAATCCATACCAATTTCTTCCCATTTCCATAATGGTATTGGTAGAGGTTGTAGCTTTCCTGCTATTTTCTGGTGTTCTGCTTTAACTCGTCGACATGTATCACAGTTTGCAATATACTTTGCAATCTCTCTCTTCATATTATCCCACCAGAATCTGGTCTTCAAATCCTGATACATCTTTGTGTTACCAGGGTGTATTGAGTATGGAGTTTTATGTGCTTCATGGAGAATTATTTCCTTAAGATCTGCGTTTTGAGGTACACAGATTCTTCCTCGATACCATACAATCCCTTGGTTATCTTCAGTAAAGCCTTGAGCCTTTCCTAACTTGATTCGACTCTTGATCTTACGAATTTCTTCATCTTCCTTCTGGGCATTTCCTATCTGTTCTTCAAGTTGAGATTTTATTGTTAAAGTAGCTACCGTTCCCTGCGGTACTATTTCCACTTGATGATTCTGCAACTCTTGTTGTAGGTAAGGGTTCTTCAACATAACCATTCCTTGTAGGTTGTAAACTTTTCTGCTTAGGGCATCAGCTACTACATTAGCTTTCCCTGGATGGTACTGAATACTAAGATCATAATCTTTGATCAACTCCAGCCATCGTCGTTGACGCATGTTGAGCTCCGTCTGAGTGAAGATATACTTGAGGCTCTTATGATCGGTAAAAATCTCACATTTATTTCCAATAAGGTAGTGTCGCCATATCTTCAAGGCATGAACTACTGCTGCTAATTCCAAATCATGGGTAGGATAGTTTTCCTCATGTGGCCTCAACTGGCGTGAAGCATAGGCTACTACTCGACCTTGTTGCATTAGCACACAGCCTATCCCTTGCTTCGAAGCATCACAATAAACTACAAAATCTTCTTTGCTATCTGGCATGGTAAGAACTGGTGTTGTTGTCAATTTTTGTTTCAACTTCTGAAAACTTTCTTCACACTTAGTGGTCCATTCAAATGCAACATCCTTCTTTAGCAGGTTAGTAAGAGACTTAGCAATTTGGGAGAATCCTTCGATGAATCTCCTATAGTAACCTGCCAATCCCAAGAAACTTCTAATCTCTGGAACCGAGGTGGGTCGCTTCCATTCCTTGATAGCTGAAATTTTAGCTGGATCCACTGAAATTCCTTCTGCTGTCAACACATGTCCAAGAAATGCAATCTTTGACATCCAAAACTCGCATTTATCAAACTTGGCATAGAATTGCCTTTCTCGTAGTCTTTCTAAGACTAGATGTAGATGTTGCTCATGCTCTTCTGTATTCCTGGAATATATCAGAATGTCATCTATGAACACTATGACAAACTTGTCAAGGAAATCCATAAATGTGCTATTCATGACATTCATGAAGGCTGCTGGGGCATTGGTTAAACCAAACGGTACTACTGTAAACTCATACAGTCCGTATCTGGTAGTGAAAGCAGTCTTCGATATATCTTCCTTCTTAATCTTCAGCTGATGATATCCAGACTTCAAGTCTATCTTGGAGAATACTTTAGCTCCTCGAAGTTGATCGAACAAGTCATCAATTCTTGGCAATGGATACTTGTTCTTTATGGTAACTTCATTTAGAGCCCGATAATCCACACACATTCGTAAGGTTCCATCCTTCTTCCTTACGAATAATACCGGGGCTCCCCATGGCGAAGTACTGGGTTTAATAAATCCTTTATCTTCCAAGTCTTCCAATTGACTCTTGAGCTCTTCTAATTCAGAAACTGACATCCGGTATGGTCGTTTTGCTATAGGCGCTGCTCCTGGTTTAAGCTCAATAGAGAACTCTATGTCTCTATCAGGTGGCATTCCTGGAAGTTCTTCTGGAAATACATCAGAATATTGTTGTACTACAGGCACTTGTTCCAGGCATAACTTTTGCAATGCTTGAACAGATCTTAGCGGTCTCTTGACTGATGATCTTTCTGCATAAAATAGAACTCTCTCCCCTTGGCTACTGACAAGACTAAGGGTTTTCTCTTCACAATCTACTAGACCTTTATGTTGGGACAACCAATCCATTCCCAAAATAATGTCTAGTCCTTGCAGTTCTAGAACTAGTAGATTTGCCTCAAATTCTACTCCTTCTATATTGAAAGTTACATTTGGGCAGATCGAGTAAACAGATAATCTAGCCCCTGGAGTTTGTATAACCATAGAGTACTCTAGTGGTACTTGGTCTACATGCATTTCAACTTCAGATGCAAATGCTTTTGACATGAATGAATTTGTAGCACCAGGATCAAACAATATTAAGGCAGATGCAGATTGAATCAGAAATCTACCTAGAAGAATGTCGGTGGCGTTGCCCGCTTCTTGAATTGAAATATAGTTTAACCTTCCTCCTTGGGTTGCAGCTGGTGCTCTACCTCTTCCTCTTCCTCGATTAGCCATATTTCCTCCTCTTCCTGCTGAATTTCCTCTAAAATTCTGCGATGGTGATGCCCTGGTTACTACTGGCTGTGTTCCTGCCTGAGATCTGGCAATGGACATCGGAAGTTGTATCCAAGGACAGAATTCTTTACGGTGCCCACGCTGTCCACAATGATAACACTCAACACGAGGATGAGGGCAATCCTTCTGAGAATGATTTCCTCGGCAATTGGGGCACAATGTCGTTGCTGGTCTGGGATTCTGATAAGATGGTCGAAAATTGGGAGTGATAGGAACTCTTCCTCTGATTGGGTTTGGCTGTGGTCGTGTTTGCTGGAACATCCTCCTCTTTCGGCTTTCTTCCCCCATATTTTTCTTTTCTTCCACCTTTAAAGCTCTGTTTACTAGTGTTTGAAATTCTGTAAGTTCATGAGAAGCAATTTGATACTATAAATAGTGTTGAAGTCCTTCTGTGAAGCGCTCTATCTTCTTCTCTTCAGTATCCACATCTCCAGGTGCGTATCGAGCCAAATGAGTAAATTGGTGTAGATACTCAGTGACTGACTTACTTCCTTGAGTTAAATTCCGAAATTCCCGTCGCTTAGCTGCCATAACACCAGTAGGTATATGGAATTTCCGAAATTGATCCTTAAATTCCCTCCAAGAAATATTATCTTTATCAAGATGAGCTTCTTGATAATTCATCCACCATGCGGCTGCAGCTCCTGATAACTGATGAGATCCAAATAAAACTTTCTCTCGTTCGCTGCATCGAACCGTGTCCAGTTTCCTCTCGATATCCCGTAACCAATCATCGGCAACCATGGGATCGGTCGCACTAGAGAATGTTGGTGGACGGGTCTTTTGGAAATCTGTTAATCTCGCTCCTACAGCAGAAGTAGTTCCTTCTGTTGTTCCAGTAGGCAGTTTCTGAACTATCTGGGCTAACAACTGGGTATGAGCTATCTGAGCTTCTTGTCGGCTTTTCTCCATTGACAACAGAATTTCCTGAAGACTGGGTTGTTCATTCTGAGGTGGATTAGAACTCTGAGATCCTTGCTGAAACAAAGGGTCTCTTGTCATAGTTTCTTCTTCTTGTGGAGTCTGACCTATATCTTCTCTTCCACTTCGAGATCTCCTTCTGGTGTCAACCATGGTGGCTCTAAAAAAATTTAGACGGATCTAACTAACTAAGGCCAGCTAAGACAGCAATGCAGAAATTAATGCAACTACTTTAATGCATAGAATTACTTAGGCTATTAGCCATAATACACAAATTAACCATTGCAAAAGCAATAGCGAATCACAAAGCTATTAAGAGCATCCACTAGCTCTGTCTACACCAACCCCTAAGACACTCTGAAACAACAGAACGCACTCTCACAATCTTACAGAATTTTAGAAAATCCAAATAAAATTTTGAAATGAAGGTTTTTCAAGAGCTACAAAGCTCATTATTTTTACCAAAATAAAGTTTTCAACAATTAGTTTTCTGAATAAATTACGTTTTCCTGGCACGGCCAATTCCTAAAGGTGCCGTCCTACAGTCAAGTTCTCATGTTGCTCTGATACCAACTTTTCTTGTCGCGCCCCGAGACTGGGACAACGACTACTCCTGTAGAGACCTAGCTCGCTGCAGCTAGTCCCAAACTACAAACCTTTGACTTCCCAGGATGAGTCAAACACAGGAGTATATTACATTGCAACAGAGTACTCACAAAATATTAAGCAGTGTGGCCTGCTGGCCTTAATATTACATAAGAGGATTACAATGCCTACAAGGCATTCAGGGTTTAGCAAAATATTAACTACGCAGCAGAAGATAGGTGACCCTTCCACAAAAGAAGTTGACGGCAGAACAACACACTTCAGGGCTCTGGCGGAACTGATTCTCCTCCTTCTGGATCCACGTAATACTCCGTGCCATCATCTTGATCAAGGTAGGCTCCATCTATTGAGTTGAATGTTGCAAGGGTGAGCACTTACGTACTCAGCAAGTCATGGGTAAGAGTAAATACATATAGTAGTGATGATATGAACCTAGACTAGTCAAGAATTATGGATATTTGTAAAATAATCTTTTCCTTTCTCATTTCATCTTATGGCAGCACTTTTCATAAAGTAACATCATCATTCATGTTCACTAGATTATAGCACTACCGCGACACGTCGACACACGACAGCCCACGGCAGCACTCCTTATCATGACAACACATGTCATTTGGGTAATCTTGATTTAAACATATTTTATTTAGAAAATAGTACTTGTGTCACACCCCGTGGATTTAATCCACCGCAGCAGACTCCTATAAACCCGGGAGCTCGGAGTATTCGAATACGTTTTTAACTCTACAGAGAGGTACCAATTTACCCGCAAGATATTCCACTTTCAAGCCCATCCTATCAAAATGATTAGACCCCTCCTCACAACCATGTGTGAGTGGCAAGGTGGAGATAACAAGAACTTTTGTTATGCATCACTTACAATTCACCCCCGACCCTGTGGCTCTCAGCGAGGCACAGTTGTGGCAGGTTGTATCCAAACCTCCACCCCTTTGCTTATTCCCATTACTGGGTCAGCGTGCTTGATCACCTTCAGTGATATGTGTGGGAGCCGCGCTCCGTGTTTATCGTGCATCACTACACATCTCATGCAGGGGTTTCATGTGCGATCCACATAATTACTTGTTCAGGCCTGTCCCATACCAGGCTTGCGGTTAGCACGTTGTTCATGCCACTAGACGCACAACACAAGGTTCTAGTCCTTATATGCCAATGACCAGACCATCCACAACCCTGCACCTTCAGTGCCTGCATTCCTTTGCAGTCTAGCACCTCCAGTGCTACAGCCATCCATACCATTTTTCTGGTCACGGCTAGGGGTTTTATTTCATGAATATAAGTATATAAATACATATAATAATTCATGGCTCAAAACTTGTTTATTTCACATTTCACAGATAACCAGTCTAGTACTGCCAATTGATAAATCAACTATTCTCGATCATACACATGCAATATTGCCTATATTCAAGGTTATATTATAGCAACATTTAAAATATAGGTTCAAGATGACCAAGGATATGACTTGCCTTCCGCGTCGTAAAATACAGTAGTCGATGACGGGTCCGCAGTGAAGTCCTCGAACTCGGGCTCTTGATCTGCTCTCCAATCAAACAAACAACCAATAATCATAATCTTTTCAATACATTATTATACTATATGCAATGATGCAAAGATGAAGTCTTGATGATTCTGAAATGTTTGGGTTTAGAGGCTGATTAGGGTTAAGTTAAGGAAACCAATGTTAAGATTAGCTGTCAAAGGTTTACAAGGTTCCCAATGTCTCAAGGTATCAGAATGATATCAAGGTTGCGACTGGTTCGCTCAAAAACAGCGAACGTCTTTAGGTCGACATTCGGTTCAAAGCATCGACATAGGGTCGATGAATGATAGAGGGGTTATTTTAACTTGTGGTAGTAGAATAAAATGTAGATCACAACTCTACAAATTCAGTGGACAAAGTGGATTTCAAATTGCACAACCAGAAGTGGGTAAACAAGGCCAATGCCACTGGCTGGTGAGCTCTGGCATAGAGCTGACAATGCCAAAAAATAGGGCTTAGCATAACTTTTGATCTGGAGCTCCAAATGATGCACCACTTTGTCTGGGAGGTAGGCTTGAGTAACAGGAACAATTAAGTCAACAGGATCTAGGGCAAGAAATGACTGGAAAGCAAGAAATTTGATGATGAACAGAGATGAACTGGCTGCACTGGAGCAATTCTGGACAAGATCTTGGCATGGCTGTAACTTCCAATCTAGGCCGATCTAGGTGTCGGGCTAGAAGACAAAAATACTCAGGAGACTAGGGCACATCTAAATGACAAGGTTTCGAGGGCTGAAATGGCCGGGATCACTTTTCCGATCATCGTCGCCGGAGAAGAGACACTGCCAGTTGGGGGTTTCTGCTACAGACCGAGAGAACTAAATTCCTTGCTTGGAGGGTATCTAGGAGGTATAGGGAAGCTTCTGGTAACATCAAATTGACCGGAGGATCACCGGAGAAGCCTGGCGACGATCGCCGGTTTTCTGGTGAAGCTCGATTTAGGGAAAAGCTTCGATTCTTGTTTAAATTCGAAATCCAACTTCACAGGCTTGCTTGATTTGGCTCACTGATCGATTTGCTTCACAGGTTTGAGGGCTAATTCGAATTGAATCGGCCTGCATTGCCGGAACAGGGCAATCTTCGATTTTCAGCCATTTCCGGTGATCGCCGGCGACTAGATGCAATGTAAACCAATTAGATGGTACAGCACGATGAGGGAGGCGAGGGGAACTTACTAGTGCTGTCAATTTGGTGGTTGAGACTGCGGTTGAGGCTGTCACCGTGAGGCCTCGAACTGGTCTCGCCGGAGAAGAAGACTAAGACAGAAAATCTGAGACGTGGATGATTTCCAGTGAGGTTTGAGGGAGCTGTTGAGCACAAGGATGCTTAAATAGGCAGGCGAAGCATGCGAAGAGGAAACAATGAAGAGATTGGCTGCTGGTGACTTGACTGGTTGCGTGCTGGAGCAACAGCGGCGAAGACACAGCGAAGAACGGTGATGCGACGGCGACAAGCCTTCAGCTGATCACAATGTCGCTTCATCGGGACCTGGCGAAGCTTGTAGCAAGCGGTGGCGACAAGTACTGGCGCGGCGAGGCTACGTGGCGATGGATTGCTGACAAAGTTGCTGCTGATCGCGCGCGGGAGCAGCGTTGGTCGTCGACGTAGCAGCGGCCTTGCCACGGTACTAGCTGGAGTGGGGACACGTGCGCACCGGCATGCACGGTCACGAGCGCAGGCGAAGCCTCACCGGCGATGAGCAACCACAGAGCACAAACACGGCGGTCCCTGGTCGAATGCTGCTGTTGACCTGGTCGAAAACAGCTAAGTCCTCTGGTCGAATTTGGACTGAACTGCAGTTTCAAATCTTGAATTTTGGACTGAATTGCAAATCTGGAATTCTGGAAGGTTTGTTCTGAATTTGATTCTGCTATTTTGGTAATCTTTATTCCACAGATGATTTGGCAGGGATTGAAAATAAAACTTGGCACATTTGGATAGTTTTTGATACAATTGAAAATAGGGTAAATTAGGGTAAAACAAGATTTAAGTTTTGTCGATTTCGAATTCTGGCATTTAGGGTTCGATTTTGATATCTGCACAGAAGAGAAACTTGTGGCAAATAGCAATTAGGAAAGATCTGCTGAAGAAATTCTGAATTTAGAGTTAATCTGGAGATTTTAGTCTTTTTAAGTTTTCAGATATCAGATAAGGACTAATTTGCGATAACTTTTGGACTGATTTGTGAAAAGAGTCTAGATGGTGAAATATGGCTGTCAACTTTTTAGATTAAGGTATTGACATACCCATGATCATATTCCAGAAATAATCTGGTCTGAACTTGGTCAAGATTTAGGTTAAATCTGTATTTCTGAACTTAGGGTATTTGGGTAATATAAGGTATTTCTGTTTTCGAAAACAGAAGGAGCTGATAAATCTGGAATTTAGAGATAGAATTGGATCTAGGTTCTGAAGGCTTTTAGATTCATAGTAACTGATAGATCACATCTGAACAATCTGCTCTTGATTTGAGGTCACAGGATAGATTTTGGAGATTTTAGGGTTTAGGATAGATACTGATCTGGCTATTATTACTGATACATGCATGCATGCTATTGAAGAAAAAGGAAATTTTTCACCCTTAACTCAAGGCGTTACAGTTCAGAAAAATAATGAGAGGAAAAGGTGGAAAGAAGGAAGGCGCCCTAGACCTGATTAAGCCGTGAGCGGTTGTAATCTTAAACGGTCATATGTCTTGCGTGGACACAGACCAAGACTATGTGTCCTGCGGGAACATAGACCAGAGGCTAGGAAGTAAGGCAGTGGGGAAGACCCACAATGGTACTTGAGACTTAACTGTCTATTTACCGGGCGGGGATACTGTTAACACTGAACTGCAAAAGCGTTGTGTGATCTCGGCCTTGTCACATGTGTATAAGTCACATGGAGCTGTACCGACTTGAAAGCCGAGTGAACCAGTGGATTTAAAAAGTGGTACACCTTTGCAAAGTGTAAAAGAAGTATCAGATACTCTGTACTCCCAGGTTCAGGAGTCTTTTCGTAGTGGATGTTATCCATGGGTTATAGCACAAGTAATGATTTGGAATGTTTTCATAATATGGGTTAAGAAAAATGATGACTCATGGGAGACCATCACATAACGATTTCTAAAGTATAAATTAAGATTTTAAAGTATTACTCTTGGAAACTAAAAGCCTTTCTTTATGATTTTAGAGTGAAAATCTACTCTATTTATATATATATATATATAAAACCAAAACCCCTTTTCTTGATCACTCCTCATCTATCTACCTACATTTTTGTAACGAGACTTGCTGAGCATTGTGTAAAAACATGCTCACCCTTGCCTTTGCAAACAAATTCAGAAGAAGGATTTGAGAATCCCGATTCCCCTGGCCTTGAGCACCAAGAAGAGGAAAGAGCCTTTCCAGACGATTTAAGCTTCTAGGAGGGTCATGAGCCAAGTTGAGTCCGATGTGGAGGAAGCCCTTCCAGAGCCGCTGCAGAAGGAAGTGGAGACCCTTGTGGTTGCTTTTTGTGTTGTTTTTCTGTGTTCGGTACTTCGATACCGATTCTTGATTTTGAAAAACTCCCTACTTTTGTATCAACTTTAATTAGTGCCACCCTTGGCATTATGATATTGTAATAGTGGTCCTCGTGACCTTGTACTTGCTTTATCTACCAGCTTTATTATTTAAAGTGAATCCTATTGTTGTGAGCTTGTGATGTACCTTTCTGTGCGCAATCTACCTGGGCGGTTGCCAAGGTGACCCTCAAATGGGGGTCTCACAGCGAATGGTATCAGGGCAAAGGCTCGACTGTAGGTCGTGACCCTTCTATAGACATTGGCGTCCCTAGAAAGAAAATCGTTAGTTTATTTGACTAAAATCTAATTACGAAAATCTAATTTGTCTAAGAAAAATATATTATGTAGTTATCCTTTGTGATTATTTGAAAAAGCTTTAAACATTATTTCCAACTTTTAGGTGTTTTTGTGTTATGTCCCCTTAGATAGCTTTCGTGCTTCAGTGGTAGTCTACGAAATCCCAGAACATGGAATTGAACCTGATGGGCGCAGATGAAGATCAGGAGGAGGACTCAGAAGAGGTAGAGCCTCACGGTTCTTCCAATACCGACGTGTGATCCCAGACTTTCCCCTGGTTTAACCTTTTGTGCCTAACCACAGCAGACGTTAGATCTCTTGTGTAGTAGTTGCTTGTCTTGATGTGTGTTGGTTGCTAAGTATTCCTATAAGCCGTAGAGGCAAAACTATGTATTTCATAAAAATCTAATTTATGAAAAACATCTTGCACTTTCCAATCCTTGTCTCACGGATTGATCCCAACTTTCCGCTTGTACACTATCTGTGTTTCCCTCTGAATCAGCAATCTTTTCTTTGACCGCCTGTTAGAGTAGATGGGTTAACTCAAGAGGAAGATCTTATGGAATAGAACCTGGGGAAGATACCAGTGACATGAGGAACACATCTGAAAGAAGAGCCCGTACCAATTAAGATCAACCCGGATCACCAACCCCCATGTCATAAGGAGGAAATATCAATGATATGTTAATATGGATGCAGTGAGAATCCCAATCAAATCCAGCTGTAGAAATATTGCCTTTTGTATCGGCAACTTAGGATTCCTAGCAGATTTGCTAGTTCTGAATCTTCAAGAGTTAGACATCATTCCTGGAATGAACCGGCTAGCCAAAAACACAAAGGTCAGATAGATTGTAAGAAGAAGACCGTCATTCTAACCAACGTCAAAGGAGAACAAGTCACGTTCTGTGCAGAATGGAAAAGAAAAGAGCAGAACAGAAAAGAACAGAGCAGAACAGAACAGAAAAGAAGAGAAGAAGAAAAGAAAAGAAAGATCTCCACTAATTGACCATATGGACAGCTTGAACAGTGTTGAAGAGATCAAAGAAAGGAATACCCCAAAGACTGTATTCATGACAACATATGGATTATATGAGTTTACAGTGATGTCATCCGGACAAATGAATGCACCGGCAATGTTCATGAACTTAATGGAAAAAGTTCTCATGGAATACTTATGCAAGTACATTATCGTGTTTGTGGACGATATTCCCATCTTTTCCCCGAGAACGAGGACGAGCATAATCAGCATCTAAGTTTAGTGCTAAGGAGGTTAGCAGATCACCAATTGTACGCCAAGATTGATAAGTGTACTCTCTGGTTGAAAAAGATTCTTTCTTAGACCACATTATATCAAGTGAAGGAATATTCATGCATTCATTAAAGACCCAAGCAGCACCACAATATCAGTCAAGTCTACAGTACCCAAGACCCATGACAGCCAAGTGCCTGGCTTGTCACAGAAGCCACTATTAGCGTGATTGTCCCCACACTGCTATCATTGTGGACAATTTGGTCATTGTCAAGAGAAATCCCCTAGAGGAATCTGTCAAATCCAATAGCCAAGAGAAGAAGTGAAGGTCAATAACAGCCTGCAGTTCGGACACTAATCCCAATGCCTGCCCCAATACAACAGTATGGATAAGAAGCTCCAGCTGCAAGAGAAAGATTTCCAACTAACCATGGAAGAAGTAGAGGAAAACCCGGTACCAACTCAAGGCAGACTCAACTATGTCACATCAGAAGAAGAAGGAGGATCATCAGACAAAAATTTTTGCTATTTAAAGTGGACTGAATATGACGTATCTAGAGTACCCTATCACTACTCAGTTTCCCGACTCTAGGATGCCAGTAAAGTCAGTGTGCAAAGGAGTAAAATTTAATATAAGTAGAAAGGAGTTTTCTTCTAAACTACAGGCACTAGAACTACAAGGTTGAGATGTTACACCTAGAATGGACTGGTTGTCGGAGCATGAAGGACAAATGGATTGTGAGTGTAAGGCCGTTGCCCTTACTAGTCCTAATGGAAAAGAAGTTTTGTTCCAACCCTGAGAGGATGTTAGTAGAACACCCAGCCCAAAATCTGCACAATTCGAAGAAAGAGGTGAACCAGATCCCCGGAGTTGGAAGATACCCAAGCGTGTTTCCAAAAGAGTTACCAGAAGTGCCCTGATTAAGGTTTTGAACTCAATGTTGAATTGAAACCTAGGACGGCACCGTATCAAAAACACCATATCGGATGTCAGTCAAGGACCAAGAGGAGTATCCTGACCACCTACGAAAAGTCTTGGATAAACTAAGGGAGCAACAATTTAATGCTAAGCCAGATAAGTGTGAATTTGGACACAGGAAATTTCATTTTTAGGTCACCTGACGAAAGCCGAAGGAGTGCAAGTGAATCGAGTTAAAAGTCGAGACCGTGAAAGAGTGGTAACAACCAGAATCAGTGACTGAGGTCAAAAGTTTTCTTGGATTAGCTGAGCACTGTCACCGATTCATTGAAAGATTTTTCCAAGCTAGCCAAGCCACCCACTAGTTTGTTGAAAAAGGATGTCCAATTTGAGTGGACAGAAGATTGTCAGAAGAGCTTCGAAGAGTTGAAACGAAGGCTAACAACCACACCGATCCTAGTACTCCCTGATAATAGGAAGAATTATGAGATGTAGCGTGATGCATCTAGGCATGAACTGAGTTGTGTCTTAATGCAAGGAAGAAGAACAGTCGCATCTGCATCGAGTAAACTGCAGTCTCATGAGAAGAATTACCCGAACCGTGACGTGAAGTTAGCACCAATGATTCACGCACTCAAGATTTGGAGACATTATCTACTAAGGAATCGATGTGCAATCCACTCAGACCACAAGAACTTGAAGTATGTTTTGCCTAGCAGAATTTGAACATGAGGCAACATCAATGGCTAGAGTTAATAAAGAACTATGGCCTAGACATGCATTACCATCCTGGTAAAGTTAATGTCATTGCAGACACCTTGAGCAGAAAGGTTTACTGCAGCACCATTGTTGCACCAGAATTAATGGAGGATTGCATCGGCAAATGATTAAATCAGTAGATTAAGGTTCTGTGACCATGTACGTTGTCAGTTACACCTACCTTAGAAGAAGAGATTCGAAAATCACAAGGAAGTGATGAAGGAACTCGGAAGATCAAAGAGGATATGAGGATCGGAAAGGCAGTAGAATTTCGGGAAGATGAGCAAGGTGCAATTTAGCAAGATAAAAGGATGTGTGTTCCAGAGGTTAAGGAGATCAAGACACTAACTTCGAAAGAAGCTCATAACACCCCATACCATATTCACCCCGGAAGTACTCGGATGTGTTAGGACTCGAAAAATCAATTTTGGTGAAGTCACATGGACAGAGATGGCCGAGTAAGCGGTAAAGTGTGACACATGCCAAGAGGATGAAGATCAAGCATCGAAGACTAGCAGGATTGTTACAGCCACTAACCATACTGGAATGGAAATGAGAAGAAGTTGGAATAAACTTTATCACAGGACTTCCGAAGACTAAGAATGGATATAACTCCGGGTAGATGATCGTGGACAGACTGGCGAAAGTAGCGCACCTCGTACTAGCGCAGATGACTTATGATGGCGCCAAGTCAGCAGGAATTTACATGACTAGGACTGTGACTCTACATGGTATACCCAAGAGGATTGTATCAGATCGTGGAGCACAACCCACTTCAAGATTTTGGAAAAGTCTGCATGAAGCCCCAAAAATAAGGTTGAACTTCAGCACAGCTTTGAACTTCAGCACAACTTACCACCCTCAGACTAGAGAATGGACAGAACTAGTGAATCAAATACCGGAGGATAAGTTGCAAACATGTGTGCTCAAATATAGAATTTCAGGAGAGTTATACTGCCATACATAGAATTCACCCACAGCAGTAGCTACCATACAAGTTTGCAGATGTTCCCACTTGAAGCTCTATACAGCCGCATGTGCAAAATGCCTTTACATTAGTCAGAAATTGGAGAAAGGCAACTAATCAGCTCAGAAATAGCTCAAGATATAGAAGCTCATGTACGGATCATTAAGAAGAGGTCAAAAACTGCACAGTCCAGACAAGAAGAGTTATGCTGATAACCGACAGAGCAGACATCTCCCAAGGAAGTAGAGGTTCAATCAGACTCGTTCTACCAAGAATACCCCATCAAGATATTTAAGGTCAGAAGAATGAAATCAAGAACCATTCGATTCTGCAAAATTCAATGGAACAACCACTCAGAAGATGAGTCGATATGGAAAAAGGGAAGAAGGACTACATCAAGATTTCCCTTACCTGTTTTCGGACCAACCAGAATCTCGAGGGCGAGATTGTTTTTAAGGAGGTTAGATTTGTAACACCCCGATTTTTCCAAATCCTGGCCTGTCTTGTCCCTTTCTATTTCAAAATGAGATCCCTGTTGTGCCAGCAGCTTACCCCAAAAAGTCGGCAATCAAGCTCTTTCGTTCAGATCTTTCTCACAAATCAGCCCTTTTCAGAAATTGTCAGAAGCCCAAAAAGACTAAAAGTCTCAGACCATCTCCAAACTTTGATCTGATTCAGTGAGCACCTTCCTTTCACTATTCTGAACATTTTTCCCTTCTGAAAGACTTTCTAAATCTTACCCTAAACCTGAGTTTCGACCTTTGCCGTTTTTGAAACCCTAATTACCCTCTTTTACCCTAATGACTCTGTTTTCGGATTTTTGTCGAAACCCTCAAATCTTGTTCAATTTCACCAAATTTCCTGCCAGATGAGTCCCAGCATTTTAGTGTCACTCAGCTGCGAAATCAAAGTTCAATTTGGACCCCCAAATCTCCAGAATTGCAATCAGGTCCAAACTCCAAAGAAAGATCATCGCAAATCAGTCCTTTCATTGAATTTAGGCCCCTGGCCGTGCCTCAGCAGAACCCGCCGCAGTGCATCGTCGTGTTCTTCGCCGCCGGTGAACCTCCTGCCGTGCCAACACCTCAGCCACGTAGCTGACACCCGTGCGCACTCGTGGCACCGCCGTGGACGCCACCTCGGCCGCGCCAGCACAACCAATTTCTTCCCCGCGCGCAAGCCCGCGAACCAGCAAGTCCAGCTTCGCCCGTTCGACACGTCTCGGCCACGCGTCGATGGAGCTATCACTTCGCCGTTCCCTCGCCGCTTGCGCCTGTGCCATACACTGCCAAAAGCCTGCACCGCTGCACGCCAGTGCCTCGCCATCATCGCCGGCACAAGTCCCCGTTGTGTCCGGTCGCTTCGCGGTCAAATTCGTCGCCGCTGTTCCCCAATTTGTCGACCAGAGGATTGCTCCAGCATCTTTAAATACCCCTCAGTGTATTGCTTCAGTTCCCAGCAACAGAAACCGACTAATTTCTCACTGTCGCCGAGTTCGCTTTCTTCTCCGGCAAGCAATTTCTGGAGCTCACGGTGCCAGCCCAATTCGCTGCACCATCCTTTAAACCGAAGCCACCGGTGAGTTCCTCTCTCCTCCCTCTCTGTGTCATAGCAGCCAATTGCATCCCGGCGATCCCTAACGCCGGCGATCATCGGAAAAGCCCATTTGCCCTGTTTCCCCAATGCTGTTCGATTCATCGCAAATTGGCCTTCGTGTTAGTAGAGAAAAGGGATCAGTGAGCTTAGTAGAGCAAGCCTGTGGAATCAAAACCTTCAATTGTGCCCAAATCGAAGAAATCCCGATCTGGAAGTTCATCAGTTTGCTGGACCTCGTCGCCGAGCTTCTCCGGCCATCCTCCAGCAAAATTAACCCGTCCAGTAGCCTTGTTGTGCCCTAGAGATCATCCTCAAGCTTGGAATTGAGCTCATTCGCCTTGTATCAAAAATCCCCAATTTCAAAGTCGTCTTCTCCGGCACAGTTCACCGGAATTTGCTTCCCGGCCGATTCAGCCGACACCACTTTGTCCCTTAGCTTTGCCTCACCTCCCTGAGCATTTTCTTCCACTAGCTCGACACCTGGATCTGCCTAGATTGTGAGTTATGCCTTTGCCAAACGTTTGTCCAGATCAATGTCTGTGCCGTGTCGCCACCGCAGTTCATCGCCGGATTTGGCCGCCCTCCGGCCACTTTCAGCCCTTGTTCCTGTTGAATATCTTGTTCCTGTTATCAAGGCCTACCTCCCAGACAAAGTTGTGCATCAATTGGAGCCCTGGATCAAAGGTTAAGCTTTGCCCTAGTTTCTGGCCATGTCCAGCACTATGTCAGTGCATGTCAGCCACTGGCATTAGCCTTGTTTGACCCCTTCTGGTTGAGCAATGGAAATGTCACTTTGTCCCCTAGATTCCTGGAGTTGTGTTCTACATCTTTCCCTTCTATCACTTCTCCAGAAAACCATCCTAAGATCAGTTTGAAGCTATGCCAAAGCCGTGAACTGAATGTCGACCCTTCAACGTTCAATCCTTTTTAGCCGTTTCTTCGACCAGAACCCTTGTGACCTTGCCCTAACCTTTTCCCCTGCATGCATGACTTATTTACTTAATATTTTCTATGGAAACTATTTTATGTATGCTTATGTAGCGTATGTGTTGTATTGCTTGTGTCCGCCGCAGAGCCCGAAGCTGAAGGAGCGGAAGAAGTCTTTGAAGAATTGTCCGAGTAATTAGACCCAGCATTGCAAGGCAAGCCTCATTCCTTTGATCATGTCTCACCCAATATTTTCATATGAAGTATACTCGCTGTTTCTTACTATGCATGCTTATTTGAGATACAAGTTATGTTTGAATGACATGAGTAGATATTACCTAATGAATCATGAAACCCCTTTTGTTATTGAACCTTCGTATATATGCTTTTGTCACCCTAGGACTCATATACTGAATATCCACATTAAACTTAAAATGGTCAAACGTATGAGAAGTTACATTAAAACCGTTTTGTCAAGAAAACTGATAAGAAGGATCAGCAGTGAGGATTGGATTTTATGAAGAGGGTGCGGTGCGCACTAGGGAATGTGAATGCTCCTCACTATTGGTTCATAAGGTCAAGAACCTTGTGCTGTGTCTCTATGCGAATTGTAAACGTACCAACCACTTGCCTGGTATGGGACAGGCACAACTTAGTAGCTTTTTGGTATTAGCAGTTCCCTGCATGGTTTGTCGATCTGGTTTCTCGCGTGGAAACTGGTGGGCCACAGTTCGGCCATGAGCGATGTGAGTTCAGAAAAATAATGAGAGGAAAAGGTGGAAAGAAGGAAGGCGCCCTAGACCTGATTAAGCCGTGAGCGGTTGTAATCTTAAACGGTCATATGTCTTGCGTGGACACTGACCAAGGCTATGTGTCCTGCGGGAACATAGACCAGAGGCTAGGAAGTAAGGCAGTGGGGAAGACCCACAACGGTACTTGAGACTTAACTGTCTATTTACCGGGCGGGGATACTGTTAACACTGAACTGCAAAAGCGTTGTGTGATCTCGGCCTTGTCACATGTGTATAAGTCACATGGAGCTGTACCGACTTGAAAGCCGAGTGAACCAGTGGATTTAAAAAGAGGTACACCTTTGCAAAGTGTAAAAGAAGTATCAGATACTCTGTACTCCCAGGTTCAGGAGTCTTTTCGTAGTGGATGTTATCCATGGGTTATAGCACAAGTAATGATTTGGAATGTTTTCATAATATGGGTTAAGAAAAATGATGACTCATGGGAGACCATCACATAACGATTTCTAAAGTACAAATTAAGATTTTAAAGTATTACTCTTGGAAACTAAAAGCCTTTCTTTATGATTTTAGAGTGAAAATCTACTCTATTTATATATATATATATAAAACCAAAACCCCTTTTCTTGATCACTCCTCATCTATATACCTACATTTTTGTAACGAGACTTGCTGAGCATTGTGTAAAAACATGCTCACCCTTGCCTTTGCAAACAAATTCAGAAGAAGGATTTGAGAATCCCGATTCCCCTGGCCTTGAGCACCAAGAAGAGGAAAGAGCCTTTCCAGATGATTTGAGCTTGTAGGAGGGTCATGAGCCAAGTTGAGTCCGATGTGGAGGAAGCCCTTCCAGAGCCGCTGCAGAAGGAAGTGAAGACCCTTGTGGTTGCTTTTTGTGTTGTTTTTTTATGTTCGGTACTTCGATACCGATTCTTGATTTTGAAAAACTCTCTACTTTTGTATCAACTTTAATTAGTGCCACCCTTGGCATTATGATATTGTAATAGTGGTCCTCGTGACCTTGTACTTGCTTTATCTACCAGCTTCATTATTTAAAGTGAATCTACCTGGGCGGTTGCCAAGGTGACCCTCAAATGGGGGTCTCACACCCCCGGGCCGGTCCCGGCCGCCGCCTTTTACCCGGGGACAGTGGCCTCCGGTGCCTGCCCCGGGCGCCGCCTTTTGGCTCCCAGGACGATGCCTCCGGTGCCCACCCCGGGCGCCGCCATTCGCTCGGGGACAGTGGCCCCCGGTGCCTGCCCCGGGCGCCGCCTTTTAGGCTCCCGGGACCCTGCTCTCCGGAAGGGGTCCCGGACGTCATCGCCCTCCTAAAAGGTAAAATCCCTGTTTGTTTATCACGTGCAGGTCACGCGAGGGACGCCTCGGGAATCAGCGACCACCTGTCAAGCATCCAAGACGTTTGACCGGGAGAAGGACGGTCCTACCCTTCAATCCGACGGTGGCTTCCGGGGTAGTTTAGGTTTTTTGCTTCTTTTTGGGGCTATAAATAGCCCTTGTACCCCTCTGTTGTAAAGGATCAGCTCATTATTATTTGGAATAGCTAAGCTCACAGACGTGCTCCGGAAGCCTCTCCCCCGGAGAGAGCCTCCCCAGCCGGCTCCGGTCGGGAGCGCGTCAACAGGACTAGGGCCCCCACCGGTACCCGAACCTGTATAAATCCACGTGTCAATTCTTGTGTTTGTCCGGCGGGGGAGGACCGGTCACCCGGTCAACCCGCGCTGCGTAATCTCCGCTAGGATCGTCTTCAAAACCTGCCGGGGTATTCTTAATACCACGACAGAGGAAGAGGTAGAGCACCAGCTGCAACCCAAGGAGGAAGATTAAACTATACTTCAATTCAAGAAGCAGGCAGCGCCACCGACATTCTTCTAGGTAGATTTCTGATTCAATCTGCATCTGCCTTAATATTGTTTGATCCTGGTGCTACAAATTCATTCATGTCAAAAGCATTTGCATCTGAAGTTGAAATGCATATAGAGCAAGTACCACTAGAGTACTCTATGGTTATACAAACTCCAGGGGCTAGATTATCTGTTTACTCGATCTGCCCAAATGTAACTTTCAATATAGAAGGGGTAGAATTTGAGGCAAATCTACTAGTTCTAGAACTGCAAGGTCTAGACATTATTTTGGGAATGGATTGGTTGTCCCAACATAAAGGTCTAGTAGACTGTGAAGAGAAAACCCTTAGTCTTGTCAGTAGCCAAGGGGAGAAAGTTCTATTCTATGCAGAAAGATCATCAGTCAAGAAACCGCTAAGATCTGTTCAAGCATTGCAAAAGTTATGCCTGGAACAAGTGCCTGTAGTGCAACAACATTCTGATGTGTTTCCAGAAGAACTTCCGGGAATGCCACCTGACAGAGAAATAGAATTCAGTATTGAGCTTAAACCAGGAGCAGCACCTATAGCAAAACGTCCCTATAGGATGCCAGTTACAGATTTGGAGGAACTCAAGAATCAACTCGAAGACTTGGAAAACAAGGAATTTATCAAACCCAGTGCTTCGCCGTGGGGAGCCCCAGTTTTGTTTGTGAGGAAGAAAGACGGAACTCTACGAATGTGTGTAGACTACCGAGCTTTGAATGAAGTCACTATTAAAAACAAGTATCCATTACCAAGAATTGATGACTTGTTCGATCAACTTCGAGGAGCCAAAGTATTTTCTAAGATAGATTTGAAATCTGGATATCATCAGCTGAAGATCAAGAAGGAAGATATACCGAAGACTGCTTTCACTACCAGATATGGATTATATGAGTTTACAGTAGTACCTTTTGGCTTGACCAATGCTCCGGCAGCTTTCATGAATGTCATGAACAGCACATTTATGGATTTCCTTGACAAGTTTGTCATAGTATTCATAGATGACATACTGATATATTCCAAGAGTACGGAAGAACATGAGCAACATTTACACCTAGTCTTGGAAAGGCTACGAGAGAGGCAGTTTTATGCCAAGTTTGACAAATGTGAATTTTGGATGTCAAGAATTTCATTTCTTGGACATGTGCTGACAGCAGAAGGAATTTCAGTGGATTCAGCTAAAATCTCTGCAATCAAGGAATGGAAGCAACCTACCTCAGTTTCAGAGATTAGAAGTTTCTTGGGATTAGCAGGTTATTATAGGAGATTCATTGAAGGATTTTCCCAAATTGCCAAACCGCTTACGAACCTACTAAAGAAGGATGTTGCATTTGAATGGACCATCAAGTGTGAAGAAAGTTTTCAGAAGCTGAAGCAGAAATTGACAACAACACCAGTCCTCACCTTACCGGACAGCAAAGAAGATTTTGTAGTTTACTGTGATGCTTCAAAGCAAGGAATAGGCTGTGTGTTAATGCAGCAAGGTCGAGTAGTGGCTTATGCTTCACGTCAATAGAGACCACATGAGGAAAATTATCCGACCCATGATTTGGAGTTAGCAGCAGTAGTATATGCTTTAAAGATATGGCGGCATTATCTCATTGGACATAAGTGTGAGATCTTTACAGATCATAAAAGCCTCAAGTATATTTTCACACAGACAGAGCTCAACATGCGTCAACGACGATGGCTGGAATTGATCAAAGATTATGATCTTAGTATTCAGTACCATCCAGGGAAAGCTAATGTAGTGGCTGATGCCCTAAGCAGAAAAGTTTACAACCTACAAGGAATGGTTATGTTGAAGAACCCTTACCTACAACAAGAGTTGCAGAATCATCAAGTGAAAATAGTACCGCAGGGAACGGTAGCTACTTTAACAATAAAATCTCAACTTGAAGGACAGATAGGAAATGCCCAGAAGAAAGATGAAGAAATTTGTAAGATCAAGAGTCGAATCAAGTTAGGAAAGGCTCAAGGCTTTATTGAAGATAACCAAGGGATTGTATGGTATCAAGGGAGAATCTGTGTACCTGAAAACGCAGATCTTAAGGAAATAATTCTCCATGAAGCACATAAAACTCCATACTCAATACACCCTGGTAACACAAAGATGTATCAAGATTTGAAGACCAGATTCTGGTGGGATAATATGAAGAGAGATATTGCAGAGTATATTGCAAACTGTGATACATGTCGACGAGTTAAAGCAGAACACCAGAAAATAGCAAGAAAGCTACAACCTCTACCAATACCATTATGGAAATGGGAAGAAATTGGTATGGATTTCATTACAGGATTACCTAAAACTCAAGGAGGATATGATTCCATATGGGTTATTGTGGACAGACTTACTAAAGTAGCTCACTTCATACCAGTCAAAAAGATTTTTGATGGCAGTAAATTAGCAGAGTTATACATGCAAAGAATAGTGGCATTGCATGGTATTCCCAAGAAGATAGTTTCAGATCGTGGAACACAGTTTACCTCCAAATTTTGGAATAGACTGCATGAAACCCTAGGAACCCAGTTGGATTTCAGTACTGCATATCATCCGCAGACGGGAGGATAGACAGAAAGAGTCAACCAAATCCTAGAAGATCTTCTAAGAGCTTGTATACTAGATTATGGAACATCATGGGACAAATGTTTACCATTTGCAGAATTTACATATAATAACAGTTATCAAGCTAGTATACAGATGGCACCATTTGAAGCTTTATATGGACGTAAGTGCAGAACTCCATTACATTGGAATGAGCCAGGAGAACGAAAAGTCATAGGACCAGAGATAGTAGAAGAAGCAGAAGCTCATGTCAGACTCATCAGAGAAAGGTTGAAAACAGCACAATCACGACAAAAGAGTTATGCAGATAAACGACGGAGAGAATTATCATTTGAACCAGGAGATTTTGTGTATCTCAAGGTCACACCATTCAAAGGATTACAAAGATTCCAAGTGAAAGGAAAGTTATCTCCAAGATACATTGGACCATTTAAGATAATCAAGAGAAAGGGAGAAGTATCATATAAATTGGAATTACCTGTGGGATTAGCAGGAGTGCATGATGTGTTTCATGCCTCTCAGCTCCGGAAATGTTTGAAGGAACCTACTGACCAGATATATGTACAAGATGTGCCATTACAGAAGAATCTCACTTATCTTGAGCACCCATCAGAATCCTAGCCACTGATGAACGTTAGCTCAGAAGGAAGAAAATCAGATTGTGTAAAGTTCAATGGAAAAATCATTCAGAGCAAGAGGCTACTTGGGAGAAGGAAGAAGATCTTAATCAAACCTATCCTTATCTTTTCCTGTCTTAGGTAAATCTCGGGGCGAGATTTCTTTAAGGAGGGTAGATCTGTAACACCCTGAGTTAGGGGTGAAAACTTCCTTTTTCATCAATAGCATGCATGCATGTATCTGTAGTAATAGCCAGATCAGTATCTATCTCAAGCCCTAAAATCTCCAAAATCTAACCTGTGACCTCAAATCAAGATCAGATTGTTCAGATGTGATCTATCAGTTACTCTGAAATTAAAAGCCTTCAGAACCTAGATCCAATTCTATCTCTAAATTCCAGATTTATCAACTTCTTCTGTTTTCGAAAACGGAAATACCTTATATTACCCAAATACCCTAAGCTTCAGAAATCCAGATTTAATCCGAATCTTGACCAAGTTCAGACCAGACTATTGCTGGAATATGATCATGGGTATGTCAATACCTTAATATAAAAAGTTGACAGCCAGATTCTATCATCTAGACTCTTTTCACAAAACAGTCCAAGAGTTATCGCAAATTAGTCCTTATCTGACATCTGAAAACCCAAAAAGGCTAAAATCTCCAGATTAACTCCAAATTCAGAATTTCTTCGGCAAATCTTCTCAAAATGCTATTTTCCACAAGTCTCTCTTCTGTGCAGATATCAAAATCGAACCCTAAATGCCAGAATTCGAAATCGACAAAACTTAAATCTCACTTTACCCTAAATTACCCTATTTTCAGTTTGTATCGAAAACTATTCAAATGTGTCAAATCTTATCAATTACCTTTGCCAAATATCCTGTTGAATATAATCTACCAGATTAGTGAAATCAAATTCAACTCTAACCTTCCAAATCTCCAGAATTACAGATTGGTCCAAATGTGAAAATCAAATTTTGCAAATCAGCCCAAATTCGACCAGGCCAACTGATGTACACGACCAGAAGCCTCGCCGTGTTTCTTTGCGCCGTGCACGTTCGCCGCCGGCCAAGCTTCGCCTGCAACTTGATCGTGCATGCTGTTGCGCACGTGTCCTCGCCTCAGCCGTCACCGTGGCAGCGCCGCTGCAACGTCGACGACCAGCGCCTGCTTCCCCGCGCGACCAGCAGTGACTGTTGTCAGCATCTTCTTGCCACGTCGCTTGCCTTGCCAGCCGTTGTCGCCACTGCTTTGCACCGCCCGACAATGGGGAGTTCCAAAGAGCCGACAAGCTGAGCAGTAGTCACCTCGCCTGAGCACCGTCGCTTCACCGCTCGCCGTTGTTGCTTCTGCGCCCAGCAAATCTAATCACTGGCGCCAATTTACTGCTATTACTTCCTTCCAAGCTTCGCCCTCTGGTCTATTTAAGCCACCAGTGCCTTGTATCATCTCCTCTTCTTTAGGACTTAACCAAATTCTCAAACTTCTTTGCTGTCGTCGTCTTCTCCGGCGAGCCATCGAGGAGGCACACGGTGCCAGCACTCTACAGATCATCTGCTGCCAAATTTAAGCCATCAGTGAGTTCATCTACTCAACCTCTCTGTGTCCAGTGACCTCTAACGCCGGCGATCACCGAAAATTGCTAAAATTCAAAGAATGCCCTGTTTCGGCAATGTAGCTCGAATTACTCCAAATTAGCCTTCGATTCTGTAAACAAAATTGATCAGTGAGCTAAATCAAGCAAGCCTGTGAAGTTGGATTTCGAAATTAAGCAAGAATCGAACCTTTTCCCTCAACCGAGCTTCACCAGAAAACCGGCGATCGTCGCCAGGCTTCTCCAGTGATCCTCCGGCCCATCTAATTGTACCAGAAGCTTCCCTATACCTCCTAGATGCTCTCCAAGCAAGGAATTAGGTTCTTTTGGCCTGTAGCAGAAACCCCCAATCAACAGTGCTTCTTCTCCGGCGCCGATGACCGGAAAAGTGTTCCCGGCTGTTTCAGCCCAAATCACCTTGTCTTTTAGATGAGCCCTAGCCTCCTGAGCATTTTTGTCTTCTAGCATGACACCTAAATCAGCCTAGATTGGAAGATACAGCTTTGCCAAGTTTTTGTCCAGAACTGCTCCAGTGCAGCCAGTTCATCTCTGTTCATCATCAAATTTCTTGCTTTCCATCCATTTCCTGCCCTAGATCTTGTTGACTTAATTGTTCCTGTTACTCAAGCCTACCTCCCAGACAAAGTGGTGCATCATTTGGAGCTCCAGATCAAAAGTTATGCTAAGCCCTAGTTTTTGGCATTGTCAGCTCTATGCCAGAGCTTGTCAGCCAGTGGCATTGACCTTGTTTACCCACTTCTGGTTGTGCAATTTGAAATCCACTTTGTCCACTGAATTTGTAGAGTTGTGATCTACATTTTCTTCTACTACCACAACTTGAGATAAGCATCCTAGCTTTTCTTAAAGCTATGTCGACCAATCTTTGATCCGAATGTCGATCTGTTGACATTCGTTGTTTTGATTAAACCAGCCACAAAATTGTTATTCCTATTGTAATCCTGAAACCCTAAGTTTATCTAATCACCATCCTTAGCCCAAATTCCTTGAAACCCTAGAATCTCGACTCAGTTCAGTTGCAGTTCAAATTATCTCCAGTATAGTTCAATCATTCTTGTTGAGCATTTCGGCATATAAGTCGTAAAACATTTTAAATATTATAAGTAATTATTGTGTGATTGTTTGTCGTCGAGCAGATTCAGAAGCTGACTTTGAAGATTTTGCTGTTGACCCATCATCGACTGCTGTATTTTACGACGCGGAAGGCAAGTCATATCCTTGGTCATATTGAACCTATATTTTAAATGTTGCTAAAACATAACCTTGAATATAGATAATATTGCATGAGAAAGATTGAGAATGGTTGATTTATGAATTGGCAGTTCTAGACTGGTTATCTGTGAAATGTGAAATAAACAAGTTTTGAGCCATGAACTATTATATGTATGTATATACTTATATTCATAAAATAAAACCCCTAGCCGTAACCAGAAAAATGGTATGGATGGCTGTAGCACTGGAGGTGCTAGACTGCAAAGGAATGCAGGCACTGAAGGTGCAGGGTTGTGGATGGTCTGGTCACTGGCATATAAGGACTAGAACCTTGTGTTGTGCGTCTAGTGGCATGAACAACGTGCTAACCGCAAGCCTGGTATGGGACAGGCCTGAACAAGTAATTATGTGGATCGCACATGAAGCCCCTGCATGAGATGTGTAGTGATGCACGATAAACACGGAGCGCGGCTCCCACACATATCACTGAAGGTGATCAAGCACGCTGACCCAGTAATGGGAATAAGCAAAGGGGTCGAGGTTTGGATACAACCTGCCACAACTGTGCCTCGCTGAGAGCCACAGGGTCGGGGGTGAATTGTGAGTAAAACATAACAAAAGTTCTTGTTATCTCCACCTTGCCGCTCACTGTATGAAGTGAGTCAGGGGTCCAATCATTTTGTTATGATAGGAAAGGTTTGAAAGTGGAATATCTTGCGAGTAAATTGGTACCACTCTGCAGAGTTAAAAACGTATTCGAATACTCCGAGCTCCCGGGTTTTTAGGAGTCTGCTGCGGTGGATTAAATCCACGGGGTGTGACACAAGTACTATTTTCTAAATAAAATATGTTTAATCAAGATTACCCAAATGACATGTGTTGTCATGATAAGGAGTGCTGCTGTGGGCTGTCGTGTCTCGACGTGTCGTAGTAGTGCTATAATCTAGTGAACATGAATGATGATGTTATATTATGAAAAGTGCTGCCATAAGATGAGATGAGAAAGGAAAAGATTATTTTACAAATATCCATAATTCTTGACTAGTCTAGGTTCATATCATCACTACTATATGTATCTACTCTTACCTATGACTTGCTGAGTACGTAAGTGCTCACCCTTGCAACATTCAACTCAATAGATGGAGCCTACTTTGATCAAGATGATGGCACGGAGTACTACGTGGATCCAGAAGGAGGAGAATCAGTTCCGCCAGAACCCTGAAGTGTGTTGTTCTGCCGTCAACTTCTTTTGTGGGAGGGTCACCTATCTTCTGCTGCGTAGTTAAATATTTTGCTAAACCCTGAATGCCTTGTAGGCATTGTAATCCTTTATGTAATATTAAGGCCAGTAGGCCACACTGCTTAATATTTTGTGAGTACTCTGTTGCAATGTAATATACTCCTGTGTTTGACTCATCCTGGGAAGTCAAAGGTTTGTGGTTTGGGACTAGCTGCAGCGAGCTAGGTCTCTACAGGAGTAGTCGTTGTCCCAGTTTCGGGGCGCGACAGTCAACCTTCCCAATTTTGAAACCTTTTGATAATAGAAAGTCTCTAAGTCACTCATACCAAGCTCGAGGAGCTTGTTTGAGACCATAGAGAGCTTTTGACAGTTTAAAAACATGGTTTGGAAATTTAGAATCTTCAAAACCAGGAGGATGTTCAACAAAAACAAGTTCAGAAATTTCACCATTTAAGAACGCACTTTTTACATCCATTTGAAAAAGTTTGATATTAAAACATGATGCATAGGCAAGACGAATGCGAATAGCTTCAAGTCTTGCTACAGGTGCAAAAGTTTCACCAAAGTCTAAACCTTCGACTTGAGTGAAGCCTTGAGCAACAAGACGAGCTTTGTTCCTAATTACAACTCCATTTTCATCTTGCTTATTTCTGAAAACCATTTTGTTCCAATAACATTATGATCTTTGGGTCTTTCTACTAGATTCCAAACTTCATTTCTAGCAAAGTTATTAAGTTCTTCATGCATGGCATTTTCCCATTCAGGGTCATTTAAAGCTTCATTTACATGTTTGGGTTCTAAAGAAGACACAAATGAATGATGTTCACAAAATGCAGCAATACGAGATCGAGTTTGAACACCCTTACTGACGTCACCCAATATTTGGTCTAGAGGGTGATCCTTGGTGATGGTTTGGTGTTGCCTTGGTTCTTCATCTTGTACTGCTTCATCTTGACCTCGTTCTGGAGGATCAACATGAGATGATGATGCGTCTTGATCAACATTTTCAATGTTGACATCATCTTCTTGGTCTTCCTCTGTTGGCTTGATGTCTCCAATGGTTATGGTCTTCATTGCTTCTTGAAGATCTTCACCTGAAACTTCATGAGATACTTGCTCCTTTTGTGAGCCGTTAGTTTCATCAAATTCGACATCACCAGATTCCTCAATACAACTTGTATTTTTATTAAAAACACGATAAGCTTTGCTAGTGGTGGAGTATCCGACTAGAAAGCCTTCATCTACTCTTCTTTGAAATTTACCACCAAAATTTCTTTTCTTAAGAATATAACATTTGCATCCAAAAACTCGGAAATAAGAAATATTTGGCTTGCGCCCAACAAGAAGCTCATAAGGAGTCAAATTTAGAAGAGGATGCAAATAAAGTCGGTTTATAGAATAGCAAGCGGTATGCACGGATTCAGCCCAGAAGCGAGTAGGAGTATCGTACTCACTCAGCATAGTCCTTGCCATTTCTATAAGTGTTCGATTTTTCCTTTCAACGACTCCATTTTGCTGTGGAGTGTAGGATGTGAAAAATTCGTGTTTGATTCCAAGAGAGTCACAAAAATCAAATAGAGTTGAATTAACGAACTCTCCACCATGATCACTACGGATTTTCTTGATGGATAATTCGAATTCAGTAGAAACACGTTTTGCAAAACTTTTGAAAACATCGGGGGTTTCGGATTTTTGAGAAATAAAGAAAACCCAAGTGTAGCGTGTAAAATCATCAACAATCACAAAACCATAGTTGCTACCCCCGATACTTTGGAACTCGGAAGGTCCAAATAAATCCATATGAAGGAGTTCCAAAGGTTTGCAAGTCGAAAGAATGCGCTTAGTTAGATGTGAAGTAGCTACTTGCTTGCCCGCTTGACAAGCGCTACAAGGTTTGTCCTTTTCAAAATTCACATCGTTTAAGCCAACAACCAAATCACGTTTTAAAAGTTTTCTCAATTGATGCATACCAACATGTGCAAGTCTTCTATGCCATAGCCAACCTTTTGAGGTTTGAGAGACAAGACATGTTGAAAGAGATGCATCTTTTGAGTGAAAATCAACCAAATAAAGATTTCCAAAACGAAAGCCTTTAAAGATCAAGGATTTATCTTTTAAACTTTCAACCAAAACTTCTTTTGGGAAAAATGTGCAACTAAAACCAAAATCGCAAATTTGTGCAACGGAAAGCAAATTGAAATTCAGAGATTCGACCAACAAAACATTTGAAATAGATAGATCATTTGAGATTGCGATTTTACCCAAACCGACCACATTTCCTTGACGGTTGTCGCCAAAGGTAATCTTTTGGTTCTCGCTTGAGTTGTCTTCTATTGAGGTGAACAACTTCTTGTTACCAGTCATGTGTTCGGAGCATCCGCTATCTAGCACCCAATGCCTCCCACCGGTCTTGTAGTTCACCTTTTCATCGCCTTTAGCCATAAGGCAAATGGATGAGCTAGTTGAAGTGTTGATGTTGCCGAGAGCTAGTCCGGCCATCTTCTTGGAGCAACTTCTTTCGTTGTCGGAGTCGGAGTCGGAGCTCTCACTAGTACAGAAATGCAGTCTTCTATCGGTAAAAAACACCCTTCTACTATCGGTTTTTGTACCGATAGAAATAGACACGATAGAACAAGACTGGACATTTTCTATCGGTAAATAACCGACAGAAGAAGTTCACTATTCTATCGGCATATTATGAATCTACCGATAGAAAACCCGTCGTAGTCTTACGTCCAGCGGCAGGGAAAGTACCATTATTCTAACGGTTAATTACAAGATTACCGACAGAAAAAATCATACTATTCTATCGGCATCTTACAAGTTTACCGATAGAAAACTCGTCGCTAGCGGTTTGAAAAGTACCACTATTCTAACGGTTAACTACAAGATTACTGTAACACCCTGAGTTAGGGGTGAAAACTTCCTTTTTCATCAATAGCATGCATGCTTGTATCTGTAGTATGAGCCAGATCAGTATCTATTCTAAGCCCTAAAATCTCTAAAATCTATCCTGTGACCTTAAATCAAGATCAGATTGTTCAGATATGATCTATCAGTTACTTTGAACTTAAAAGTCTTCAGAACCTAGATCCAATTCTATCTCTAACTCCCAGAATTATCAACTTCTTCTGTTTTCGAAAACAGAAATACCTTATATTTCTTAAAAACTCTAAGTTTCAGAAATACAGATTTAATCTGAATCTTGACCAAGTTTAGACTAGATTATTCCTGGAATATGATCATGGGTATGTCAATACCTTAATATAAAAAGTTGACAGCCAGATTCTATCATCTAGACTCTTTTCACAAATCAGTCCAAGGGTTATCGCAAATTAGTCCTTATCTGATATTTGAAAACCCAGAAAGGCTAAAATCTCCAGATTAACTCCAAACTCAGAATTTCTTCGGCAAACCTTCTCAAAATGCTATTTGCCACAAGTTTCTCTTCTGTGCAGATATCAAAATCGAACCCTAAATGCCAGAATTCGAAATCGACAAAACTTAAACCTTATTTTACCCAAAATTACCCTATTTTCAGTTTGTATCGAAAACTATTCAAATGTATCAAATTTTATCAATTATCCTTGCCAAATACCTTGTTGAATATAATTTACCAGATTAATGAAATCAATTTCAGTTTAAACCTTCCAGAATTCTCTTTCTTGTATGCATCCCACACCTGCACAGCCTCGCTCCACAATTTCTGTAAGTCCTCGATTAAAGGCGCTAGAAACACGTCAATATCATTTCCGGGTTGTCTGGGTCCTGAGATTAGTAACGCCATCATGATGTACTTGTGCTTCATGCATAACCAAGGAGGAAGATTGTAGATGCATAAAAGAACCGGCCAAGTGCTGTGCCGGCTGCTCATATTACCATGTGGGTTCATACCATCTGTACTCAGCCCGAACCTTACATTCCTAAGTTCGCCGCCGAACTCAGCAAATGTTCTGTTGATGTTTCTCCATTGAATAGAATCAGCTGGGTGTCTCAGTTTTCCGTCTTGTTTCCGGGCTTCAGCATGCCAACGCAAGTGCTTCGCGACTTTCGGATTTGCAAACAGCCGCTTCAATCTAGGTATCACCGGCAAGTACCACACAGTTTTTGCCAGGGGCCCTTTCCTTACCTCGTGACGTTCACTGTCAATCCGGTCCCTACGCGTATACCTCGATGCGCCGCATCTTGGACAAACATGCAAACTGGAGTACTCGTTACGGTGCAACACACAATCATTTGGGCATGCGTGTATTCTTTCGATTTCCATTCCCAACGGACACAACAGTTTTTTGGCTTGGTAAGTAGATCTTGGCAACTCATTTCCCTCTGGAAGCATGTCCGCTAGAAGATCTAATAGTGCCGTGAAGCTCTTATCACTCCAACCGTTTCCTGCCTTCAAGTTATATAATCTCAGCACAGAAGACAGTTTTGTAAATGTTGCACATCCAGGGAACAGAGGCTTCTCAGAGTCAGCAATCAGTTTCTCAAATTCACAGAAGTCATTTTCGTTGTAATCTTCCTCTACATCACGTAACATCTCATCTAGATTGTCATCATCATCATCTACGTGCACATCGGAATGAACATTACCAAAATTGGGATGATCATCGATATTATTGCAATCCACATCCGAGTCGTGCTGATTGGTAGTAGTGGTGCTTGTTTCCTCAAGATCTTCGCCATGCCATATCCAACGGGTGTATCGCGCGTTAAAACCACGACGAATCAAATGACTCTTAATTTGATCAGAGTTGCTAAACCTCTTCAAGTTCATACAATCTGTACAAGGACAGAGCATATTTTTCTCTCCCTTCCTCTCCTTTTGTTGCTCAGCAAATTTAATAAACTCATTCACACCATCCAAATATTCAAGAGTAGTACGTTTTATTCCATACATCCAATATTTCCTGTCCATCTACAATTAACAAAATTTAACGAGTAAGCCATGCATGAAACCTGCCCGATTAAGTTATGTATATGTACATGTACAGCCTCTTACAACAGATACATGTGTTGAACCCTAGCCTGACGAAATTAACACTAATTAACCTAGCTAACTACACAATACAAGCTAGTTAGCTCCTAAAACATGACGCATTTCCAGCTACCAAGCTCCCAAGCTTAGAGCTACAAACTTGGAACTACACAATACAGCTAACTTGCAAGTAGAGAGGAAGGGAGATCTAGAGGGAGAGAGAGATAAGTGTCGACGATTAAGCGTACCTTAAAGAGAGGGGCGCAATCAACTTCCCTCCAGCCTGCGCTGATCACCCTAGCTGTGTAGCTGGAACTTTCGTCACAAACAGAGGGACACAGAGTGCAACAGAACAAATTAAAGAGCAGCTCAGCAATGGTCGAGTGGGGTTTTCCTTATAATGGACATTTTTCTAACGGTAAATACATGAAATAACCGTCAGACTAACTTAGGTAATTTGCCGCTCACATATTCTATCGGTAAAAACACACACATACCGTTAGAGAATATACATTACTGAGCAAATATATGTGTTTTTCTATCGGTAAATATGTGTACTTACCGTTAGATCATGCATGACACAGCACGCACATGAGTTTTTCTATCGGTATATATGTGTACTCACCGTTAGATGATGCATGACACTCAAGCATTAGTTTTTCTATCGGTAAATATGTGCATTTACCGTTAGACTATGCATGACTGAGCAAATATATGTCTTTTTCTATCGGTAAATACACATATTTACCGTTAGAATATGCATGACTGAACAAATATATGTGCTTCCTATCGGTAAATATGTGTATTTACCGTTAGAATATGCATGACTGAACAAATATTTGTGTTTTCCTATCGGTAAATATGTGTACTTACCGTTAGAGGAGGTACTGGTACCAAACTGGGACAAACATGCACATGCCATTTCTCACATTCAAGGAATCATATCAATGTAACATCAAACGGATCTTAACTAGAAGATAAAGCAATATATTTCAAGAAATGCTAATTTGTGGATTAACTAGGAGACACAAAAATACTTTTCGTAGGTAGTTGGGACTTCATCTTGCCAAAGAAATTACAGATGCCAGTTCACAAATTCAGGTACAAACATACACATGCCAGTTCACAAATTGAAGTGCATGTCTGAAATAACAGTACAAAGACACACCTACCTACCAATACAATTAAATACACAAATGCTCCCTGCACATTCAAGTTCATGTCCCAATTAGCAATACATGATACACAAATATACAACAATATACAAATACAACAATTCACACATTCGATGTATATTATAAAAGCCACGTCTGAAATTAACAACAGATCACGACGAGGACCCAGTGGCCCATACATGCATTTTACATAAAAGGGAACCTTTGCAGGTTGCCACAATGCAACTACCGACTACAAGTTAGACCTGATACATCACAAATCCATTCATCCAAAACAGCAAATGTCTGAACCACATTGGACTTAACCATAGGAGTTCAGTTCGAAGACGCCCGAGGAGCTGGAACTGCCGTCGACATACATTTGTACGTATTGGTGATTTCCTCGGACTCAAACTCGATCAACTCAACTCAACTCAACTCAACTCCATTAACAAAAAGAACCTACCTTCCAAGATGTTGTTCTGTGTAGTGATGGTGTAGAATGGCTGTGCAAATAACAACAATTCTTCTTCTCCAAGCAGGTAAGCATCTGACCACAAGCTGGTGCATGCAAAAAAATGTAAGATGCTTTCTATAGGTCCTGATTTGAGAAACACATCGGGCTTAAGCATCTTCTCGACCGAGCCAACCAAGATCTCGCCCTTCACGTCCTTCCAGCTCTCGACGGTGATCTTCACCATTTCTTTCGCCAACAAGCCAACGTAGGCAGCGTACTGCGATGAAGAACCGTGAAATACGTTGCCCCTCATGAGCATCATCCAAGGACCTGAACAGATCATAATCATGTTGAAAAGAAGACACATCAAAATGAAGGATACAAAAAAAGCAGAATTATTGCCATAATCGGATTAGAATAATCTAACAATATTGCAGAAATTTTACGTACCTTCCTTGGGATGCCGACGTCTAGAGGGCGTCGATGGAGGTGCGGAGGTGCAGCGGTCCCCTATAGAGGTGCGCCGGCCGTCCATGGAGCTTAGGGTTAGGACTACGAGCCCCAGATGAACTGTGAGATTGAAAGAGACATACCCGTGTATTTATACAATTATATATTTTCTATCGGTACGAAAACAGAATACCGTTAGTAATAAAAACATCTGTAGAAGCCGAATGGTTCTATCGGCACAATAAATATTACCGATAGGAATTTTTGTACATACTCTATCGGTGTGTACGTACATTACCGATAGAATATTACTAGTCATAGAAGGCCAACTGTTCTAAGATATTTTTTGCAATATTCTACCGGTATAAACATTCATTACCGATAGAATAAAACTATTTGAAGACGAACAGTTCTAAGCAATTTTCTATATATTCTAACGGTAAAAAAATCCATTACCGATAGAATAAAAATATTTGTAGAAGGTCAACTATTCTATCGGCGAACTACATATTGCCGATAGGAATTTTTAATATACTCTGTCGGTATATTCATACAGTAGCGATAGAATAAGTCTAGTTGTTGAAGTCGACCAGTCCTATCGGCGCACAACATTCTTCCGTCAGTACTTATGCATCTCTTCTAACGGCAAATATGTTCATCACCGCTAGAGTAAATCATACTATTTATTCTATCGGTAAGTTTCTTAGAAACCGATAGGGACAATACATCCGTCGGGCTTTTATGACCGCGAGGCACATTTTCTATCGGTTTTGTGCTGTTTCGCTAATAACCGATAGAAGATAGGGGTTAGTAGACTGCATTTCTGTACTAGTGTCTCTCCGCCAGACATCCACTCTCCAAAACAGGCTTCTTTGATTTCTTCATTCTTCTTCTTGAAGAACTTCTTCTTCTTGTTCCACGCCTTGTTCTTGTTTGGACATCTTGATGCTATGTGTCCCTTCTCATGGCATCCATAGCAAATGATGTCCTTGAAGTTGTTTTGCTTTTGCCCCTTTGGTCGTGTGTCAATGTTGACACCTTTCTTATGCAACCTGCGAAGGAGTTTTTGAGTGTTCTTTACCATGAGTGCGAGGTCTTCATCGGAGGAGCCATCGCTTGAATCGTTTCTTGCATTAGCTTTGAAGGCCAAAGCTTTCTTCTTCGTCTCCACGGGTTCGGCTGCTTCCTTCTTCTCCTTCTTGTGCATCTCATGGGTGATGAGGTTCCCATAAAGATTGGTTGGTGTTGTGGTCGATAGATCGGAGTTTGTGAGAACCGTGACCAAAGTGTCGAAGCTTTCCGGCAAGGCCCTAAGCATCTTTCTCACAAGCTCAAGGTCAGTAAAAACAACACCAAGACCCTTGAGTTCATTCACAATGTTATTTAACCGAGTAAACATGGAATCCACGGACTCGGTTGATGACATGGTGAATGTCTCATATTTTTGCCTCACCATTAGTAATTTTGCCTCTTTAACCATTGTAGTGCCCTCGTAAATTTCTTCGAGGGTAGTCCAAATCTTATGAGCAGTCGTGAGATTGCTCACACGGTTGAACTCATTCAAAGATAAACCGGCAAAGAGTGCATTTTTTGCACGGGCATTTAAATGCAACTTTCTCCTATCATCCTCAGACTGACTTGCCGGATCAACCGGAGGAGTAAAGCCGAGTTTGACGACATCCCATACATCAAGCCCCATAGCTTCTAGGAATACCGACATGCGCACTTTCCAATAAGGATAGTTTGTCCCATCAAAGATAGGCGCACGACCGGTATGACCGAGAAGAAAATCTCCACTTGACGACATCCTCTCTCTAGGCGGTAAAGCCTAATGAATCGAGAGACCAAGCTCTGATACCACGTGTTGGATCAAGGATGCCGACTAGAGGGGGGGTGAATAGGAGGCTTTTAAAAACTTCAAAGCTTAAAAAAAGTTTTTATACCAAGAAGAACCAAATGCAATTTAATATATTAAAGAGAGAAGATAGAGAACGAACACAACGATTTTTACCGAGGTATCGGAGACTCGCCCAGTGTCCACTAATCCTCGTTGAAGCACTCAAATCACTTGAGTCTTGCCTCAATACTCACGAAGAGTATTATCAACTAAGGTTGCTCCTTGTCCACTCCGGAAAGGCGAGCACCGATGCCTTGTACACACTTGCCGAGTCTCTCCGACAATCTCCGAACGGAGAGATCAACGGCCACGCCTCCGAACCGTCTAGGTGAGGGCGCTCACCAAGAGTAACAGGCAGCGAGGTCTTCTCTAGACCTCCAAACACGCACCGAGAAGCTAAGTATATGCAAATGCAAAAGAACTGAAACTCTCGGTGGATCGGAAAGCACTCGACTTGATCAAAAGATCAAGATTTTATATAAGAAACTAATGCTCAAGAGTGTATATGAAATGCTGTTGCTTGTTGTTGGAAACACATGCCCAAAGCCCCTATTTATATCCTCAAGAAGCAAATGAACCGTTGGAGCTAGGGCTAAAAATCAGCAACCCAAACTGACAGTCAGTTTGCCTAACTAACAGTCAGTTTAGTGCACAACGGCCGACAAAATTTACGGACGAAAACTTTGCTAGCCGTTCGTGGTCAAAAAAGGAAAGCTGGAACCCACAACTGACAGTCAGTTACACTAACTGACAGTCAGTTCGACCACAGTCACGAGCAAAACCAAATAGAAACTCAGTTAAAAACTCTCTGGTCGAAACCCCAACTGACAGTCAGTATGTACAAACTGACAGTCAGTTTAGTACAAAAAATTTGAGCCCAAAATACACCCTCTCTAGACAATTGTCAGTTAACACGAACTGACATTCAAACTGACAGTCAGTTTAGCAAACTGATAGTCAGCATGAACAAAAACAGAGATAACTTTAAATCCAGAAATCCAAAAGAGGTGTTTAATAGCGCGTTGGAAAGATAATTTCAAGGTCTACAATTTTGTCAACAGAAGCAAAAGCCAGATCCTCCTAGATCTTTCTAGAACATAGAAAAACTCTTCTACTGTCAAAAACTGAACTGAAAAACCAGATTTTTCAAATAAGTTCAAAAACCAAATCCAACCAAAAAGATGCAATGCAATGACCTAACTTTCTCGGTTTGCGTTGGAGATAAAGAGAGGACTTTCGCCACCCCTCTTTATAGTACGGTTTAAAACTAGAAAATAATTTCCCTAACCGATCATCTCCAAACGCCGAGATCGGTAAAAGTAAAAACTCGTAATACCTTAGGTCTTTCGCATCTTCATGATTTGGGTCTTGTATTTTGCTCTTCTGCATCTTGTGCTTCACTTCAAGTTGGGTTCATCTTGATCCTCTTGCATTTCTTCCCAACTGATCCCTGTATCAATTAAACTCAATAGCACAATTAGTCCGGAACACTTTGTTTTCATTAATCATCAAAATTAGGGTTAGGCATGAAGGCCTAGATGCAACACTTCCCCCCGCTCACCCCAAAGGCGCACTTCTCCGGGTTGAGTTTGAGCCCAAACGTGCGGAGGTTGCGGAAGGTTTCAGCCAGGTCGTCGATGTGGGAGGCTGCGCGGGGACTCTTGACGACCGCGTCGTCTACGTAGACTTCGACGTTGCGGCCGGCTTGATCTTTGAAGACCAGCATGATGAGGCGCTGGAAGGTCGCCCCTGCGTTCTTGAGCCCGAAGGGCATATGGACGTAGCAGAAGGTTCCGAGGGTAGTTATGAAACTCGTCTTTTCCTCGTCCCCTTCCGCCATCCGGACTTGATGGTAGCCAGAGTAGGCGTCTAGGAAGCTCATGAGCTCGCACCCCGTAGTGGAGTCGACGAGCTGGTCAATCCGCGGGAGCAGGAAGTTGTCTTTGGGGCAGGCGCGGTTAAGGTCGGTGAAGTCCACGCACATCCGCCACCTGCCGGTTGACTTCTTGACGAGGACGGGGTTCGCGAGCCACTCGGGGTGCAGGACCTCCCGAATGAACCCCTCCTCTCGGAGCCGGGTGATCTCCACCTTGATTGCTTCTTGGTGCTCGAGGGACCTGTTCCGCCGAGGGAGGGAGCTTATACACTGTAGCAACCGGCCCAGAGGCTTCCGGGGCCAGGTGGGGGGAGCCCCCTGCGAAGACCCCCAGGGCCGGAAAGGGGGAAGCCCCTGTATTATCCGGAACCAGGGAGGGGGCGCCCACGGCGATGTTTGGAACCGAAGTGGAGGGGGGCCCAGTGGCAACGACCAGAACCGGAAAGGGGGAAGCCCTTGTAACATCCGGAACCGGCGAGGGGGGAGCCCCCGCGGCGACGTCTGGGACCGGGGAGCCGATGCGGGGGGGAGTTCGCTGAGGCACGGGAGCTGCTCTGTTGGCCGCCCCCGGTGCGGTAAACGCGACGCGAGGGGCGGGACTGGCTCCTGGCGTAAGGAAAACCCCCGGCATGAAATGGGCCCCCGGCCCCGGGAATGGGCCTGGAATGGGGTACCCCCTGGTGCCACGAAGGGCCCGGGCAGGAAGTAGTCCCCCGGCATCGGGACGGGCCCGGGTGCTGGGAAGGGTCCGGACGTATATCCCGCAGGGGGAGGGAACCCCCCGGCGGGATCATACGGGGCGGCCAGACCTCCGGAGGCCGGAGGGGCCGCCGGATAACCCATAAACGGGGGCATAGTCCCCGGGTATGGGTACGACGCAAATGTGGGGGCCGGAGGCCGCGCCAACACGCTGAGCAGCTCATCCATTGAGCGCTAGGCGCGGAGCTGGCCCTCCACTAGAGCCTCAACCAGGGCGTCCCGGGGAGCCGGGGGAGCCGTCGGGGGGAGACTGGTCCCGGCCGAGGTCCCCGCGGTCACCGGGAGAGACCTGGAGGTTGAAGCACCTAAGTTAAGAGGAAAGGCGGGAGGCGGTACCTGGGCCTGATCGCCTCCTGGCGGAAGCGCCGGGACAGCCGTGTCCCGGACGGGCGGCGCCGGGTCTCCGAGATCGGCGTCACCGGGAAGGGTGCGTGCCCTTGTTCTTGGGGGAGCCATGGCGTCTCGTCACGAGTCGCCACAGTCGGCGCCAACTGTCGTGGTATTGCGAATACTCCGGGCAGGTTTTGTGAACTATCCTAGCGAAGATTATGCGATGCGGGATGACCGGGTGACCGGTCCTCCCCCGCCGGACAAACACAAGAATTGACACGAGGATTTATACATGTTCGGGTCCCGGTGGGGGCCTAGTCCTGTCGGCATGCTTCCGACCGGAGTCGGCTAGGGAGGCTCTCTCCGGGGGAGAGGCTTCTGGAGCACACCTGAGAGTTTAGCTATTCCAATCAATATGAATCACTTGCTTACAACTGAGGGGTACAAGGGCTATTTATAGCCCCAAAAAGAAACAAAAAACCTAAACTACCCCGGAAACCACCGTCAGATTGAGGGGTAGGAACGTCATTCTCCCGGTCAAACGCCATGGATGCTTGACAGGTGGTCGCTGATTCCTGAGGCGCTCCTCGCGTGACCTGCACGTGATAAACAACTCGAGACTTTACCTTTAGAAGGGCGATGAGGCCCCCGGGACCGGCGCCGGAGACCAGGTCCCGGGGGCCAAAGGGCGATGCCCGGGGAGGCACCAAAGGCCAGGTCCCGGGGGCCAAAAGGCAGCGCCCGGGGAGGCACTGGAGGCCATGTCCCCGGGCAAATGGCGGCGCTCGGGACGGCGCCGGAGGCCAGGTCCCGGGGGCCAAAAGGCGGCGCCCGGGGAGGCACCGGAGGCCATGTCCCCAGGCAAATGGCGGCACCCGGGAAGGCGCCGGAGGCCAGGTTCCGGGGGCCAAAAGGCGGCGCCCGGGGAAGCACCGGAGGCCATGTCCCCGGGCAAATGGCGGTGCCAGGTACGGCGCCGGAGGCCAGGTCCCGGTTGCCAAAAGGCGGCGCCCGGGGAGGCACCGGAGGCCATGTCCCCGGGCAAATGGCGGCGCCCGGGACGGCGCCGGAGGCCCGGTCCCGGGGGCCAAAATAGCGGCGCCCGGGGAGGCCCCGGAGGCCATGTCCCCAGGCGAACGTGATGCAACTTACCTGGACTTAGCCTCACGGAGATTTCCCCCAACAAGTTGATCGAGTTTGAGTCCGAGGAAATCACCAATACAAATGTAACTCGACTGCAGTTCCAGCTCCTCGGGCGTCTTCGAACTGAACTCCTATGGTTAAGTTCAATGTGGTTTAGACATTTGCTGTTTTGGATGAATGGATTTGTGATGTATCAGGTCTAACTTGTAGTCGGTAGTTGTATTGTCGCAACTTGCAAAGGTTCTCTTTTATGTAAAATGTATGGGCCACTGGGTCCTCGTCGTGAGCTGTTCTTAATTTCAGACGTGGTTTTTCTGATATACATCGAATGTGTGAATTGTTGTATTTGTATATTGTTGTATATTTGTGTATCATGTATTGCTATTTGGGACATGAACTTGAATGTGTAGGGAGTATTTGTGTATTTAATTGTATTGGTAGGTAGGTGTGTATTTGTACTGCTGTTTCGGACATGCACTTGAATTTGTGAACTGGCATGTGTATGTTTGTACCTAAATTGCTGTGTCATACATGACTCAGCTTGCTTTTGTTTTCAGCCATTAACTAGAATGAGTTTAAATAGTACTCATTTTTTATGTTTCCTCTTGCATTTTCTTAAAGGAATGGAGGCAAACCAAGATCTCATGTAAGTAGAGATTTTTAATTTCTTTGACAAGATGAAGTACCAAGTAACTAAGAAAAGAATTTTTGTGTCTCCAAGTTAATCTACAAATTAGCATTTCTTCAAATATTTCTTTATCTTCTAGTTAAGATCTATTTGATGTAAGATCTGTTTGATGTTACATTGTGTTTCGATATGATTCTTTTGGATGTGAGAACTGGTATCATGTGTGTCATGCATTACCCAGTTTGGTACCAGTACCTCCTCTAACGGTAAATACACATATTTACCGATAGAACAACACATGTATTTGCTCTGTCATGCATCATCTAATGGTAAATACACATATTTACTCATAGAAAAACACATGTATTTGCTGTGTGATGCATTACCTAGTTTGATTTTGTTTCAGCCATGTACCCGTACCTTTTCTAACAGTAAATACACATATTTACCGATAGAACAACACATGTATTTGTTGTGTCATGCATCATCTAACGGTAAATACACATATTTACCGATAGAAAAACACATGTATTTGCTGTGTCATGCATCATCTAACGGTAAATACACATATTTACCGATAGAAAAACACAATATTTGCTGTGTCATGCATTACCCAGATTACTATGTCATGTATTACCGAGTTTGGTTTTATTTCAGCCATGTACCAATACCTCTTCTAACGGTAAATACACTTATTTACCGATAGAAAAACACCTATACCTACTCAGCAATGTACCAATACATTTTCTAACGGTATATGTGTGTTTTTACCGATAAAATATGTGAGTACAAAATTACCCACACTTAGTCTAACGGGCATTTCATGTAGTTACTGTTAGAAATATGTCCAGTATAAGTAAAACCCCACTCGACCATTGCTGAGCTGCTGTTTTGTTCTACTGCACTCTGTGTCCCTCTGTTTGTGATGAAAGTTCCACGCTTGCAGCTACACTGCTAGGGTGATTAGGGCAAGCTGGAAGGAAGTTGATTGCACCCCTGTCTGTAAGGTAAGGTAAATTTTCATCACTTATCTCTCTCTCGCTCTAGATCTCCCTCCCTCTCTAGTTGCAAGCTAGCTGTATTGTGTAGTTCCAATCTTATAGCTCCAAGCTTGGGAGCTAGCTAGCAGGAAATGCTTCATGTTTTAGGAGCTCACTAGCTTGTATTGTATAGTTAGCTAGGTTAATTAGTGTTAATTTCGTCAGGCTAGGGTTTAACACATCAGTTGTAAGAGGTTGTACATGTACATATACATAACTTAATCGGGTAGGTTTCATACATGGCTGACTCGTTAAATTTTGTTAATTGTAGATGGACAGGAAATATTGGATGTATGGAATAAAACGTACTACTCTTGAATATTTGGATGGTGTGAATGAGTTTATTAAATTTACTCAGCAACAAAAGGAGAGGAAGGGAGAGAAAAATATGCTTTGTCCGTGTACAGATTGTATGAACTTGAAGAGATTTAGCAACTCTGATCAAATTAAGAATCATTTGATTCGTCGTTGTTTTAACGCGCGATACACCCGTTGGATATGGCATGGCAAAGATCTTGAGGAAAGAAGCAACACTACTACCAATCAGCAGGACTCGGATGTGGATTGCAATAATATCGATGATCATCCGAATTTTGATAATGTTCATTCCGATGTGCACGTAGATGATGATGATGACAATCTAGATGAGATGTTACGTGATGTAGAGGAAGATTACAATGAAAACGACTTCTGTGAATTTGAGAAACTGATTGCTGACTCTGAGAAGCCTCTGTTCCCTGGATGTGCAACATTTACAAAACTGTCTTCTATGCTGAGATTATATAACTTGAAGGCAGGCAACGGTTGGAGCGATAAGAGTTTCACGGCACTATTAGATCTTCTAGCGGACATGCTTCCAGAGGGAAATGAGTTGCCAAGATCTACTTACCAAGCCAAAAAACTTTTGTGTCCATTGGGAATGAAAATCGAAAGAATACACGCATGCCCAAATGATTGTGTGTTGTACCATAACGAGTACTCCAGTTTGCATGTTTGTCCAAGATGCGGCGCATCGAGATATACGCGTAGGGACCAGATTGACAGTGAACGTCACGAGGTAAAGAAAGGACCTCTGGCAAAAACTGTGTGGTGCTTGCCTGTGATACCTAGATTGAAGCGGCTGTTTGCAAATCCGAAAGTTGCAAAGCACTTGCATTGGCATGCTGAAGCCCAGAAAAAAGACGGAAAATTGAGACACCCAGCTGATTCTATTCAGTGGAGAAACATCAACAGAACATTTGCTGAGTTCGACGGCGAACTTAGGAATATAAGGTTCGGGCTAAGTACAGATGGTATGAACCCATATGGTAATATGAGCAGTCGGCATAGCACTTGGCCGGTTCTTTTATGCATCTACAATCTTCCTCCTTGGTTATGCATGAAGCGCAAGTACATCATGATGGCGTTACTAATCTCAGGACCCAGACAACCCGGAAATGATATTGACGTGTTTCTAGCGCCTTTAATCGAGGACTTACAAAAATTTTGGAGCGAGGGGTGCAGATGTGGGATGCATACAAGAAAGAGAATTTCAACTTGCGGGCCCTGATATTTTGCACCATAAATGATTTTCCGGCCTACGGCAATTTGTCAGGGTATAGTACGAAAGGAGCCAAGGCTTGCCTTATTTGCCTAGATGAAACTGAGAGCATGTGGCTGCGAAACGGCCGGAAAATAGTGTACATGGGTCACCGCAGGTTTCTTCCGGTGCATCACACGTACTGTAAGAAGAGAAAATCATTTAATGGGAAGCCTGAAAAGGGATCAGCTGCAGTGTTTCTGACCGGTAAGGAGATTTACTCGCGCGTGAAGGACATCAAAGCTGAGTTCGGTAAGTATTCTAAACCTCGAGAAAAAAATGTTTGGAAGAAGAGATCGATTCTTTGGGATCTACCGTACTGGGAGCACTTACAAGTTTGACATTGCATTGACGTCATGCATGTAGAGAAAAATGTCTGTGACAGTTTGATTGGTTTGTTGTTGAACATTCCGGGAAAGACAAAGGATGGTGTGAAAGCTCGTCGTGACATGGTGGAACTGGGGATAAGGACTGAGCTTGCACCTTTGGAGAAGGGAAAGCATACATACCTCCCCCCGGCCTGCTATACGTTGTCCAAGATCAAAAAAACAGAACTCTGTCGGTGCCTGCACGGTGTTAAAGTTCCATGTGGATATTCCGCGAACTTGAAAAAACTTGTGTCCATGAAGGACCTAAGACTGGTTGGCACGAAGTCCCACAACTGTCATGTGTTGATGTCACAAATGCTTCCCATTGCTATCAGAGGTATTCTCCCAGTTAAAGTCAGAGAGACAATCACAAACCTATGTTATTTCTTCAACGCAATATCCTGCAAGGTAAGAACGTGCACTCATACTATAAGTTCATTACCTCCATTTGTGGAGCTTAATTAGAAGAATTTTCTGATATGAATATTTGGCGCAACTATGTCCTCGTAGGTAATTGATCCGGATGGACTGGATGCTTTGCAACGCGACGTGGTTACAACTCTTTGTCAGCTCAAGATGTATTTCCCTCCATTCTTTTTTGATGTTATGGTCCATCTGATTGTTCACCTTATCAGAGAAACTAAGTTTTGTGAACCCGTGTGCCTGTGCTACATGTATCCATTTGAGAGATTTATGGGTGTATTGAAGGAATACATAAGGACTCGTCGTCGACCCGAGGGGAGTATCATGGAAGGTTATGCCGCCGAGGAGGTGATTGAATTTTGCACAGATTATATGGCCGGGGTTGACCCAATTGGCGTTCCTAGGTCCCGACACGAGGGTAGGATTTAGGGCATCGGAACGATTGGATTCAAAACTATCGTCCCCGCTCGGGATGTGTACGTAAAATCACATTTTTGGGTCTTACAACACATGACGGAGGTCGAGCCATACATACACGAGCACAAGGTAGTGTTACGGTCACAGAATCCTTCGAAGTTAGAGATTTGGGTCACCAGAGAACATAACAGTAAATTTGCTGGGTTGATCCAAGAAAGAGTCACGAGAGCTGCTGAGGGTTCCATAAGTGAAACTGTGACATGGTTGGCTAGAGGCCCAAGATTCACTGTAGGGACTTGGCAGGGGTACGACATCAATGGGTATTCATTTTACATAAGAGCTCAAGATGCCAAGAGTAGCACGCAATGTAGCGGAGTGACACTGTTTGCTATTTCCGAGGATGCCAGGTCAGTAAGGGCGTTGAACTCATATTACAGTGCTATTGACGAAATATGGGAGCTCGATTACGGATTACTTAAGATTCCCCTGTTTCTATGCTAATGGGTCGAAATCCCTCGAGGTGTTCAAGTTGACAATTACGGGTTTACTCTCATCGATCTTGATAGAGTTGGACACCAAGACGATCCATTCATACTTGCAAAGCAAGCCACACAGGTATTCTACATCGTTGACCCGGTCAATCCAAACTTGCATGTTGTCCTCCACAACAAGAGACGTATTGTTGGGGTCGAAGACGTTGTCGACGAAGAGGAGTATTGACAAGGATTGATACCTGGGTCACTTCTAATAAACTTTTGGTTCAAGACAGGTTCGAACCAGACATGTATCCAGCAATGCGAACTCAAGTTATTCTGAGGGGCATCGCCATGAGGTTGCAAGCTTTACGCGATCAGGTCGCGGGCTTCGTGCGATCAGGCCGACAGTTTTGCGCGGTCAGAAGTTCGTATGCTATACGCGAACTGCATATCCGGGATGTTGCGCGGTCAACCCACATTCCGCGGTCAGAACATTCTCGACCAGGGCGCTTGGAGTTCATTCGGTTATCCATATGACAGGATATTCCAAGCATCCCGAGGATTCTTCCACGTTGAAGATCAACCGTCAGAGGTTAATATATGCGGTTAATCGTGATTAACACGTGTTAATAACCTCCGTGGAAGTTAACAGTAGTTCTCCAAAAACCGCATCCAACCGTTTGGTGCAGTTTCTTCATATGGCACCCTTTCGACCAGTATAAAAGGGTGGCATAGAGGTCCGAGGAAGGGGGACATCCAATCCATTTGGAAGAACAAGACCCCTGATATAGTTGAGACATAACACATCTCAACTACGAAAAACAGCCAAGTCTACGGCCCAAATTAGATAGTTTCTACAAGCCTCCCTGGCTTTATTCTGTACGTTTACATAGGAAAAATCCTTCGCCTGTGAAGGAGTTTTTCTGCTATTTCTGTAATCTTTAATCACCTATAGTGAAATCCTAACAGAACGTAGGGCTATTACCCCCACCATCGAGGGCCCGAACCTGTATAAATCTCTTTGTGCTCCTGTTCACCATTGTTTTACATACCTTCCCGAAGGGTCATCTTGAAAGGTCTCACCATTACAAATTTTGCATAAGTTCGGCTGAGGACTCCGAGTCCGAATCGTCGACAGCTGGCGCCCACCGTGGGGCCTTTCTCAAGGCGTCCTAATTGAAATCCGGAGGTTCGCTGAAACATGGCTGGAGCATATGATTTCGAGAACGATTTCTCCAAGCGATCCTTTTCCGATGGAGGAGGTCGAAGGCCAGAATCTTCCACAGGTTGAATCGTCTCTCCAGGTCATGTCAATCGACCAGGGAGCAGCTGGCGCAAGGTCAGAACCCACGGAGGTTCTTAATGTGCTAGGCGATGAATCCGGCCCGTCATACGACCCCGCTGAGGGAAAATATGACGATGACCCGGAAATTAGCCCAGGAAGGTTCGACCCTGATAACCTTCACCGTCTCTTTGATTTCGAGTCCGACTCGGAACAAACTGAGATGTTTTCCCCATCGGCAACCTCTCTCCCTAGGCAGTTTGCTGCGCTGTCGGAAGAAACTCCCGATCAACAGGCTACCAGGGAAGAACAAGATCGCAAACAGAAGGAGGATCAAGATCTCGAGCAACAAAACAACGAATTGCGCAGAACTGCCCTAGAGGCTCTTCATGATGCGTAGGCTTGTTACGATGCTGCTCCGAGTTCTTCTCGACGGTCGCGTGGTCGAAAACGTGACCAGACCCCTTCTTTGCCACCGGAGCGTTTCCCGGTGGACGAAGAAACGATAACACCTGGTGCCCCTAGGAGAAGTACCCATGGTCGACTGCGATCTATCGCGGAAGTCATGCGTAATTTTCCTCCTACGGTCACGGATGCGCAGAAACCGGCCTTTTTTAGGATCCTAGCGGAGAGACTGGATGAGGTCGCGTCCGAGGCGACCCCAACGGCCTCCTCCCGCTCGGTAACGCATTCCCGTGAGCGAGATGGTCCTCATTCTGGTTCCGACCGGCGGAGTTACCCGCCGCCCGTACCGTCCCGACAAGACAAATACCGGCGAACGCAGGATTCTCGTAGTAGGGATCGAGTTCCTGTTCACTCTCGTTTGGGACCACGAATAACCTCACCATTGCGTGAGGTTGCTCGAGACCCAACCGAGAGTCACAGGGCGATTCATGGTCCTTACGTTGGTTGTAAAGCTTTTTTGCCTGGCCTACGAGCAGTCGTTTGGCCCGATAAGTTTCGACCAGGGGCCATTGAGAGGTTTGATGGAACTCAGAACCCATCCGAGTTCCTTCAGATCTATATTACTGCCATCCAAGCGGCGGGAGGCGATGACAAGGTCATGGCCAACTACCTGCCTACAGTCCTCACAGGACCGGCTAGAACCTGGTTGTTCAATCAGCCTGAGGGTTCCATCTACAATTGGGAAATGCTATGTTATGCCATCCTCAGCAATTTCCAAAATTGTTACCAAAAGTCGGGTAAGGAGGACGACCTGCATCGGCTGCGGCAAACTTCAACCGAAACACTTCGGCAGTTTGTCAAGAGGTTTGTCGGGGTGAGGAATACCATCCCGAACATATCTGATGGCTCCGTAATCAGGGCATTTAAGCATGCCGTTCGATACCGGAGATTCACTGAGGACTTGCTTATCCACCCTCCTCGATCAGTGGCCGATCGATATTCCGATGCAGCCGAAGCGGTCGAATGGAACCGAATGGTGGACAAGGGAGACCTACCACCCCAACCAGGCTTCAAGGACGTCAGGAAAGCAGATTCAAGCAAGAAGCCGGAGTCTTCACCGGGTGGGAAGTCAAAGAAGTCGAAGAGGAACCGCTCTGGACTGTACCGCGAGGTCGCAGTCGCAGAGAAGCCACCTTCGACCAAAGGCAATAAGTCTTCATTTAAAAGTAAAACTGCCTCTGGTGGTCGGGATTCCGACCAGCCAGAAAAATCAACTAATCCGCAGGAGGGCAAGAAGTGGTGTTCACTCCACAACTCCGCAGGCCACGACCTCAAAAACTGCAGGAGTTGGTTGAAACAATTGGACGATTTCTACCAAGGAGTTGGGCCAATGCCAACCTTACCGCCTAAAAAGCAAGTGTGCGGGATTAGAGACGTCGACGGAGACGAAGAAATGGCTTACTAGGTACCTCAAAATCATGTTAATGTCATTTTCGGGGGTTCTTCCTCTTTCGTTTCCAAAAGGCAGTTTAAAGCCTTCTACCGAGAGGTTAACCAAACGGAGACATCCCTAGGTGAACCTTAATACCCCCGTTGGTCGGATATGCCTTTGACGTTCGATCGCACTGACTGTCGTGTGGGGCTAACCCGACCATTGAGGCTACCTCTGGTCATTACCCCAATCATCAGTAACGCGAGAGTCAAAAGGGTCCTGATTGACGGGGGAAGTTCCCTTGATCTTTTATTGGTCAAGGCACTCGACGAGATGCAAATTCCTTGTCCGAAGATCAAGCCCATAATCCATCCGTTTTGTGGGATAATCCCAGGCCCCTCCATGATGCCATTGGGACAAGTTGTCCTCCCGGTCACTCTGGGAGAACCAGACAACTTCCGGACAGAATTGGTTACTTTTGATGTAATCGATTGTGACACAGCTTATAATGCAATCTTTGGCAGGCCGACTCTTGCTAAGTTCATGATGGCAACGCACTATGCTTATCAGTGCGGGTAATTTCCTGGCCCCAAAGGTGTCATCTCGGTCCGAGGCAGTCGCAACGTGGCACTCACGTGCGACCGGCTATCTTTGGAGATGGTCGATCAACTTCCCCTCCGGGACGCTCAGGTCGCCACCGTCGCCGCCGATGCGATCAAGGCTGCTCCTCGACCGGATGAAAAACTCAAACAAGTTCCTTTGTACCCAGATGATCCATCCAAGACAATTCGGGTCGGATCAGCCCTGGATGACAAATAGGAACTCGACCTCGTTGCTTTCCTCCGGGCTAACGCAGACGTGTTTGCGTGGAAACCGTCCGACATGCCCGGTGTCCCAAGGGAAGTAATTGAGCACAGGTTAGCAATTCGACCTGGACAACAACCAATAAAGCAAAAGCTCAGGCGTTTTGCTGCTGACCGACAAGAAGCCATCCGAGAGGAGTTGGACAAACTCCTACAGGCCGGGTTTATCCGTGCAGTGGATCACCCGGAATGGCTCGCCAATCGGGTTATGGTCCGCAAGTCAAATGGGAAGTGGCGCATGTGCGTCGACTACACTAGCCTCAACGCTGCCTGTCCGAAGGATGACTTTCCCCTTCCCCGCATCGACCAGCCAGTCGACTTGACTGCGGGTTGTGAAATGATGAGTTTTCTGGACGCTTACTCAGGATATCATCAAATTAGCATGGCAGAAGACGATGAAGAGAAGACTGCCTTCATCACCCCGTTCGGCACATACTGCTACGTCAGAATGCCGTTCGGTCTCAAGAACGCAGGTTCCACGTACTAGCGCTTGATGCAGAAGACCTTTCTTTCCCAGATAGGGCGTAATCTCGAAGCATATGTAGACTATTTGGTTGTAAAAAGTACCAAGAGGTTGTCTCATTTGGACGATCTCGCTGAAACCTTCTGTAATTTGAATTGCTTTGGAATAAAATTAAACCTGGAGAAATGTTCTTTCGGGGTTTCTTCAGGAAAACTCCTCTGTTTTCTTGTGTGTTCCAGGGGCATTGAAGTTAATCCTGAGAAAATCAGGGTTATTGAACAAATGAGATCGCCCTCAACCATGAAGGATGTTCAACGCCTGGCTGGTCGCATGGCGGCTTTAAGTCATTTTATATCACGACTAGGCGAAAGGGGATTACCTTTCTTCAAAGCCTTGCGGAAGCATCATAATTTTACATGGTCAGATGAGGCCGAAAAAGCATTTCAGGGGGTAAAAACATATCTATCCAGTCCGCCGGTATTGGTGTCTCCCGACAAAGGAGAACCATTGCTTCTTTACCTGGCGGCCACACCGCACGCGGTCAGCGCCGTTCTGATCGCAGATAGGGAAGGAATACATAGACCCGTCTACTATGTGAGCGAGGTACTTCATGGTCCTAAGGAGCGCTACCCTGAGGTCCAGAAGATACTTTACGCACTACTGATGGCTTCCCGTAAGCTACGACATTATTTTCAAGCGCACAAGATCACAGTACCCTCCTCTTTTCCTTGGGGGGATATTGTCCGAAACCCAGAGAAATCTGGTCGAATCGCCAAATGGGCGGTCGAACTCGGTGCCTTCGAGATCCATTTCACGCCCCGCACGGCGGTTAAGTCGCAGGTTTTGGCCGACTTTGTGGTCGAATGGACCAACCCTGAGCCACCCGTGCAGTTGGCAGAGGAACTGGAGTGCCCTGATTACTGGACAATGTACTTTGACGGCTCCCGTAGTTTTCAACACTCAGGGGCTGGAGTAGTCTTAGTTACGCCCCAGGGCGAACAGCTTAAGTATGTCATTCAACTACACTTTGTTGCGACTAACAATGCAGCAGAGTATGAAGGTCTTCTTGCAGGGCTCCGGGCAGCAAAATTCCTCGGAGTCCGTCGATTAGTGGTGAGGGGAGACTCACAGCTGGTCGTAAACCAGGTAAACAAGGAGTACAGCACCTCCGATGAGACAATGGCTCATTACCTGGGGGAAGTGAGGAGATTGGAAAAACACTTCAGTCATTTCGAAGTCCAATACATCCCGCGAAAGGACAATATTCTCGCAGACCAATTATCCAAGATTGGGTCCTCACGCTCATCCGCTCCGACAGGAGTGTTCATTGAACACTTGGACCGTCCTTCGATCATGACTTCGGTCGAGGATGATCCGGTAATAGCCTTCGTTACCAACCTCGGTCAGGAACAAGATTGGACTCATCCATTGAGGGTCTATCTTGAACATGGGACCCTACCCGAGGACAAAACTGAAAGTGATCGGTTAATTCGAAAAGCGCGTCTGTACAAACTCATAGATGGGATTCTGTACAGAAAGGGTACTCAAGGAGTATTCATGAGTTGTATATCTCAGGAGGAAGGAAAATTCCTCTTGAAAGAAATACATGACGGTGTATGCGGTGCGCACGCGTCATATCGGACACTGGTCGGAAAGGCTTCTCGACAAGGATTCTACTGGCCTTCGGCACTTGATGATGCCAAACATATGGTCAAGACGTGTCCCTAGTGTCAGTTCCACGCAAGACAAGTTCATCAACCTGCCTATGCGTTGCAAACCATTCCTCTCGCATGGCCATTCGCGGTCTGGGGGATGGATATCGTCGGTCCTATGCCACAAGCGGTCAATGGATATAAGTTTCTGTTCGTAGCCATTGACAGATTTACAATGTGGATTGAGGCCGAACCAGTACGAAACATTACCGCATCAGCCGCACAAAAGTTCTTCCATAAGAACATTGTGGCACGATTTGGTGTTCCAAACCGTCTCATCACAGACAATGGTTCTCAGTTCGCCAGCGGTCTTTTCCTGGACTACTGCAATCAGGTTGGGACCAAGGTGTGCTTTGCTTCTGTGGCACATCCACAAAGCAATGGTGCCGTAGAACGAGCCAATGGGCAAATACTGCAAGGCATTAAAAAGTGCGTCTTTGATCGCCTTAAGACCCGCTCAGGGGCTTGGGCAGATGAGCTCTATACCGTTCTATGGGCATTACGGACTACTTCTAGTCGAGCCACTGGTGAGACGCCCTTCCATTTGGTCTATGGGGCCGAGGCTGTATTGCCTATGGAAGTAAGTATTGGTTCTGTTCGGACAGATCAATTCGAACAGGTTAATCAGTCCGAACAATGGGCGCAAGATCTCATCCTCTTAGAAGAACGGCGTGATCGCACCCTGGTTAAATCCGCGGCATACTTGCAGGCTTTACGTAGGTATCACAGTAAAAAGGTGCGACCACGTGATCTCAACGTGGGCGACTTGGTTTTATGAAAAATTCAAGACCAGTCTAATCGCAACAAATTCTCCCCAAAATGGGAAGGCCCTTATACTGTTGTCTCAGTGCCGCGAACAGGATCGGCGCGGTTAGCTATGGAGGATGGTCGGATTTTGTCCAATACTTAGAACATCGATCAACTTCGCAAGTTTTACGTGTAAGTATTCCAATCCCTTTTTTCCTGTTCAATTAGCATCTTTTCATAAAATAAAATATGTTTTGCTTTCATACAATGAGTTTTTCTCTTTAAGCTCATATCATATGCATTCGACCTGGGGCTGACCGCCGACGGTCAGATCATTACAACAATCTAATCGGATTCGCTGGTCGACCTCATGACCACTTCCAGATAAGTCACTCCTAAATAAGCCGTTTCTTAGCGCATACGGGGCTATCTGGCAAGTCCTTGGTCATCTGAGTGGCTACCAGTTCGCAATAAGATTAGACGTTATATTGATCCTGGTCGTTTGTTTAAAACGCACACCCCTGGTCGTTACGCTTATGTTTTCTCCTCTGCTTATAACACTAAGGCTTCAGTATTCATAAGCAGAGGTGGGGGCTAGGGGGGATGTGCTTATAGGATGGAACTCATAATATAAAATTGCAAAATATGTACTTTATGTCAAAAATGGTTTTTTACATACATTGCATTATACACAATTGTTTGGATACAAAAATAAGGATCATTCGATCCCCAGCTCAGTCAGGAGCCTGTCTACGAAGGGCTTGACCTCCTCCATGACGGCATCGAGCAGCTCTTCACTTTCGATCTCAACCGGTCCCACCAATGGATTCAGATATGCATCTGGGCCATAGTGGAGTCGAATCCGGCTTAGGATAGCAGAAGCGGCTGACCGAACTCTAGTTCTGATCACCTCTTCTCTTCGCTGTGTATCCTCAGGGAGATACTCGAGAAGTGACTCTGCTTGAGCTATAACTAGGGCAGCCCAGTCTTCTTGGCTAAGATCATCTCGAGTGGTTTCGACCACATCAGCCTTCAGAAGATGAGCCACCGCCTTCAGCTTTTCGAAGACTGACCGGCTCAGCTTTCCAATCGCCCTTGTGGAGGCTTCGATAGAATCCTGGAGGAGTTTATTATCCGCACTGAGCTGTTTTATTTGACCTGCTTGCGCTGCAACAAGGGAAAAGGTTACTCGCATATTGCTAAGACAAGTCTTCTGTAACACCCTGTTTTGCCAAACCCTAAAATAGTCAAAATCCACATCTTGACCCCAAACCCTAATCTGCTTCAGCCATTCCCTTCTAAGTGTTGTTCAGAACATTTTTCCCTTCGGGATCACCTACAAAATCTCATCCTAAAACTGAGTTTCGACCCTTGCCGTCTCAGAACCCTAATTACCCTAATTTTACCCTAAACTGCTTTTCCCCAATTTTGTCAAAACTCTTCAGATCATGCCCGATCTTACCAAACTCTGGCCAGATGAGTTCTAATAATTTTATGCAACTTATCTGCGAAATCAGATTTCAGATCAGCCCTCTAGATCTCCAGATTTGCAGATCAGTCCCTGGAAGCAAAGTTCTGAAAATTGCAAATCAGCCCTTCTATTCTTTTCGGCTGTTTTCGACCAGCCCCTGGTCATTGCCCACGACCAGCGCACGAGTCGCCGTTGCCGCGCCGTGTTCTCGCCGTGTTTGCTCGCCGCCGGTCACCGCTTCTTGTCGCTTGTGCCCGTGAGCTGCTGTGCCACCCCGTGCGCACGTGCCAGCGCCGTTGCTTCGCCTCGCCCAGCGGATAAACGGCCGCGCTCCAGAGCTTTGTTTTCGCGCGCGCTCCCGTTGCCGTGGCATTTGCATGGCACTACGTGTCGTTGCCGGAGCTGTGCCGCTGCCTCCGCATCTGCGCCGTCCCGGACGAAGTCCCAAGGCGCCCTGGCGTCGCTGGCAAAGCTGCAGCACCGCCTGAAGCAAATCACATCACCGTCGCCGTCGTTGCGCCTGCGCCCGACAAGCTTCTCCCGGCGCAAGCAACCGCTGTCGATTTATCCCTCGCAAGCTCCGCCCCTGGACCTATTTAAACCCTCCCTGTGCCTTGAGAGCCTCAAGCCTCCAGAAAATCGGCTAAGTCCCAAACTCCACCGTTTTCGCTTTCTTCTCCGGCGAGCCAGTGAGTGAGCTCACGGTGCCAGCCCATCTCACTGCACCATTCTCCAATCTAAGTTCACCAGTGAGTTCCTCCCTTCTCCCTCTCTGTGTAATAGCAGCTAATTGCACCAGATCGATCCCCATCGCCGGTGATCGCCGGATTCCCGATTTGCCCTGTTACCCCAATGCCGTTCGATTCCCTCCAAATTAGCTCTCGATTCTGTAGAAGAAGTTGATCAGTAAGCTTAGTAGAGCAAGCCTGTTGAATCAAAATCCCCAATTGAGCTCAAATCGAAGAAATCCCATTTTGGAACCTCGGCCGTTCGCCGGACCTCGGCGCCAAGCTTCTCTGGTCATTCTCCGACCAAATTGACTGCACCAGTAGCTTCTACACTCCACCCTTTAGCTCCCTGAGCAAGGAATCGAGTTCAAGAGCCTTGTAGCAAAAACCCCTAATCCCCAGTGCCGTCTTCTGCAGCGCCGGTCGCCGGAATTCTTTCCCGGCCGATCTAGCCCCTGAAACCTTGTCCCTTAGCTTTGCCTCAGCTCCCTGAGCATTTTCTTCCACTAGCTTGACACCTGGATCTGCCTAGATTGTGAGTTATGCCTTTGCCAAATCATTGTCCAGAGCTGTGCCTGTGCCGTGTCACCACCGTAGTTCATCGCCCGATTTGGCCACCCTCCAGTCACTTTCAGCCCTTATTCCTGTTGAGTATTTTGTTCCTGTTAGTAATGCCTACCTCCCAGACAAAGTGTTGCATCAATTGGAGCCCTGGATCAAAAGTTAAGCCATGCCCTAGTTTCTGGCCATGTCCAGCACTATGTCAGTGCATGTCAGCCACTGGCATTAGCCTTGTTTGACCCCTCTGGTTGAGCAATGGAAATGTCACTTTGTCCCCTAGATTCCTGGAGTTGTGTTCTACATCTTTCCCTTCTATCACTTCTCCAGAAAACCATCCTAAGATCAGTTTGAAGCTATGCCAAAGCCATGAACCGAATGTCGACCTTTCGACGTTCAATCCTTTTTAGCCGTTTCTTTGACCAGAGCCCTTGTGACCTTGCCCTAACCTTTTCCCCTGCATGCATGACTTATTTACTTAATAATTTCTATGGAAACTATTTTCTGTATGCTTATGGTATGTGTTTGTGTGTTGGTTGATTGCCGCAGAGTCAGAAGCTGAAGGAGCAGAGGAAGTCTTTGAAGATTCGTCTGAGTACTTAGACCCAGCATTGCAAGGCAAGCCTCATTCCTTTGATCATGTCTCGCCCAATATTTTCATATGAAGTATATTCACTGTTTCTTACTATGCATGCTTATTTGAGATATAAGTTATGTTTGAATGACATGAGTAGATATGACCCAATGAATCATGAAACCCCTTTTGTTATTGAACCTTCATATATATGATTTTTGTCACCCTAGGACTCATGTACTGGATATCCACATTAAACTTGAAATGGTCAAATACATGAGAAGTTATGATCAAAACCGTTTTGTCAAGAAAACTGATAAAAGGGATCAGTAGTGAGGATTGGTTTGTATGGAGAGGGTGCGGTGCGCACCAGGGAATGTGGATGGCTCCTCACTATTGATTCATAAGGACGAGAACCTTGTGCTGTGTCTCTATGCGAATTGTAAACGTACCAACCACTTGCCTGGTATGGGACAGGCACAACTTAGTAGCTTTTTGGTATTAGCAGTTCCCTGCATGGTTTGTCGATCTGGTTTCTCGCGTGGAAACTGGTAGGCCAAGGTTCGGCCATGAGTGATGTGAGTCCAGAAAAATAATGAGAGGAAAAGGTGCAAAAGAAGGAAGGCGCCCTAGACCTGATTAAGCCGTGAGCGGTTGTAATCTTAAACGGTCGTATGTCTTGCGCGGACATAGACCAAGGCTATGTGTCCTGCGGGAACATAGACCAGAGGCTAGGAAGTAAGGCAGTGGGGAAGACCCACAATGGTACTTGAGACTTAACTGTCTATTTACCGGGCGGGGATACTGTTAATACTGAACTGTAAAAGCGTTGTGTGATCTCGGCCTTGTCACATGTGTATAAGTCACATGGAGCTGATCTGACTTGAAAGCCGAGTGAACCAGTGGATTTAAAAAGAGGTACACCTTTGCAAAGTGTAAAAGAAGTATCAGATACTCTGTACTCCCAGGTTCAGGAGTCTTTTCGTAGTGGATGTTATCCATGGGTTATAGCACAAGTAATGTTTTGGAATGTTTTCATAATGCGGTTAACAAAGTAGTGACTCATGGGAGACTACTACATCTAATGTTTTATTGAAAACCTGTTTAATGTTTAAAGTATCATTTCCATGACAAAGTACTGTTTTACCGAACAAATGACTTGGAAATCTATATATCTCTATCCATATGAAACTAAAACCCCGGAATCATATGTTTCACCCTCATGTAAGTACAATTGCATTAATCCCCGGAATGAGTGTTGCTGAGCACCAAGTGCTCACCCTTGCATTTATATCCTACTGTAGAAGAGGGATTCGAGGATCCCGATTCCTTCAGTTATGAGTACTCAGCTAAAGATGGAAGCACCCCGGACGAGCCCACTCTCTAGAACGATCATGCACCAAGTCAAGTCAGATGTGGGAGAAGTCCCTCCAACCCCGCTGCTGATCGAAGTCAAGCTGTTTGTAGTCGCATTATGCTTTATGTTGTGTGTTCGGTACTTGGATACCTATTCTGGTTCTGATAAACTGGTTATTTTCTTAGCAACTCTACTTAGCGCCATTTTCGGTGCTTTGGCTATGTAATATTGGCCATGTTGGCCTGATACTTGTTTAATGATATTACTATGCTTGTGTGGTTTGAGCTCATGTGGCATCATGCTGTGTGTAATCTACCTGGGCGGTTACCAAGGTGATCCTCAAATGGGGGTCTCACAGCGAATGGTATCAGAGCATGAAGCTTGACAGTAGGTCGTGACCCTTACTAGAATGGGCGTCCCTAAAGTAGAGAATCGCTAGATTATTTGGTAAAAATCTAATTGTGAAAAACCTAATTTGTTTAAGAAAAGCATAATGAGTATTATTTGAAAACTTTCAAAACCTTTTTCCTACTTTTAAGTGTTCCGTGTCTCATCATCGCAGATGGCCCCTGGTAAGAAGCTAATTCACGGAGATGAGTTGGGATCATGGGCGTTGATGCTTTGGATGATGTTGCAATTCCTTGGAGCAAGGGACAACCAGCGACCAGTCTACTACGTCCGTCGTGAAGAAGTAGATGGTAGACCTTTTGGTTTCCGTGCCTCAGTGATTGTGTACGAGATTCCGGAGATCGGGAGAGGATCAACAAGAAAGGAAGCTCGTAGAGAAGAAGAAGAAGATGCTATCCAAGACGCTGCTCGTCGTGCTATAGGTACCATCCGCCAGCTGTACGATGACTTTCTTATAGGTTCTCCTTTCTGCTTTGTACCCTACCAAGTCCCTGGATCGGATCATCGAACTGTTCATCCCTCCACCAACCAGAGAGATGCCATCCTGACTAAAACCAGAGATGTAGTTCAAGCTTTGGAGTCGAGCTACACTCGGTTGTTGCGTGAGCATGAAAATGCTCGGGATGACCGTCACTATCTCGAAGGAGCGCTTGCGAAGGTTCGCTCAGAACTCCAAGAGAAAGAGAAGCATATTCAAGAGTTGGCTGAACCTAGCAGAGCGCGAGAAGTCGAAGATGAAGGATCGGTGAACAAGAAGAACCGCTTGAAGATAAGATTCACAGCCCGCAAGAGTGTGGGAAGACCTAGGGATTACCTGGGTTATTTCACGCCTGCTTCACGTGGCATTGTGATAAACACCCCTGCACCAGAATATCCTACTCTCGCGAAAGGGAAGGAAGTTCCTGAAGGCAAAGGAAAAGAGATTGCTACATGCGACACCAACGGTTCATCTGAGGAAGAAGAGGACAATGATATGGAATGGGACCCTATGGATGCCGACGAAGATCAAGAAGAGGAAGACCCCGAAGAAGTGGAACCTTGCAGTTCTTCCAGGACCGACAGGAGATCCTAGTTTTCTCTTCAGCTTGACCCTTCTACTCTAACCCTTGTAATCGTTAGTCTTTAGCTCTTGTTGTGGTAGTTGCTTTGTTTGTATTGTCTGTTGGTAACTCTAAGGCTGTAAAGGTGAAAACCTTGTATCTTTTGAAAACCTTTGAAAATAGCAATTGCATGTTCCAATCCAATCTCTTGGGTTGATCTTTCATTTCAGCTTGTGTTCAATCTGTGCTCTCTTGAATTAGTAGTCTTCTCTCAATTATCTTGTCAGAACAGGATGGTGAACACCAGAGGTAGAATCCAAGACTCGGAAGAAGCCCCCAGAAACACGTCAATGAGAAGGACTAGAGATACCTCAGATCAGCCAAATTCATCGACCTCAGTACCGCAAGGGGAAAATCTGACAGAAATACTGATATGGATGGAACAAAACCGACAGAGATCTGCAGAGGTACAGAGTCAAATTTTGGAACAGTTGATGCAAAACTCCGCAACACGACGCGAGGAAGGTTCGAACATTGGAGCAAGACTGACAGACTTTCAAAAGACGCGTCCTCCGACTTTCTCCTGCACTGAAGACCCGATTGTGGCAGACGATTGGCTAAGAGAAATTGAGAGGAAATTGGACACTGTCAGGTGTAATGATGAAGAGAAGCTGCTGTATGGACCCCATCAGCTCACAGGATCGGCTGCAGCATGGTGGGAAAATTACAAGACGGTACACCCTGATCAGAATTCCATTACCTGGAATGAATTCAAGGAACAGTTCCGTAAGTACCACGTCCCCAAAGGAGCTATCCAAGCCAAACGCAGAGAATTCTTGAATTTAAGGCAAGGAGGAAGGACGGTGAAGCAGTATTTGCATGAATTCATCAAATTGGCCAGGTATGCACCTGAAGATATCATGACAGAAGAGCGGAAGATCGACAGATTTTGCGAAGGCCTACAAAACTCATATCAATACCACTTGTCAACGCACGAGTTCACGGACTTCCAAGTCCTTGTGAATCGAGTGCTCAAGATGGAGGAGAAAAGAGGCATAGTAGAAGAAGACCGCAAGAGGAAAAGTATAGCATATCCATTTCAAGGCAATGCTAGTCGAGGGAGACCAGCACCATATGCCAGAGCCGCTTTCAGAGCACCCGCACCTCGAAGACCCCAGAGGACTTCATCACCAACAACTCTAACATGTCCAGGATGCAAAGGGAGTCACCTCTATAAAGATTGTACACTGAAGAATGCAGAGTGTTTCCATTGTGGCAGAAGAGGACACCACAGAGAGACTTGTCCACTTCGACATTTACCTCCCAGTGTTACTAAAGCTCAAGCAGCCAAATCCCCTACACCTACACGAACTATTGCCAGAGGAGCACCACAAGCCAGAGGAGGAAGATTCCAAACCAGCAGAGGGAGAGGAACATCAACCACCGGAGGAAGACTCAACTTCGTGACTGCTGCAGAAGCAGGAGAGGCAACTGACGTCGTGATCGGTAGACTCTTGATCTCCTCTCAGATTTCAGTTGTTTTATTTGATCCCGGTGCAACTCATTCATTCATGTCAAAAGATCGCTTGTTGAGTAATAACTTGCCTGTGGTTGCTTTAGAGCATCCTATCATCATTCAGTCACCTGGTGCTAGGATGATTGTTAATTCCATCTGTAGAAATGTTGCCTTCTGTATCGGCAATCTAGAATTCCTGGCAGACATGCTAGTTCTGAACCTTCAAGGATTAGATGTCATTCTTGGAATGGATTGGCTGGCCAAGCATAAGGGATTGATGGATTGTGAGAAGAAAACAATCACCCTGACAAATGCCATTGGAAAGCAAATTACATTCCATGCAGACAGAACTCCAATCTGCGACCACCTGCAGAGATTGAACTGCATTGAAGAAGTGAAGCTTGAAGAGGTACCGATTGTCAATGAGTACCCAGAAATCTTTCCAGAAGAACTTCCCGGATTGCCACCAGATAGGGATATAGAGTTCACTATTGAACTAAAACCCGGATCCGCTCCGTATGCTAGGAAGTTGTTTCGGATGACAGGTCATGAGCAAAAGGAACTGAAGAAGCAGATAGCTGAATTGGAAGAAAAAGGATTCATCAGATCAAGTTCATCACCATGGGGAGCCCCAGTGCTCTTTGTTAAGAAGAAAGATGGTAGCATGCGACTTTGCATAGACTACCGTAAGCTAAACGACATGACCATTAAGAACAAATACCCCTTACCAAGGATAGATGACCTTTTTGACCAGCTCAGAGAAGCGAAAGTGTTCTCAAGAATAGACCTGAGATCGGGATACCACCAGTTAAGGATCCGAGAACAGGACATCCCTAAAACTGCTTTCGTGACTAGATACGGGTTGCATGAGTTTACAGTGATGCCCTTTCGATTAACTAATGCACCCGCGGTATTTATGAATCTAATGAACAAGATCCTTATGGAATTCCTGGATAAGTGCATCATCGTGTTTGTAGATGATATTCTTGTCTATTCCAAGACAGAGGAGGAGCACGCACATCACCTGAGGATAGTGCTACAGAAACTAGCAGACCACCAGCTATACGCCAAGTTCAGCAAATGTGCTTTTTGGCTGAAGAAGATCTCTTTCTTAGGACACATCATCTCAGGAGAAGGAATATTTATGGACCCGTTGAAGATACAAGCTGTTACTGAATGGAAACAACCAGAAACCGCAACAGAAGTTAGAAGTTTCTTGGGATTGGCGGGATATTATTGAAGATTCGTAGAAGGATTCTCGAAGATCACCAAACCACTGACCCAGCTACTGAAGAAGAACGCCTCTTTTAATTGGACCGAGCAGTGCGAAAGAAGTTTTGAGGAATTGAAGAAAAGACTGACAACTGCACCAATCCTGATACTACCGGACGTCAAAAAGGATTTTCAAGTCTACTGTGACGCCTCCAAACAAGGATTGGGATGCGTATTGATGCAAGAAAGGAAAGTGATAGCTTATGCATCAAGACAACTACGACCTCATGAGGAGAATTATCCAACACATGATTTGGAGCTAGCTGCGGTCGTACATGCACTAAAGATATGGAGACACTACTTACTAGGCAGTAAGTGCGAAATTTACACGGATCATAAGAGCCTGAAATATATCTTCACGCAACAGGAGTTGAATATGAGGCAGAGAAGATGGTTAGAACTGATCAAAGATTATGATCTAGAGATCCACTATCACCCGGGAAAAGCCAATGTAGTAGCTGATGCTTTGAGCAGGAAGTCTCGTTGCAACCAGATAACCCAGCTAGAAGTGCCAACGCAACTAATTAAGGACTTCGAAAGGTTGCAATTAGAGTTAGTAAACCAAGGAACCATCACTGCCCTGAAGATGGAATGTGAGTTGAAGGATAAGATCCGGCAAGCTCAAGCGATTGACCCAGACCTTCAAGAGATGAAGGAGAACATGAAGAGCAAAGATACGACCAACCTTCGAGAAGATGAACAGGGAATCCTATGGTACGATGACCGTATCTGCATTCCAAATAACAACGAGATCAAAGGCCTGATCATGCAAGAAGCTCATCAAACCCCATACTCCATACACCCAGGCAGCACCAAAATGTACAAGGACTTGAAGAAAAATTTTTGGTGGAAAGGAATGAAGAGAGAAATTGCCAAGTTTGTCGCAGCTTGTGACACATGCCAAAGAGTGAAAGCAGAACATCAAAAGCCTGCGGGACCGCTACAACCTCTACAAATCCCAGAGTGGAAGTGGGATGAAATCGGAATGGATTTTATTGTGGGACTACCAAGGACGAGAAAAGGATTCGATTCTATATGGGTCATAGTAGATAGATTAACAAAGGTAGCACATTTTCTCCCAGTAAAGACCATATATACAGCTAAGGACTTAGCAGAGCTGTATCTCTGCAGAATAGTCGTCCTGCACGGAGTGCCGAAGGCTATCGTTTCCGACAGAGGAGCCCAGTTCATTTCAAGATTTTGGCAAGAGTTGCAGAAAGCCCTGGGCACAAAGTTAAAATTCAGTACCGCTTACCACCCTCAAACTGGAGGTCAGACAGAAAGGGTAAACCAAATTTTGGAAGATATGTTGAGGGCATGTGTTTTGGATTATGGAGACTCTTGGGAGTCATTTCTACCTTATGCAGAATTCACATATAACAACGGTTTCCAAGCAAGCCTACAGATGGCACCATATGAAGCTCTATATGGAAGAAGATGCCGCACGCCTCTGTATTGGACAGAAATTGGTCAAAAGCAACATCTAGGACCCCAGTTAGTAGAAGAAGCCACAGCCCATGTTAGAATCATACAAGAAAAACTGAAAATAGCACAATCTAGACAGAAAAGCTATGCAGATAATCGTAGAAGAGAGCTATCTTTTGAAAAGGGCGATTATGTGTATCTCAAGGTTATGCCATACAAAGGAGTTCGAAGATTCCAGATGAAGGGAAAGTTAAAACCTAGATATGTGGGACCATATCGAATTCTGGAAAAGCTAGGTGAAATGGCATACAAGTTGGAATTGCCACTAGAACTGACCGGAATTCATGACGTATTTCATGTGTCTCAGCTGAAGAAATGCTTGAGAAAACCAACAGAACAGATATCTCCTGCAGAGATTGAGATTCAACCAGACTTATCTTGTCAAGAATACCCTGTCAGAATTCTGGAAACCAGAGAGAAAGTACTGAAGTCAAGAACCCTCCGATTCTGCAGAGTCCAGTGGAACAATCACTCAGAGGAGGAGTCAACTTGGGAAAAAGAAGAAGATCTCCGCCGAGAATTTCCCTTCCTATTCTCTGACCTGCCCCAATCTCGAGGACGAGATTGTTTCTAAGGTGGGTAGATTTGTAACACCCTGTTTCGCCAAACCCTAAAATAGTCAAAATCCACATCTTGACCCCAAACCCTAATCTGCTTTAGCCATTCCCTTCTAAGTGTTGTTCAGAACATTTTTCCCTTCGGGATCACCTCCAAAATCTCATCCTAAAACTGAGTTTCGACCCTTGCCGTCTCAGAACCCTAATTACCCTAATTTTACCCTAAACTGCTTTTCCCCAATTTTGTCAAAACTCTTCAGATCATGCCCGATCTTACCAAACTCTGGCCAGATGAGTTCTAATAATTTTATGCAACTTATCTGTGAAATCAGATTTCAGATCAGCCCTCCAGATCTCCAGATTTGCAGATCAGTCCCTGGAAGCAAAGTTCTGAAAATTGCAAATCAGCCCTTCTATTCTTTTCGGCTGTTTTCGACCAGCCCCTGGTCGTTGCCCACGACCAGCGCACGAGTCGCCGTTGCCGCGCCGTTTTCTCGCCGTGTTTGCTCGCCGCCGGTCACCGCTTCTTGTCGCTTGTGCCCGTGAGTTGCTGTGCCACCCCGTGCGCACGTGCCAGCGCCGTTGCTTCGCCTCGCCCAGCGGATAAACGGCCGCGCTCCAGAGCTTTGTTTTCGCGCGCGCTCCCGTTGCTGTGGCATTTGCATGGCACTACGTGTCGTTGCCGGAGCTGTGCCGCTGCCTCCGCATCTGTGCCGTCCCGGACGAAGTCCCAAGGCGCCCTGGCGTCGCTGGCAAAGCTGCAGCACCGCCTGAAGCAAATCACATCACCGTCGCCGTCGTTGCGCCTGCGCCCGACAAGCTTCTCCCCGGCGCAAGCAACCGCTGTCGCTTTATCCCTCGCAAGCTCCGCCCCTGGACCTATTTAAACCCTCCCTGTGCCTTGAGAGCCTCAAGCCTCCAGAAAATCGGCTAAGTCCCAAACTCCACCGTTTTCGCTTTCTTCTCCGGCGAGCCAGTGAGTGAGCTCACGGTGCCAGCCCATCTCGCTGCACCATTCTCCAATCCAAGTTCACCAGTGAGTTCCTCCCTTCTCCCTCTCTGTGTAATAGCAGCTAATTGCACCAGATCGATCCCCATCGCCGGTGATCGCCGGATTCCCGATTTGCCCTGTTTCCCCAATGCCGTTCGATTCCCTCCAAATTAGCTCTCGATTCTGTAGAAGAAGTTGATCGGTAAGCTTAGTAGAGCAAGCCTGTTGAATCAAAATCCCCAATTGAGCTCAACTCGAAGAAATCCCATTTTGGAACCTCGGCCGTTCGCCGGACCTCGGCGCCAAGCTTCTCCGGTCATTCTCCGACCAAATTGACTGCACCAGTAGCTTCTACACTCCACCCTTTAGCTCCCTGAGCAAGGAATCGAGTTCAAGAGCCTTGTAGCAAAAACCCCTAATCCCCAGTGCCGTCTTCTCCAGTGCCGGTCGCCGGAATTCTTTCCCGGCCGATCTAGGCCCTGAAACCTTGTCCCTTAGCTTTGCCTCAGCTCCCTGAGCATTTTCTTCCACTAGCTCGACACCTGGATCTGCCTAGATTGTGAGTTATGCCTTTGCCTAATCTTTGTCCAGAGCTGTGCCTGTGCCGTGTCACCACCGTAGTTCATCGCCCGATTTGGCCACCCTCCAGTCACTTTCAGCCCTTATTCCTGTTGAGTATTTTGTTCCTGTTAGTAATGCCTACCTCCCAGACAAAGTGTTGCATCAATTGGAGCCCTGGATCAAAAGTTAAGCCATGCCCTAGCTTCTGGCCATGTCCAGCACTATGTCAGTGCATGTCAGCCACTGGCATTAGCCTTGTTTGACCCCTCTGTTTGAGCAATGGAAATGTCACTTTGTCCCCTAGATTCCTGGAGTTGTGTTCTACATCTTTCCCTTCTATCACTTCTCCAGAAAACCATCCTAAGATCAGTTTGAAGCTATGCCAAAGCCATGAACCGAATGTCGACCTTTCGACGTTCAATCCTTTTTTGCCGTTTCTTTGACCAGAGCCCTTGTGACCTTGCCCTAACCTTTTCCCCTGCATGCATGACTTATTTACTTAATAATTTCTATGGAAACTATTTTCTGTATGCTTATGGTATGTGTTTGTGTGTTGGTTGATTGCCGCAGAGTCAGAAGCTGAAGGAGCAGAGGAAGTCTTTGAAGATTCGTCTGAGTACTTAGACCCAGCATTGTAAGGCAAGCCTCATTCCTTTGATCATGTCTCGCCCAATATTTTCATATGAAGTATATTCACTGTTTCTTACTATGCATGCTTATTTGAGATATAAGTTATGTTTGAATGACATGAGTAGATATGACCCAATGAATCATGAAACCCCTTTTGTTATTGAACCTTCATATATATGATTTTTGTCACCCTAGGACTCATGTACTGGATATCCACATTAAACTTGAAATGGTCAAATACATGAGAAGTTATGATCAAAACCGTTTTGTCAAGAAAACTGATAAAAGGGATCAGTAGTGAGGATTGGTTTGTATGGAGAGGGTGCGGTGCGCACCAGGGAATGTGGATGGCTCCTCACTATTGATTCATAAGGACGAGAACCTTGTGCTGTGTCTCTATGCGAATTGTAAACGTACCAACCACTTGCCTGGTATGGGACAGGCACAACTTAGTAGCTTTTTGGTATTAGCAGTTCCCTGCATGGTTTGTCGATCTGGTTTCTCGCGTGGAAACTGGTAGGCCAAGGTTCGGCCATGAGTGATGTGAGTTCAAAAAAATAATGAGAGGAAAAGGTGCAAAAGAGGGAAGGCGCCCTAGACCTGATTAAGCCGTGAGCGGTTGTAATCTTAAACGGTCGTATGTCTTGCGTGGACATAGACCAAGGCTATGTGTCCTGCGGGAACATAGACCAGAGGCTAGGAAGTAAGGCAGTGGGGAAGACCCACAACGGTACTAGAGACTTAACTGTCTATTTACCGGGCGGGGATACTGTTAATACTGAACTGTAAAAGCGTTGTGTGATCTCGGCCTTGTCACATGTGTATAAGTCACATGGAGCTGATCCGACTTGAAAGCCGAGTGAACCAGTGGATTTAAAAAGAGGTACACCTTTGCAAAGTGTAAAAGAAGTATCAGATACTCTGTACTCCCAGGTTCAGGAGTCTTTTCGTAGTGGATGTTATCCATGGGTTATAGCACAAGTAATGTTTTGGAATGTTTTCATAATGCGGTTAACAAAGTAGTGACTCATGGGAGACTACTACATCTAATGTTTTATTGAAAACCTGTTTAATGTTTAAAGTATCATTTCCATGACAAAGTACTGTTTTACCGAACAAATGACTTGGAAATCTATATATCTCTATGCATATGAAACTAAAACCCCGGAATCATATGTTTCACCCTCATGTAAGTATAATTGCATTAATCCCCGGAATGAGTGTTGCTGAGCACCAAGTGCTCACCCTTGCATTTATATCCTACTGTAGAAGAGGGATTCGAGGATCCCGATTCCTTCAGTTATGAGTACTCAGCTGAAGATGGAAGCACCCCGGACGAGCCCACTCTCTAGAAGGATCATGCACCAAGTCAAGTCAGATGTGGGAGAAGTCCCTCCAACCCCGCTGCTGATCGAAGTCAAGCTGTTTGTCGTCGCATTATGCTTTATGTTGTGTGTTCGGTACTTGGATACCGATTCTGGTTCTGATAAACTGGTTATTTTCTTAGCAACTCTACTTAGCGCCATTTTCGGTGCTTTGGCTATGTAATATTGGCCATGTTGGCCTGATACATGTTTAATGATATTACTATGCTTGTGTGGTTTGGGCTCATGTGGCATCATGCTGTGTGTAACCTACCTGGGCGGTTACCAAGGTGATCCTCAAATGGGGGTCTCACATCTTCCTAGCTCAGGAGGTGACTTACCAGCAAGTTGCGACCGTAGTCTGTTATTTTCGATCTCTTGGTTCCTTATGACTGAGAGCGAATGGAGCTTCATTGTGGCCATTTCCTTGTCCTGCAATGCCACCTTCCTGTAATAAAACAGAAGGAATGGTCGTAACCAATTTATACATCTATAAATTGAAGAATGATGATCCTTACTTGCGCAAGCTGTCTCGTTCTCTTTGTATGGTCACCATGCTCGCCGCCGTGGCACGTGACTGGGCCATCATCCGGGATAATTCCTGTGATGCAAAAAAGGGAGTGAAAAGTGTCCTATGTGTAATTCAGGACATTCAGAAAGGGATTCATCATACCTTCATGAATTTCTGCAAAGAGGCATCTTCCGGACTAATTGGAAGATTTGTCGAACTCCCGGAAGTGCTTACAGCAGGGACAGTAGGAGGAAGTGCCTGCTGAGTATTGCTTCCAGTCGCCGGTGACTGCGACTGGGTCCTCATATCTGTTTCTCCCCTCGTGACTCGGACGACTTCCTGGGCCAAGGGGGTGGAGCGCTCCTCACTGGGGGCTCCTGCACCAGCAGTGACTTCAACCCTTCCCGAAGCGGTTGGAGGACTGGGTGCTATTTCTTTCAAACTGATGGAGGAAAAAAACAATCAAATGGTAACGATTCGTGACCATCATTTCTAATACAACCAGGATGAAGGATCTTACCTTAATTGAAATCCCATTAGCTTTTGGCATTTCTGAGAAGGTTCTTCTTGAGCGCGGGGATGAGTATCGTCCGCCCTGATCTTACGCTTGGAAAACAAGGGCCCCCTTCCCTGTATGTCTTCCCCTATGAACTTTTTTTTTTTCAAGGGAAAGATAAAGGCTGACAAGAAGGATCGTTACCTGGGTAGTCGATCCCATTGGCGACGACCCATCCAAGGATCTCGCTGTCTCCTGTGATCCTGTAGCCGGAACCTCATGTGTAATCGCCGCAGGATCTTGCTCAACCACCTCCACCTCTGTCTGCAAAGGTGGAGCATTTTCCTCCCTAGGACTCGCGGTAGTCACGGGGAGAAGCTCTTTTCCCTGTATAAACATTGACTTGTCAAAATATACAGAAGGAATTGAAGAAAGTATGACCGTAAGGAATCCTTACCGAGGTCGTTCTTTCGACTAGGGAAACGGAGACAATCAACCCTGAAGCCTCGGGGGCTTCAGGAACTGGGAGGTCATCCGCGATCCCAAGATTTTCCGCGGTTGCAGGATCTGCCACGGCTACCTCTTCGGTAGCAGTGGTCTCTGCGGGGCAGTTTGGAGCATCGCCGGATGGGAGGTCCGCGATCTTCCTCCTCCGAATGACCAGAGGAACATCATCCTCTTCCTCCTCGCTCCCCTCTCCCTGTACGACGAAGAAGTGATTCCAATCTGCGCCTGGTAAAACAGAAGGGATGTGATATCTTACCGCCGTCTTTCTTGCGGTAGGAGGAATGCTCCGTGAAGACCCCTCCCCGAGATTTGGCCTGGCCTTCTTGGGGGCAGGACTCTTTGTCCTAGGTCTTTGGGAGACCTTCTTCACATTCTTCACCGTTGGCTTCCCAAGAGAGCCGACGTTCTCACTCGGGAAAGTCGTCTCGAAGAACCTTCCTAGGAGCTGATTCACATTTCCGATGGAATTGTTTAGCGCTGGACATGTATAAGACCTGAAAAACGGAGGCCAGATAGAGAATGTACCTTTCGGCGCTCCTGTTTAAGGTCGTCGCCGGCGTGAATCAGGCTCTGTGGGCGAGGTGATCCCTTAGGGCCCTCTACATCGGCATTGTAGGCCCTAAGGAGGCAGTTGGTCCGCCTCTCAATTTCAGATGAAGGTAGGATTGTTCCCAAATTTGAGTCAGAATTTGCGCAATTCAAGAATGGCAAAGCTCAGCGCTAAGGAAATAAATACCTTTACTGTAGTCCAAGGTGCTGTCCGCCATGGACTTAATCTCCCATGCCGGATGAGCCCTTTCGCGCAGAGGACTCACCCGATTCTTCACAAAGTCTCGGATGACATCTCGAGCTGTCAACCCTTGATTGACCAAGTAAAGGATCACCTCGGCATGCTTCAAGAGCTCCGAATTCATCGCCGGGGGAGCATCCAACTCGCTCGACTTCTCTGGTCGCGAGTTTTCAAACCACAGGCTGCTCTCAGACGGTGGAGAGCAGTAGAACCACCTTTGGTGCCACCCGTGCACAGAGTCTTGCAGGGGTGGGGAGGGATACTCCTTTTTATCCCTCAGCCGGAAGTAGATGCATCCGGCGGCGTTGGTGCTCTTCGACCACGCCGAGAAGTAGAATCGCCGGAAAAGATCCACGCTGGGATACACTCCGACAAACGCCTCACAGAGATGCTGGAACACCGCGAGGATCAGCATCGCGTTAGGGTGGAGGTTAATCAATTCCCACCCATAATGCTCAAGGACATCTTTGAGGAACCGACTCTCAGGGAATCGGAACCCACAGCGCAAGTACTCCTCAAAAACCACCAACTCGCCCTCTTGGACGGTTGGGGTTTCTTGGTCCTTCTCCGCGGGCCGCCAGTTGATGAGCAACCGCGGAGGAAGGATCTCCTCCTTCTCCAACGCCACTAGGCTCTCCTCAGAGTGGTGAATGGATCGGCTCCAGGATGCCATTTTTGGTGGAGAATCAAAGGAAAAGTTGGCGATTTTGGGAAGACGAAGGCTGAAGAAAATGAGGGTTTTGTGCGGCGGGAACGATGAGGGTTTTCGGCTGTGTGGCTTCTTTGAGAAGACATCTGCTCTTTTTATAGACCCAAGGCAGCGCATTAATGTGAGTAAACGTTTCATTTCAAACGTTCCATTGAATGCTTTATTCATTTCCCATAATGGATACTGCCTCTGGCGGACCCGATAAAGTGTTCAGGCATCGGATCTGAAACAAGAAGACTTCTTTGTTTCGGAAACTAAAAGTGCAAAAGGACTGAAAAATTTTTAGTACTTTTCGGAAGATGTTTCTTCTTTGTATGCTTTGAACATTTTTTATGAAAAAATCATGCAACTCAATTTTTGACGTACTGGAATGTTTCTAATTGGGTTATGGTTTGATCGAAACCGTGTTTTAGATTAAACTCCGATTCTAATCGGAGTGATAGTCTGACCGAGTTCCAACTCTGGTCGCAATTCAGTTCTGACCGCGGCCCTGAAACTGATTGCGGTATCAGGGCAGGTCGCGATGCTTTTGGAAGCATGATTTTGATCGCAGTACTAAAATTTCCTGTGTATGAGTGGTCACGAACATAAAGTTTATGGCCATATTTTCGCACAGAAGATGTGAAGAATATTCATGAGAAATAAGAAACTTTTATTTCTTGCATTCTTGACATACAAAAGGGATACAGTCGATCAAAACGTCGACTTGCTCCGAAAGAAGTTTACAAAGTTCTCCAAGGGACATGTTGTTGTCAGTAGGATCTACACTGGCAACTCCCAGGGAACTAGTAACTACCCTAAGTCTATCTACATCGTCCCTAACAACAGACGCACTATTGTCCCTAATCAAGTCAGAGAGTTCTCGCTGTTGCTGAGCGTGGTCCCTCTCTCGACGGAAATGGTGCGCCTCTTCCCGGGATCGATCAAGACATTCTGCTAAACGCAGAATCTTCGAGGCCATCTCCTCTTTCTTCTTCTCCAGGGCATTCTTCTCCTCCAGAAGAGTCTGTCCGGAAGGAAGAGATGGAGCAGCAGAAGGCTGATCGCTGGAGCCTCCAACCTCCTGCATTTTGCAAAAGTTAGTTGTGCTAACTATAATTATCAGCAAAAGGGGAGAAGAATTGTTACCTGTCCCAATGCATAACCCGTTGATATACCCATCTTGGGAGGAGGATCATCAGATGGTGGAAGTGCAACCTTCCCATCAGAAGATTGCTTCGCCAACCCAATATGGCAATCATCTGATCGAGGGATAGTCGCCGCTTGCCGACCAGAATATCGATCACCCAAAAGGATGGGAGAATTGGAGGGAAAAGGAGAGAGTTGAGAAGAATTCCTCTCCAAGGTTAAAGGCCTAACTTGCTAAGATGCATGAACGGGGAGAGTCAAAGGAACTGAAGGAAGAAAGAAACTTGCTACATTCTTCACCTTTGTTCCACTAGAAGATCCTTCGTCAACCTTGGGTTTCTTCCTTAATGGAGACAGGTCTTCAATCGTTTGAGGCCCTTGTTTGACAACTTCCTCTTCATCACTCTCAATCTCGATGATGTCGTGATCTGCCATCAGGAGGAGTATGTGAAAAGGAAGAAGGCAGGATGACAAGAAAAGCACTTAGGCGTGGGGGGTAATTGTGAAGTTTTACAAATCCAGGAGCCTGGTATTTATAGCCGCCAGGGTGACGGTTTGCATTCCAGACGCCTCGGGTTTCGTCAAAGCATTTACAATTTTACCTCGAGATAAAAACAGTTCTACGGCGCTATCATTGTCCGTCACATAATGTCAGAACCCGTCTTGGGAAACCAACCGTTTTTCACTTAGTGCGCCACTAAGTGGAAAAATTGAAGAGTCGGGTTAAAAATCCAATGCATGGTCTTAAAATTAGAAATAAACACGTCTCTTCGTTTTCTTCGAATTTGGGGGCTAGCTGACGAGGATTGACACCCGGGTCACTTCTAATAAACTTTTGGTTCAAGACAGGTTCGAACCAGACATGTATCCAGCAATGCGAACTCAAGTTATTCTGAGGGGCATCGCCATGAGGTCGCAAGCTTTACGCGATCAGGTCGCGGACTTCGTGCGATCAGGCCGACAGTTTTGCGCGGTCAGAAGTTCGTATGCTATACGCGAACTGGATATCCGGGATGTTGCGCGGTCAACCCACATTCCGCGGTCAGAACATTCTCGACCAGGGCGCTTGGAGTTCATTCGGTTATCCATATGACAGGATATTCCAAGCATCCCGAGGATTCTTCCACGTTGAAGATCAACCGTCAGAGGTTAATATATGCGATTAATCGCGATTAACACGTGTTAATAACCTCCGTGGAAGTTAACAGCAGTTCTCCAAAAACCGCATCCAACCGTTTGGTGCAGTTTCTTCATATGGCACCCTTTCGACCAGTATAAAAGGGTGGCATAGAGGTCCGAGGAAGGGGGACATCCAATCCATTTGGAAGAACAAGACCCCTGATATAGTTGAGACATAACACATCTCAACTACGAAAAACAGCCAAGTCTACGGCCCAAATTAGATAGTTTCTACAAGCCTCCCTGGCTTTATTCTGTACGTTTACATAGGAAAAATCCTTCGCCTGTGAAGGAGTTTTTCTGCTATTTCTCTAATCTTTTATCACCTATAGTGAAATCCTAACAGGACGCAGGGCTATTACTCCCACCATCGAGGGCCCGAACCTGTATAAATCTCTCTATGCTCTTGTTCACTATTGTTCTACATACCTTCCCGGAGGGTCATCTTGAAAGGTCTCACCATTACAAATTTTGCATAAGTTCGGCTGAGGAGTCCGAGTCCGAATCGTCGACAAGTATAACCAATTCGACGAAATACCTCCATTTTTAGAGGACATTCAATCTATCCCTATTGAAGATATTGATGAAACAACGTATCTACGAGATGATCACGAAGAAGGATTATGGGTTGAGAACCACTGACGATTATTTTCTATTTCAGGGAAAAATGCCAAGCAAACAGCCCACAAGTTCTGCATCAAGGTGAGGAACTTATCATTAATACATCAGGCAGTACATTTTTCTTTAGAACATAATGATAAGCTAGTTGATCCACATGTACAGTACCTTTATCCTGTAAGTACTTAATTATTCCCTTCAAATTTTGTTGCCAAAATCTCATTGCAGCCTCTTGCTTCTTCAAAAATTAAGCTCTCCAAAAATCCCATTCCCTGAAACATCATTTTCCAATGCCCTGCCGACTTCAAAAATTACTTTGGGAAAAATTTACTTATTCTATCGGTATTATTATGTTATACCGTTAGAATAAATTCATTAGTCTAACGGTATTTTGTTGTCTTTACCGATAGCAAAAGGGCATCGACTACTTTAATCTCAGGCACTTCAAAAATCACTCTGGGAAAAATTGGTCTCACGGTATTTTGTTGTTTTTACCGATAGAAAAGGGCATCCACTACTTTATTACACGTACATGGCCCTTGAGTGTCCCTCCAGTCGAACAGTTCCAACTTATAGCACTGCGTCTCTTCGAGAGAGAAGAAAACCACAACCTCCGCAGTGACCACTCACTCCCTCTCTCCCACACGACGATCGCCGGTTGGATACTGGTTCGCCACTGCCACCGGTTCATATTTTCGTCCTTCGCCGACCGCCACTGTGTTTTACACCGCCTCTCCATCACCACAACTGATCACCGTAAATACCCTAATTCGTCGTTCTTTTTCCAGCATATTCCTTATTTGATCTTAGTGTTTTGTACGTACCAATTCTTCGAGTTTTGCAATTACACTAGGGTTCCCTATTGTGTTGGATTATGTACATTCCGCAGGCAATGTGATTTAAATTAGGGTGGACATAATATGTTCCAGTGCTGTAATGAACCTATTTTGAGATTTTAACTTATATATACTGCTGTATGTGTGATCAATTGTATCCAACTTCCATGTAATGCACATTATATGTTGGAGGTGTTCTTACACATCTTGTATCGGTATCTCCTGTATTTGCCGATAGGAAAAATTGTTCTGTTCTATTGGCAGCTCATGTGTTTACCGATAGGAAATATTTCTGAACAAGTATTAAAACTTTGGATCTGGAAGGACATGAGCCATGCAATGTACTAGTTTGGTTGGGAATTTTTACTCACTTGGTATGAATATATGGCAATGTGGATGGGTCTTCGATGTATATTGTTGAAATGCTTATACATGACTTTTCCCAACCTAATAGATGTGAAGTCCTGATGACTTGCATACAGGTAATGCTAAAGATAACCAAGAGAGGGTGCTATAAACCATATTATTCCTTTTTTGGTTGTGACCTACTTTCTGTGCTACTTCAATATCTTTATATTCCATTAGCATTAGGTTTGTCAGATTATGCACAGTGGCACTTAGATGCTTGTGTGCATATTTACGTGTGAAATAATAATGTTGGCCCATGAATATTTGTATAGCAAATCATGGAGAATGTTATGTGATGACAGTGAATGGCGGCTTATCAACAAAATTCCATATATAGAAAATATTGTTATGTTCTATCGGTATCTCACGTGTTTGCCGATAGAAAAATTGTTATGTTCTATCGGCAGCTCATGTGTTCGATCGAAACATTGTTATGTGTGAAATAATAATGCTGGCCCATGAATATTAGTATAGAAAATCATGGAGAATGTTGACTTAAACCAAGATTATGTGATGCCAGTGAATGGCGGCTTATCAACAATATTCCATAACACAGGGAACATTGTTATGTTCTATCGGTATCTCGTATCTTTGCCGATAGAAAACATTGTTATGGTCTATCGACAGCTCATGTGTTACCGATAGAAAAGATTTCTGAACAGTTCATCAATTAATTTTTGCATGTCTTTTAGTATTATTTTCTTCGGACATCCCTTTTGCAGCCCTAGTTAGTCTCCAGTCCTGAACTGAGTTGTGGAACTCCAAGAAGAATTAATTTTCATATGTTGCCTGCTTCCTATATGAAAATGTGTAGATGAAAATGCTCAGAAATAGAATCTTCTCTTCTATTGGTAGTTTCTATGTTTATCGATAGAAAAAATATTTCAAATAAGTCCTTCTACTTTGTAAAATGAGTTGGTTTTTGTTTCCATTAAATTTTTGATGGTTTGTTGATGGTTTTTGTAGGGAAAGACATGTCGTCGTCATCATCGGATGGTACTAGTGGTACGACTAGGGCCAACCCCAACGTAACTGAAGATGCAGCTGGTTCATCCCAGCGCAAGAGGGTGGGGCGAGGCGCGACGACGTTGGGCCGTTTGGCCAAATGCACGGATCTTTCTTGTGAGTTCAACCAATTTGGGAGGCCGATCGAAAAGAATGTTGGGAAGTACGCGGCCTACATTGGGCTGTTGGCGAAAGAAAGGGTGAAGATCACCGTCCAGAGCTGGAAGGACGTGACGGTAGACAAGAGGGATAGGTTGTGGGCAGAAGTGAAGGTTAAATTAACTGAAATCGCTGAACTCTTTCGTAATCACGTTCTCTTGGCTTATACTAAAGTTTAACTAACTCGTGATTAATTGTATGCATTGTATGAAAACAGGCTAAGTGGAACATCCCCGACGATACACCTAGGATGGCCTGCTTGAAGGACATGAATGGAACATGGAAAACCTTTAAGAGCTGGCTCATCAGTAACTTCCTCGTTGCGAGGAAATCTCCTTGCGAGAAGTACCCCTTCATATCGGAGGAGGTATGGGAGGAATTCACCAAGCAGAAGGGGACCTAGGTGTTCAAGGCCCTTACCGAGAAGAATAAGGCAATCCAGAAGAGGAACGACCACCCACATCGGCTCGGATCCCGGGGCTATGCGGGGAAGGAGGAGCAGTGGAAGAAGGAAGACGAGCAAAATTCTGTCATTGACTCCCCTGAGTTGCCGCTCTCCGAGATCCGGGATGAGAGGTGCAAGCGATGGTGGAGGGGGAGAGGGTCCGTGTCGTCGACGGGGTCTGTGCAATTCGCAAACCCTGGGGACGCCGACGTTGTGAGGCGAATGGTAAGTTGGCTAACCTCGTAAACTGTGTGCGCACAAGTGTATATATGTGTTTGTCTCACAAGGTACCTTCAAATGTAACAGATCTCTTTTGAGAAGGAGGCAATGGAGGGATTGTTTACCCCGCAAAGGGAGAACGACATCCTCACCCGGGCTCTAGGAAATAAGGAGCATCCCGGGTGGACACGGGCCGCGGGAGCCATTGTGTCGTGGAAGGCCGGTTTCCCAGATCTGGCTCCACCGAGGAAGAAGGCCCGCTCCTGGAAGGACAAAGAAGCGGAGCTCTCCGATAAGATACGGGCTGAGGTACGGGCAGAGATACAAGCTGAGGTGCAGTCTGAGGTCGCACAAATGAGGGAAGAGTTTGCACAGTTGAGAGAAGCATTGTTGGCCAAGAGTGCAGATGCGGATCCCCAAGGCGACGGTACCCCACGGGGTCGGATAAGCAGTTGCTCTTCGAAGGTCCTCGTGGATCCAGTGGATCTATTTGAGGTATTGCAAGCCTTCATCTGTGCACTTAAGTTGATGTCGCTCCCATTCCGTTAGAGTTGTTTCGCTAACCTGTTTTAATTGTTACAAATTTGCAGAAGCCGGAGAGCTGCATCCTACTGACTCACCTAGGCGACGGGCAGGAAATGGTTTCACACGGCTTCATATATCCATCTAGGGCAGATGTCTGGATGCACTGCGTACCTCTGCTATTGGGGTTCGCAAAGGTACAGGTGGACATGGCCATACTGGGCTACAACGATTCTCCATTGCCAGTCCCAACAGAGGAAATGCAGACACTTGCTGAGGCAGTGGACTCCTACGTACAATGGCCCAAGAAGTGTGTTCTAATACAACAGGTAAATCCTACACATTTTAGATTACATCCTACTCAGTACACTCAACTTGCAAAATCTAACATACGTGCTCATTAATTGAAGTGGCCTGCCGGCAGGCTACCGGGGGACTGCACCCCCAGCTCGGGGCATGAGGCCGGATCTCGTGTGAACCTGAACACAGCAAAGATGGCTTCGACCCCAACCAGCGCATCCATGCCTTCACCTCGGAAGAAAGCCGCCATCACCTTACCCTTCGAAGGTACGCGCTCAGTCCCCGGCAAAAGGCAAGGGCAAAGGCAAGGGCAAAGGGCGAAAGGGATAGCCGGAGAGGTTCAAGAACGGGTTCCCACTCTTGTCGGAGGCAGCTTTGCGCAAATTGGATCAATCAACCAGAGACCTCCACGAGTGGTATCTACACCGAGTTCGGCGCAATCTGAACTTCTTAGTTCCCTACAGGCCTGGGTAGTTCCACCGTGAGCCCAGGAGTATATCCGTGGCACACGAGGATCTGTTCGACCTCTACAACTGGCGGTAGCTCGATATGTCCATGTAACACCCTAGTTTTGGGGGTGAAAAGTTTTGCATAAAAATCCTGCATGCATGTATCTCTGTAGTAGTAGCCAGATCAGCTGAACTATAATCTCTCCCAAACCCTAAAAATCTCCAAATCTATTCTCTGGATCCAGATCAAGATCTGACCATCCAGATTTAACCTACCAGTTACCCTGAAGATAAAAGTTTTCAGGAGCCAGATCAGATTCGGACCCCAACTCCCAGTACCTAAGCCTTCCTCTGTTTTCGAAAACAGGAAAATTCAGATTTACCCTAAGTACCCCAGTTTCCAGATGATTGAGTTATCTTGATTTAACCTTATCCAGACTCAAGTAACCCCTGGAATATGTTCCTAGGTTCATCCTCAACTCACTTCAAAAAGTTGGGAGCCAGATTAATTCATCTAAACACTTTTCGCAGTTTAGTCCAAATTTTACTGCGAATAAGTCCTTTTCTGTTTACCTGGAAGCCTGAAAAGGCTAAAATCTGCAAATCAATTCCAACTCCAAAATTTCTTCAGGAAACACCTTCCAAATACTATTTGATACAGATCTCCCTTTTGATCAGACTTCAAAATCTCTCTCCAATTTTAGTTTACCCTAATTTTATCCTATTTTCGAAAATAGGTGAAATCCCTCAAATCTTATCAAACTTTCTCCAAATTTGAGCTAAATGGGTATTAATAGAAATATTATACTCAGCCATGAAATCAAATCTCAAATTAAACCTCTCAAAGACCAGATTTGCAATCTAGTCCAAAGCCAAACCAAAAATCATCGCAAATCAGTCGCTGGTTCGACCACAGGCTGCTGTGCACGACCAGGCTATTCGAACGACCACGAGCGCCGGATTTTGGTCGTCGCCACTGTTGTGATTTCGTCGCCGGCGATCTCCAGCGCCGCCACCTCCGCCACTGTTTCCCTGCCGCGTGTGCGCATCGTGTTCACCACCGTGGAATCGCCTCGCCCGCCAGCAGCGCCTTCGTTCTCCCGCGCGCGCGCCCGACAACGGCAGCGCAGTTGCGCCACGTCGCAAACATGCCTGGGGGAAACATCAACTCGCCGTTGCATCAACCAGGACTGTGCGCCAGGCTGCAAAAGCCGGCACGGCCGCTGGAGTGCGTCGCTTCACTGCTGTCCCGCCCGGCCGGTCAATTCGCCATCGATTCGAGCTTCACTTCCCCGTGCAATTCCAGCCGTTGCAAGCCCCTTGCTGTGCCTATAAAAGCCGCCCCAGCCCAGCACGAAGGCACTCACACCAGAACCACCCAAAATCCCTAACCACGCCATCGTCTTCGTCTTCTTCGGCGAGCTCGAGAAGAGGCTCACGGTGCCAGGCCAATCCACTGCACCGAACTTCAAATTGAAGCTACCAGTGAGTTACTCTCAACCACTTACCTGTGTAGTAGCAGCCAATTGAGTTCTATCGCACCTCATCGCCGGGAATTGCTGTTTTTCCCCGACAACTCCGGCGAGCAATTAATCCTTAACTAAGTCAAATTAGCTCTCGAGCCTGTAATCAAACATGATCAGTGGACTGTTTAGAACACATCTAAGCAATGAGAATCACCAATTTCGCTAAAATATGAAAAATCCCAACTTTGCACCTTGCATGTAAGCTGGAGCTCGCTGTTAAGCTTCTCTGGTGTTTCTCCAGACAATCCAACTTCACACATAGCTTTTGTATGCCCCAGAGACCCTCCTCAAGCAAGGATTCGAGTTCGTTTGCCCTAGAACAGAAATGCCCAATTTTTGTGTCTTCTTCCCTAGCTCCGGTCGCCGGATTTTGTTCCCGGCCGTTTCAAGCCCAACCACCTTGTCTAGTATATGTGCCTCGACCCCAGGAGTATTTTTTCCTTCTAGCTCGACACCTGGATCGGCCCAGATGAAGAGGTATCGCCATGCCAAAGTTTGGTCCAGAAACTGTTGAGAACAGCTCGGCCACCGTGTTCTTCGCCGGTTTTCATCACTTTCCGGCCATCTCCTGCCCTAGGTCCTGTTGAGACATTTGTTCCTGTTACAAATGCCTAACCACCAGACAACGTGGTGCATCATTTCGAGCCCTGAGTCAAAAGATAAGGCTAACCCTAGTTTCTGGCCATGTCAACCCTATGCCAGGCTATGTCAGCCAGTGGCATTGAGCCTTTTCACCCACTTCCAGCCATGAAACTTGAAAATAACTTTGTCCCTTAGACTCCTGACATTGTGATCTACACTTTTCTCTACTGTCACAACTTGAGTTAAGCACTCTATCACCCATCGACTTTATGTCGATGCCTTGAATCGAATGCCAACCTAAAGACGTTCGCTGTTTTTGGGCGAACCAGTCACCACCTTGATATTACCCTGATATTTTGGAACCTTGTAAACCTTAACAGCTAATTTTAACCCTGATTCCCATAGTTTAACTCTAATCGCTTCCAAATCTTGTTCTCCCAGAGTATTTTCTCTTTGCATCTTTGCACGTAGTGAATCAGTAAGAATAGAATGAATTGTAATGCTTGTTTGCTTGTTTGATCTTGTTTAGAGCAAGAGTCCGGTGTTGAAGATCCTGTCGCTGAACCATCATCAACTGCTGATACTTACGACGCGGAAGGCAAGTCATACTTTGATCATATTGAAACCCATATTTTATGAATTGCTATGCTATTCCATGAGTAGATATCTCATTAATATTGCATGGGTTGAGATCAATGATATTATGGTAGTGATAGATTGAATACTTGAGGAATATGAACTTGATAAGATAGTAAGCCACGAACTAATAAAAGTATAAACATGTACATTTATATTCATGAAATAGAACCCTAGCCGTGACCAGTATTTTGGTATGGAATGGTGGTAGCACTGGAGGTGCTCGGCTGCACTGAATGTGTAGGCACTAAAGGTGCATGGTTTGTGGTATGATCTGGTCACTGGCATGTAAGGACTAGAACCTTGTGTTGTGCGTCTAGTGGCATGAAAAACGTACCAACCACTTACCTGGTATGGGACAGGCGCAACCTAGTAGCTTTCTTAGTATTATCAGTTCCCTGCATGGCTTGTCGATCCGGTTTCTCGCGTGGAAACTGGTGGGACGCAGCTCGTCCATGAGTGATGTGAGATCAGAAAAATTATGAGAGGATAAGGTGTAAAGAAGGAAGACGCCCTACGCCAGATTAAGTCGTGCGCGACTGTAATCAAAAGAGGTTATGTGTCCTGCGGGAACATAGACCCAGGCTAGGAAGTAAGGCAGTGGGGAGGACCCACAACGGTACTTGGGACGGTATTGTCCATTTACCGGGCAGGGATACTGTTAATACTAGACCGCAAAAACGTTGTGTGATCTCGGCCTTGTCACATGCGTATAAGTCGCATGAAGTTGGCCCGACTTGAAAGTCGAGTGAAAAAGTGGATTTAAAAAGAGGTACATCTCTGCAGAGTTTTAAAAATGTATTCGAATACTTCGTGCTCCCGAGTTTTAGGAGTATGCCGCGGTGGATTAAATCCACGGGGTGTGACACAAGTATTGTTTTATAAACTAAAAATTTGTTAGCTCAAGATTACCCAAGTGGCATGTGTTGTCATGATAAGGGGCGTTGCCGTGGTCTTTCATGTGTTGACGTGTCGCGGTTATACCATAATATAGAGATCATATGATAATTAAGAGGCATGTGGTTTATGCCCTAAAGTATACGAAATACTGTTATGAGTATAAGATCGAAAGGCTTGAATAAAAATAATGTGATATGAGGTTATATCGCCTTGGATATGGGATATATGTATCACCATCAATATGATTTATTTACTGCCATGGGTATGATCGGGATTTGAATAAGAAAAGAGAAAGAAATGTATTTTGAAAAACCTTTCGCTCTTTCCCCAATAGCATAGGTTCATGTCATATATATATATATATGTATCTCTACCTTCCCTATGACTTGCTGAGTACGTAAGTACTCACCCTTGCAACAACTCCTCAATAGATGGAGCGTTCTACGACCTTGGAGGATACCCTGAAGATGCTGCGGACCCAGGAGATGATGAGCAGTTTCCTCCGGAGCCCTGATGTGGTGCTGTCTTGTTGTCAACCTCTGTTTCCTGTGGATTGCCTTTGGGCCTAGCTTTCGCCGACTAGATGTGTTATTTTGTTAGACCCTTGTGCCTTGTAAGGCACTGTACCTCGTTTTGTATTAAGGCCTGATGGCCATACAATTCCTGTGATTGACTCATCCTGGGAAGTCAAGTGGTTTAAGGGACCAGCTGCACCGAGCTGGGCTCCTCACAGGTGATGTCACAGTCGTGGCAGACATGACAGTCCATCATACGGACTGGAGTCTTGTGAGTTTGCTGATGCTATGTATTGCTGTTTTCTAACTCTATTTGCTAACTCTGCATTGTTGTAGTTCATTTGAAATGTAGTAACTTTCTGTGCAATACAAATGTCGTCCTTTGCATACAGGTGCATGTATAGGCTAGCATCGGAGGATGCGTGTGACAAGGTGGGTTTCCTCGACCTAGAGAAAATAAGCCTCACGATGCTAGAGCACGACGCCTCGCACGCTGAGCAGTACATTTCCAAGGCGCTGATGGCGCGGCAGGACAGGGAGTTCATTATGGCGCCATACCACCAAAGGTTAGTGCATTTCGTGCTAATTTAACTCAATCTTGTATGTTACACCTGAGATATACTTTGAGCTAGCGGTCCTTTTTTACGTATAATGTAGGGGCCACTGGATCCTCATCGTGATCTGTCCGTGGAGCAACGAGGTGTACTACCTCGATTCGATGCGTGACAGATTACCGAATGAATATGTGGTCAAGGGGAATATGGAGGCGTAAGTAACATATATGTTTGATTTAAATTTTGACCTCACTAGCTAATGATAATACATTAACCGGCAATGCTAACTGAAATGCAGGGCTTTTGAGAAATATGTGTCCGCTGGAGGGAGGCATGCCGCACCGCAGGGCTCCCTAGCTTGGAAATAATATGAGGTACTCACAAGACTTTTTGTTTATGCTTAATTAGTTTATGGAAACAATAGCTAACATGTCTTCGCATATGCAATTATCTCAGTGCCATCAGCAGCCGCAATCGTGGGAATGCGGGTTTTATTTGTTGCGCTACTGTACGACCTAGTGCGGACAAACTTTGCCCAATTCCCCCAGGTAAGTATCGATAGCTAACTCAAATTTGAAAATTGGATGTCACGTTCAAAATTAGGAAGTTAGTTACTCAGTATTCACACATGCTTGCAGATCACCATGTCGAAAGACCAATACGAAAATGCAAAGATTAGAGATCTTCGACAAATCTGGGCTCAATATGTCATGGAGGAAGTTGCGTCCAACCAACCGCCATGACAATTTTCTCTTTTTCGTGTACTCTGTGCATAGACTCTTTATATATATGTGAATAAATATATATGTGAATAAATGTCCATATTGGATTGCAATTTGTATTTGTCCATATATATGTGAATAAATGTGAATAACTGTCTAATGTGTCAATTAATCTATTCAATGTATATGTGAATTTACCCTTCTTTGCATCTGTACTGTATTGTGTATCCAATCTATACTGTATTGCATTTGTACTGTATTGTGAATGTAAAGAATGCACTGTATATGTGAATGTACTGTATTGTGAATGTAATGAATGTACTGTATATGTGAATGTACTGTATTGCATCTGTACTATATTTCTATTGGTAAATTCATTCACAACCGAGAGAGTACTATCATTTTTTCTATCGGTAAACTCATCCACAACCGAGAGAGTATTACCCTTTCTTCTATCCGTACACACGTAATACACCGTTAGAAGAGTTTAACTTTTCGTGCCGATGAACTCATACACAACCGAGAGAGTACTATCATTTTCTCTATCGGTAATCTCTTTCACAACCGAGAGAGTACTATACTTTATTCTATCGGTACACACGTAATTCACCGTTAGAAGAGTTTAACTTTTCCTGCCGGTAAACTCATACACAACCGAGAGAGTACAATCGATTGTTCTATCGGTAAACTCATTTCCAACCGAGAGAGTACTAAGGTTTTTTCTATCGGTATACTCGTAATTAACCGTTAGAAGAGTGTGCCTTTTCCTGCCGGTAAACTCATTCACAACCGAGAGAGTACTATACTTGTTCTATCGGTAAACTCTTTCACAAACGTCAGACTACAACGGGTTTTCTACCGGCTGTCACCTAAATGCCGTTAGAATAGTAAAGTTCTTCTATCGGTTATTTACCGATAGAAAATGACCTGTCTTGTTCTATCGTGTCTATCTCTAACGGTACAAAAACCGATAGTAGAAGGGTGTTTTTTACTGATAGAACAAAGCTTTTCTGTACTAGTGACCTCCTCTCTAGAATAGACATATTAAAAAGACATCAATAGTTTTTGAAAACTATTTTACTTGTTCATGTGGATAATTCATACTACCATTATAGCTTAAGCTTGGGGATCAAGGATATTATACATGGCTTGAGAATCAAGAATGGCTTTTCAATTTGGGACAATAACTAAGCAGGTATATTCAAACATACATGAATTTACTCAAATAGCATGCATAGTATTTACAAAACAAAATACTTAACTAATTTGAAAGCGTATGATCAACATGTTCAAGGAGATGGTGACTTGCCTTGATTTCCCGCAACAGAATCTTCTACAACGTCTTCGATCGGCTACTCGTTGAGCTCAGAACAAGCGATTTCTAAACGCGCTAAGCACACCGAATCAATCAATCAAGCAAACATGCATAAGTATGAGACTATAAGATGCAAGTACTAAATCCTAATAAGTCTAGGTACTACAGCCCAAGAATTGGAGGTGATTAAGGTTGAAACGCTGAACTTTTGAAAATAGAGTATTTAGGGTAAAACAATGTAAGAACTCGATCCGAAAATGATGGAGATGATCCAAGATTTGGATCTGAAAGGAAATCACATATCTGAAAGGTTTGGGCTGAGACGAACCTAATGACGTAGACGGATCTTTGATCAGAAGTCTCTACGCTGGATTTGACAAGATCAAGCCAATGGCACATTACTTCCTAACACAACAAAACTGAGATCTGGAGATCAGATGGAAAGACAAATCACAGATCCTTGAAGAAAACGATGAGATGAACAAAATGACATGGTCGGATTTTCAATCAGAGATCTTAAGGCTGAGAATGACATTGCATGTCAGTGGAACAGACACACACATGCAGGCACACATTGTAGCAGTATCAAAGGCTGGCATTGGACACGACCGTTGGCACAGGCGACACACAGGCTCGCCGGTGGCTAACCGGACCATGGCTAGGGCTGAGCTTCAGTGGCTATGAGGCTTGGACAATAGAGAAGATAAGGGAAAAGGTTGGCGAAGATGGCGCTTGGCCAACGAGCTCCAGATCGCGATGAAGTCCACACGACGATGACCAGTGACGGAAATGACGATGAAGCAACAAAAAGAATGGTAGAGGAAATGTCTAGGAGTATGCTGGCGAGATGGGGAAGACAATGGCGGTGTTGGTTTGGCCGGTGAGGTGGCACAGTGCACTGCATGCCGCGACCAGGACGACGGCGACAACACGTTGGGGACGATGAGGTGGTCGGAATGGCTCGGGAAGGGAATGAAGACTAATTGGTGATGGTGAAATAGAAGGTAATCGAAGAATGGCGGCTAGAATTGACGAGACCTCCACGGCGGCCGAAAACAGGGAAGAAAGGAAGGGCTAAAACTTGACAGGAACACGATTGAAAGCAAGGAAAACCTGGTGACGCGAACAGATCTGGGAACGTACGGTCGGATCTACTGGACAACAACGGTGACTGATGATGATAAACTTGCTTGCAACAAAAATGGTGCGTCGACGACCAAATGGCCGGACTCCAGTTGTGAAAGACACTCAGAGAGGTGAGACGGACACAGGTGACATACCAGGACAAGCAAAAGATGGCTAGAGCTAGGAGAACGACGACGAACACCGTGGCTGCCGGCACTGGAGCGCGCTCTGGCCTGCTGACATGAGCGGCAGAGAGCTTCAAGCTATTATTTTATATGTGAAAAATGCATGAAATGCAAAAATCTCAAAGGCTAAAGATTTCTAAGTGTATGAACTACTATTCTACTGCTTTACCTTGTGAAGATGAGCTGAAATGTGGTGAAATACTCTATGTCTTGGTTTATATGCAATGGCATTAGGGGTGTAGCTTGTTGGAGAAGCTTTGGTCTGAGGTGTAATGCATCTAATAGGGGTAATTTGGCATCTATACTGTAGTGGCTATGCAAATGGTGAGATTACAAGGGTAAATGCATATAAAATAATACTAAAGTCTTGTCTAGGGGCTCGTTTATGATTTTAAAAAGCTGTGGGGGTGGATTTGCAAAAATTTCTAGCATGAAAAGATGTGTTTCTGGTTACTTGTGCCAATTAAAATATTATAAAGATTTTTAGAACAATTTTCCATGCATTTTGGAAATTGAAACAAATCCTAGATGCATGCTTTTAAATAAAAGAGTGTCATTTCATGTGAATAAATTGTTTTATTTTATGCATGAAAATTATGATATTGTTGGTTTTCAAATATGCATGCATTAAGATAAGATGGAGCAGATGATTAGGAGATTACAGATGGATAGAAACAAGCTGACCGAGAAAAAATAAGGAATTTAGCTGAGCTGGAATTGGAATGAACTGAATTTTGAGAAGGATTAATCTAAGGACAAATTTTGAAAAGGGGGGGGGTTCAAAAGTAAGATTTTTGGGCTGTTACAATGACTCCAGTTTTTTGTTCACTGACAAGGTAAATAGTACTCGTTTGATCGTGTACTAGCTACGATCTCATCTCTACGACCATAGTGGTCATAGGTAATAGAGTCCTTTCGACCAGAAGGTTAGTATTACGATCATAAGAATTAGTGATCATACTTACAGGGTAGACATCTGTAAGTGTCGAATGAACTCTAGGATGCCTTATACTTCCTTGTTATCTCTTCCTGAAATGTCTTACGACCCTAGGAAAGAAGCCCATTTGTTTCTCTCTTAATGGTCGTGTTCGACCACTAAAAGGCATACACAAATCACTGTCAGCTAGCTCCCGAATTTGAAATGAGGAGATTATAGCACAGTGCTTTACCACTTCGAATTCTAGTACAATACTCCGTCGTTTCGAATTCTCCACGTACATAGAACAGTACTCCATCGTTTCGCATTCTTCACTAACACTCTGTCACTTTGCCTTCTAACGTAACTCAAGAAAAACTTTTGAGTGTGTTTGCCAAGCTATCATGACGAGTATTGAAAATTTCTCGTGGGTTTCATTGCATCCAAAGAAGGAACTTTGGATGCAGTTGCCACACCGGCGTTTGAGAGGATCTTGGGAGTACTTCGCTGTGTCCCTAGGCTGGAAACTCTTCGGGACTCTATAAATAGCCAGCCTCTATGTTTTAGAGTCTTCAAACTTTTGAAAATTTTTCTAAGTCCCAGACTCTTCACCTTCCTCTCCTCTGTTTTTGCTTCAATGGCATCTCGATTCCCAGATTGTCTCATTGAGGATGAAGAAGAGAGTTTAGCGGTAAAAGGCAACGTTGAGGCATTGGAACCACAGGGGATTAGTGTTGATATTGCTGCACAGTCATCGCAAAAGGTAATTCTCTTTTGGTAAACTTGTGCAAGTTTTTTCCTTGAGCAAAAGTTTTCCAAGTACTCTGGTTTTTGTAGTTGCCCGAATCAAGGAAACAATCTTGTGATGATGTTGGATCTTCTGGTGGATTATCACCAAAGAGAATGACTTTGACCTCTTCCCTGGCTGCACAAAGTGATTACGACAGAAGGGAAGAGGTTGCGAGCCCGTAGCCATTAGCTGCAACTGTGGCACAGGCCTCATCTAGGGCCAGACAAGATGTTCCTCATTGCTTGAGGTAAAGTTTTGTCTTTTCTCTAACTAAATTGAGTCATTTAGTTAGAAATAAAGTACTTGGTCTTAATTTGTTTGTACATCACAAATTAGACCGCTTCCTCTCTTGCTGTAGCATCTCCTTCGGTGGCTCAGTCAGCATTTGTCTCCAGGGTAAGTATTTTTACTTTCTGAATTTCTTCATATACGATTAGGAATGATCTCATGATCGTATAGGGAGATGGAGCTGAGAGGGTGATCAGTGAAGAGCTTGTTGAAGCCCTAGCGTCCCTGGAATAGAAGACTGCATTATGTAGCTTTCTTCAGGGGGAGAAGGAGCGTTTCAAAGAGAAGTTCATCAAACAAGGACACGTCCTTGACAGTCTCCACCAGGTCATCGACTGTTACAAGGAGGCTAGTGAGAAGGCTCGAGAGACTTCCAAGCTTGCTTGAGAAGCCAAGAAGCTTGTCTGCAAAGAGAGGGACGCCTTGGATACAATTATTAAAGGCTGTAGCCTCACTGATAGGGATACCCTCAAAAAACTAAGGGAGGTTGCTGACTCTTTTGATGCTGATGTTGTTAAACCCACACAGGGTAACTTATCTCTTGAAGAGTCAAGCAATCTGGTTGCGACTCAAGCCGACTCGCTAGTCGCCAATATCCTAGAATTTGCTATGAGGTACAAGGAGAGACTGAAGACCGATGTCGGTGTCATAGTCTCTACTGTCCTCTGCAAGCTTAGGTGTTGCCACAGTCTGAACTTGAATCTGAATCCAGTGGTGGGAGATGCAATTTTTTACAGCGAGGATCAGCTGGTCGCAACCAGGGCTGAGGTCGAACCTTTAGTTGAAAAACTGTTAGAAGACCTCGGCTTTTCCTTATGTATTCCCTCTCATTGTAAATTTTGTAATTTTGGCAATGGAAACAGAAATATTTTGCTCACCAGATTCATTATACCTTGCACATACAAATGATTAGCAGAAAGTAGATGATAAAAATTGAAAATAAAATACATTGTACTTATCCTTTATAGCTTATTGCCATAGTTATATCCCCTAGCCCCCCTCTTGCAATCATTGATACCGAATTCGTTGTATAGTGGTCGCAAGGAAGTTATTTGGTCAATCAAGACCAGGGTTTTAACGATCACTTATACTGAAGCCATAGTATAGGAACATACTAGTAAGTCTCTTATACGTTAAGAAATGGCTTAAAAAGAGATGTCTTAACTAGATGCTGACGAGGGATATTACCCGTGTTATGGTCGCACGTATCTTTCCATGGTCGCACACAATGCTCCATGGTCAGACCTACCTTTCTATGGTCGCAAAAGGCCAAGGAAAGAGAGAATGGGGATGATCCAAGGATCTTCTGGACATAGCCCATCAATAATATTTAATTCCCATAATTCTAGCTATGGAACTCTATAAGTCTTAATACTGAACATCACAAATTCCATGGTCTCATGCTATACTCGCGAGTGCTTTGGTCGCAGAAGACCTCTGCCTACGACCATACACTATCACAGAGATAGAACCTAATATCAATGCATGGTTGTAGGAGGTGCATGATCATAGTATTAAAGACCTGTACTACAATACGAAGGTTATGTCTTATAAGTCACCATTCACAATAACCATTCCTTGATCCTTGTGATTATTCTCGAAATAATCATAAGTCCCTAACAAGGTAACCGTCGAAGAAGATGGGTGGTGAGGCAGTTTCCATGATGCCAAGTCAAAGCTGCTTAACTGCCACGTAATCATGACTCGCATCAACCGCCCTGAAGCAGTTATGGGTGGTTGTGAGGCACGTCTTCAGGAGAACAACCGACGATTTCTTCAGTAAGTATAAAAAGACCTTCAAGGGAAGGAATATGAGAGGATGGTTCGACAGATGATCAATCCATGAGAGAATACTAGCTAGAGATAGTGATAGGAATAGACAATACATCCTCTTTGTAATCCTCTTTATTCATAGTGATAAATACACAGGAGTAGGATTATTACTCAGCTACGAGGGCCCGAACCTGGATAAATTCTCGTGTCATTAGATTCATAGATATCTTGAATTTGTTGGTACTTGTCTGGATTGGCTCCCTTCACAACCCATTTAAATTCTACATAAGTTCGACAGATTGATCCCCGAGTCCCAATCATCGACAGATGCGATCATTGAGTAGTTAAGATAAATGGCTTAATACTAAATGTACAAACTTTTTGCTAACTGACAGCCAGTCAGATGATCAGAAACATGCTAGTAAGTCCCTTATGTGTTAAGAAATGGCTTACGAAGAGATGTCTTATCTAGATGCGACCATGAGATTGGCCAGCGAATCCATTTGAACATCGTAGTAAATCATTTTATCACGACCAGCCCCAGGGTGTGGCCCAGGATAGAAAATGTAAGGCTGAAATTAAGAATGTAACCATAACATATACCAAAAAGGAAAATATTTTATTTTACAGATAAAATTATAATGGAAATGGAAAAATTTATACAAAAAACATACGCAGTTGGTCGATGTTCCATGTGTTCGATAGAACTCTTCCGTCTTCCATAGCTAATCGAGCATAACCTGGTTGTGGTATTGACACTACAGTGTAGGGGCTTTCCCACTGAGGGGAGAATTTGTTGTGATTAGACTGATTTTGGATTTTCCTTAAAACCAGGTCTCCCATGTGAAGGCTACGTGGTCGCACCCTTTTACTGTGATATTTACACAGAGCCTGTAAATATGCCGCTGACAGAATGAGTGCTCAATTACATCTTTCTTCAAGAAGAGCAATTTGGTCTTCACGGGCTTCACTTTGATTTATATTATCTAAGTGATCCACATGAGTAGAACCAATTTGTATTTCAATTGGTAGCACGGCTTCTGCACCATAACCAGCTGGAAAGGCGTCTCGCCTGTAGCTTAACTAGTCGTAGTATGTAATTCCCACAGAACAAAGTAGAGTTCGTCTACCCAAGCCTCTGAGCGCAGCTTAAGGCGGTCGAAAACTCGTTTCTTTATGCCTTGTATTATCTACCCGTTGGCACGTTCGATTGCACCATTGCTCTGTGGAAGAGCAACGGATGTGAAACAGATTTTGGTACTAATATCTTCACAATAGTTTAGAAAAAGACCACTAACAAATTGGGATCCATTATCTGTGATGAGATGACTTGGAATGCCAAATCGTGTTACAATGTTCTTAAACTTCTTCGCCGGTGTGGTGGTAATGGTTTGGACTGGTTCAGCCTCGATCCATTTAGTAAATGTATCAATGGCTACGAACAAAAACTTGTATCCATTGACTGCTTGGGGCATTGAACCCAGTATATCTATTCCCCACATGGCAAACAGCCAGGTTAATGGAATAGTTTGTAATGCATACGCTGGCTGGTGAACCTGTTGAGCATGAAATTGACACTGTGCGCAAGTCTTGACCACTTGCATAGCATCTGTAAGTACTGTAGGCAAGTAATACCCTTGTCGAAAAGCTTTTCCAACCAGTGTTCTATAGGAAGTGTGTGCACCACACATGCCTCCCTGTATTTCTCCCAGAAGGGATTTTCATCTTCTTGAGGTAAACAACGCATAAGGCCTCCTTGAGCACCTTTTTTGTACAAGGTACCTTCCACTAATTGTACATTCGCGCCTTTCTAACTAATCGATCACTTCTGGTTTCATCCTCTAGCAAGGTCCCATGTGCGAGATAGATTCTCAATGGATGAATCCAATCTGCTTCTTGCTCGAGGGTGGCAACGTTAGTCATCGCCTCTGGTGCCTTTGCGATGGTCACAATCGAGGGCTTTTTTAAGTGCTCAATGAACACTCCTGCCGGAGTGGATGATTGTGAGTATCCAATTTTTGATAGTTGGTTTGCGAGAATATTATCTCTTCGTAGAACAAATTGGACTTCAAAATTTCTGAAGTATTTTGTCCAATTTCCTCACTTCATCCAAGTAATGAGCCATTGTCTCATCAGAGGTGCTGTACTCCTTGTTTACCTGGTTTACGACTAGCTGTGAGTCTCCCCTCACCACTAGCCGATGGACTCCGAGGGATTTGGCTGCTCGACACCCAACCAAAAGACCTTCATACTCTGCTGCATTATTTATAGCAGCAAAGTGTAATTGTATGACATACTGGAATTGGTCGCCTTGAGGCATAATGAAAACAACTCCAACCCCCGATTTTGAAAAGCTACGAGAGCCATCAAAATATAACGTCCAGTGGTCGGTATTTTTCAAATCTTCAATTTCTTGTTCGTGTGGTTCGGGATTAGTCCACTCGACCACGAAATCTGCAAGAATTTGAGATTTAATTGCTACTCAGGCAGTAAAATGGAGATCGAACGCTCCAAGTTCTACTGCCCACTTCGTAATTTGACCTGTTGCTTCCGGGTTATAGAGTATATTTCCTAAAGGAAAGGACGAAGGCACTGTGATATTATGCACTTAAAAGTAATGTCGTAATTTTCTAGAAGCCATTAAGAGAGCATAAAGTAACTTTTGGACCTCAAGGTAACGCTCCTTTTCTCCATGAAGTACTGAGTTGTATGTTGCAAGGGTGAGTACTTACGTACTCAGCAAGTCATAGGTAAGAGTAGATACATATAGTAGTGATGATATGAACCTAGACTAGTCAAGAATTATGGATGTTTGTAAAATAACCTTTTTCTTTCATATCTCATCTTATCTCATGGCAGCACTTTTCATAACACAGCATCGCTATTCTTGTTCACTAGATTATAGTACTACCACGACACGTCGACACACGACAGCCCATGGCAGTACCCCTTATCATGACAACACATGTCATTTGGGTAATTTTGATTTAACAAATTTTATTTAGAAAATATACTTGTGTCACACCCCGTGGATTTAATCCACCGCAGCAGACTCCTATAAACCCGGGAGCTCGGAGTATTCGAATACGTTTTTAACTCTACAGAGAGGTACCAATTTACTCGCAAGATATTCCACTTTCATGCCCATCCTATCAATATGATTAGACCCTTCCTCACAACCATGTGCGAGTGGCAAGGTGGAGATAACAAGAACTTTTGTTATGTTTCACTCACAATTCACAACTGGCCCTGTGGATCTCTCGCGAACCACAGTTGTGGCAGGTTGTATCCAAACCCCCACCCCTTTGCATATTCCCATTACTGGGTCAGCGTGCAAAATAACTTTCAGTGATATGTGTGGGAGCCGTATTCCGTGTAAATCGTGCATCACAGCGCATCTCCTGCAGGGGTTTCATGTGCGATCCACATAAGTACTTGTTCAGGCCTGTCCCATACCAGGCTTGCTGTTAGCACGTGTTTTATGCCACTAGACGCACAACACAAGGTTCTAGTCCTTATATGCCAGTGACCAGACCATCCATAACCTTGCACCTTCAGTGCCTGCACATCCTTTGCAGTTAAGTACCTCCAGTGCTACAGCCATCCATACCAAAATTCTTGTCACGACTAGGGGTTTTATTTCATGAATATAAGTATATACATAAATATATATTAGTTCATGGCTAAAAACTTGTTTATTTCACATTTCATAGATAACCAATCTAGTACTGCCAATTCATAATTCAACCATTCTCAATCTTTCACATGCAATATTATCTATATTCAAGGTTATATTATATCATCTCTTAAAATATAGGTTCAAGATTTCCAAGAATATGACTTGCCTTCCGCGTCATAAATACAGCAGTTGATGACGGGTCAACAGCAAAATCCTCAAAATCAGCTTCTGGATCTGCTCGACGACAAACAAACACACAATGATTACTTATTATATTAAAATGTTTTATGACTTATATGCAGATATGCTTAACAAGAATAACTGAACGATACTGGAGATAATTTGGATTGCAAGCTGAACTGAGTCGAGATTCTAGGGTTTCAAGGAATCTGGGCTAAGGGTAGGTGTTAGATGCTCTTAGGGTTTCAAGGTTGCAAATGTCTCAAAATATCAGAATGATATTAAGGTTGCGACTGGTTCGCTCAAAAATAGCAAACATCTTTAGGTCGACATTGGGTTCAAGGCATCGACATTCGGTCGATGGATGATAGAGGGATTATCTCAACTTGTGGCAGTAGAATAAAATGTAGATCACAACTCCACAAGTCTAAGGGACAAGATTATTTTCAATTTGCACAACTGGATTGAGGTGAAAAGAGCTAATGCCACTGGCTGACAAGCTCTAGCATAGGGCTGACAATGTCAAAATCTAGGGCTAAGCATAAAATGCAGTTCAAGGGCTCAACTGTTGTGCTAACTTTGTCTAGGAGGTAGGCCTGAGTAACAGGAATAAAAGACATAACAGGATCCACGGCTGAAGATGACCGGACGGCAAGAAATCTGGTGATGAACTGCGGTGATCTCACTGCACTGAAATAGTTCTTGTAAAAGATCTTGGCAAAGCGATAACTTTCAACCTAGACCGATCTAGGTGTCGAGCTAGAAGACAAAAATGGTCAGGAGTTCAAGGCACACACACTGGACAAAGTGGATAGGGCTGAAACAGCTGGGAAAAACTTTCCGGTGGCCGGCGCCGGAGAAGAAGGCACTAGAATTGGGGGTTTTTGATACAGGAGGTTTGAACTTAATTCCTTACTTGGAGAGTGATAGAGGGATATGAGGAAGCTATTGGTGAAGTCAATTTAGCTGGAGGATCGCCGGTGTAGCCTGGCGATGTGAGCCAGTTACTGGTGAAGCTCAAAATCGGGAAAAGCTTCAATTGGAGTACAATTGAGGATTCTCAGCTTACAGGCTTGCTACACTTAGTTCACTGATCATTTTAGTCTATTGATTCGAGGGCTAATTTGGAGCAAATCAGGCTGCATTGCGGGAACAGGGCAATTTAAGAATTTCGGTGATCGTCGGCGTTAGAGGTCACCGGTGAGCAATTAAATGCTATTACACGGAGAGAAGGATAAGAGAAACTCACTGGTGGCTTTAATTTGGCAAGTGGTGCAGAGGTTGGAGCTGGCACTGTGAGCCTCCTCGACGGCTCACCGGAGAAGAAAACGAAAACGGAGAAATTCGGGTTTGAAAAGGCTAAGGGAGCTTTGGTGAAGATGGTGAAGGTTAAGTTAATCTATAGCTGCTATTTATAGCCATGGAACTGAGATAGCAGTGAGGAAACAGCGATGGAAATTGCATCAGGGATGAAACCGGCCGGGCGCAGAAGAAACAGTGGAGATGGTGTGATGTGACGGCGACAACGGTTTTGCAGCTGACCAAATTGTCGCTTCATTGGGACTTAGCGCTAGCTGGTACAAGCGATGGAGACAATGGCTGGCACGGCAAGGAAACGTGGCGTGGAGTTGCTGACAAAAGGTTGCTGTTGCTGCTGCTGGTCGCGCACGGGAGCAGTTGCTGGTCGTTGGCGCTGCCACGGTGATGGCTGAGGCGCGGACACGTGCGCATAAGCATGCATGGGCACAAGTGCAGGCGAAACTTCATTGGCGACGAAGAACGTAGTGGCGTGGCACAGCTGGACACGGTCGAAAACGGCGAGGTCGAACAGAGTTGCTCCTGGTCGAAACAACAGCTGGACTGAAATGCAGTTTGCTGATTCTTGGCTTTGGGCTAAATTGTAAATCTGGAGATTTGGATGGTTAAGGTTGAATTTGTTTTTACTGATTTGGCAAACTATATTCAACAAAATATTTAGCAAAGATATTTGATAAAATCTGGCACATTTGAATAGTTTTTGATATAAACTGAAAATAGGGTATTTTAGGGTAATTGAAATATGAGTTTTGGTCGATTTCAAATTCTGGCATTTAGGATGAGATTTTGGAATCTAGACAGAAGGGGAAATTGTTTCAAATAGCATTTGGATGAGGTTTGCTGAAGAAATTTTAAATTTGGTGATGATTTGCAACATTTAGCCTTTTTAGGCTTATGGAAAATCTGGAAAAAGCACTGATCTATGATACCTCTTGGACTGATTTGTGAAAAGAGTCTAAATGATGAAATATGCCTGCCAACTTTCTGGTTTAAGGTATTGGCATACCCATGATCATAATCTAAGAATAATCTGCTCTAAATTAGGTCAAGATTTGGCTAAATATGAGTTCAGAGTATTTAGGGTAATTAACTTAATTCTGTTTTCAAAAACAGAAGTTTTGACAAATCTGGGATTTAGAGATGGAATTGAATCTGGCTTCTGAAGACTTTTAGGTTCAGAGTAACTGATAGATCACATCTGAGCAATCTGATCTTGATTTGGGTTTATGGAATAAATTTGGAAATTTTAGGGCTTGATAAAGATAATGATCTGGCTACTACTACAGATATATGCAGGCATGCTGTTCATGAAAAAGGAAATTTTCACCCCTAAACTCAGGGTGTTACACTTCGGCCCTCCCCTCACAAGATGGGAGCTCCTCGCCGCCGGCTCATAGAAGTACCGGAAGAGCCAGTGTGTCGGCCCCCGTCCAGTGGCTATCTCGAACAACAAAATGAAGAGCCCCATCTGAACGAAAGCGTTTGGCGTTAGGTGGTTGAGCGCCACCCCGTACTCCCGGAGAAACTCCCGGAGCAGCGGATGCAGCGGGAGCCGAAGCCCTGCCTTGAGGAAGGCCTTGAAGACGACCACTTCTCCGGGTCTAGGGCGGGGGGCGCCATCCTTCTTGGAGGGGATCCGGATGTCCCCGTCCGTGACAACCCCCAGGTCCACGAGGGACTCTAAGTCCCCCGAAGTGAACTTGGAGGCCCAGAGGAAGTCCGCGATGACTTCCTCCGGAGGCACCTCGGCGGCCTCGGCGCAACCCTTGGGACCCATTTTGTTTCTCCGGTGTGTTGAGCTCTCGGGAAACTAAGGCGCTTAGGTTTCCGGAGGCTAAGCTTCCAGGAGCAGGCTACCGGGAGAGCTTCGGGCACCGGTGGCGTTTTGAGGATTAAAGGTTTGAGAGACTTCTCTGGGCCCCTCGAAGCCCTACTTATAGGGATCGAACCTGGCCCCGATGCGCGCCACATGGCCCGTCACGGAGAATCCGTGCCACTCAATTCAAACCGCACGCGTGAATCGAAGGGGCGGGTGCGGGAAACGACGCATCGTCAGTTCGAACCATGGGAGCCCATTATGACCAAACCGCGTGCGCCAGTGGAGACAAGGGGCGACATAATGACCGACGGCGCCGCGGTGACTATCTAGCGCCAAATTCAAAGTGTTAACAAGGCGCTGGAGATCCATCCTGGAGGAGATGTTCCCGGTAATGTGAGCCATCCCCTCCAGAGACTCGAGCAGTGTCCCCGAAGGACATGGGGGGCTGCTGTTGCGGGAAATCTACGCTGGATCGTCCTAGAAAGAGGCAAGGCTCCCGGTAACCCCCGTCCCGGGCACCACCTTTTCTTGGGGACAAGGCTCCCAGTGACCCCCGTCCCGGGCGCAGCCATTTGCCCGGAGACGAGGCTCCCGGTGACCCCCGTCCCGGGCGCAGCCATTTGCCCGGAGACGAGGCTCCCGGTGACCCCCGTCCCGGGTGCCGCCATTTGCCCGGGGACTATGTTCCCGGTGACCCCCCTCCCGGGCGCCGCCTTTTTCCAGGGACCAGGCTCCCGGTGACCCTGTCCCAGGCGCCACCATTTGCCCGGGGACCAGGCTCTCGGTGACCCCCATCCCGGGCGCAGCCTTTTGCCCAGAGACAAGGCTCCCGGTGACCCCCATCTCGGGCACCGCCTTTTGCCCCGGGACAAGGCTCCCGGTGATCCCCATCCCAGGCGCCATCTTTAGGCTCCCGGTGACCCCCATCCCGGACGCCGCCATTTGCCCAAAGACGAGGCTCTCAGTGACCCTCATCTTGGGCGCTGTCATTTGCCAGGGGACAAGGAGGCAAGTGCCCCCAGTGCCGGGTCACGTGAGGATCACGCGAAAAGCACCTCGGGAATTGGCGAGGACACTTGTCAAGCATCCTGCCCCCTCAACCGGAAGAAGCATGCTAGTGCCCTTTGATCCAATGGCTACGGCCAGGGTAGTTTAGTCTTTTTGCATCTTTTGGGCCTATGTAAGCCCTTGTATCCCTCTCATGTTGAGGAGGACATTTGATATTTACATCAATACACAAAAAACCAATAGGCGTGCGCTGGAGCACTCTCACCGTGAGGGCACTCCCCAGGCGGACTCAAGTCAGGGCACGTTGACAGGACTAGGGTCTCCACTGAGACCTGAACCTGTATAAATCCTCGTGTCATTCTTCGTGTTTGCCCGACGGGAGAGGATCGGTCACACGGTCAGCTCGCGTCAGCTTTTCTTCATTAGGACCAACCAAAAAATTTTTCGGGGTATTCGTAATACCACGACATCTCCCATTTGCTATTCTGAGCAAGTTTCCCTTATGTTAGATTTCCAAAATCTCATCCGAAGCCTCAGTTTGCAGTCTTGCCAATTTTCAAAACCCTAATTACCCTAAGTACCCTATTTTTGTTTCAACTTAAAACCTGATCAGAATCCTAGATTTTGTCTTTTGTCGCTGCAAAACTATTTGTTGAGTTTACTGTGCCCATTTGGTGAAATCAATCCTATTTGTATCTAAGCCTTTTTGCTAGATTTACAAATCAGTCCCTGGATCAAGTTTCAGTTATTCTAAATCGGCCCAAGTCTTATTTTCCAGCCCTTTTTGACCAGCCCCTAGTCGCCATTTTCGACCAGAGCTCCAATGCCGTTCGACCAGATCTCTGCTGTGATTTTTAGCCGTGTCTCCTCGCCGCCAACCAAGATGTGACGTGCCCTGTGCTTGTGGTCGCTCGTGCCTGCAAGTGCGCTTGTGTCTTCACCTGGATCATCGCTGTGGCAATGTTGCGATCAGCTGCAACATCTTCAGTGCGCACCGTGGAAGTTCGTTCTGCACGCGTGTACGTGTCACCGCTGGACCTACTTCGTCGCCTCCGCATCTGCACCGGAATGGAGCAAGTTCCACCGCCTTGACCGCCGTTGGTAAAGCTGCTGTGCCGCCTGCTCGCCATCACGTCGCCGTTCACAGCTGCACCTTCTGTGCCTGGCCGGTCACGTCCCCGGTGCAAATCACGTGCTGGTTTCTCCCTCGTGAGGTCCGTTCCTCTCCTATTTAAAACCCCTCACTCTTTGTAATCTTCACACCTCCAAAATCAGCTAAGTCCCAGCTTCTTTCCCGCTTTCTTCTTCTTCCCCGGTGAGCCGCCGTTGAGGCAATCGTCGCCAGATCTCCCTGCTTCACCAAACTCTAATCCAACCACGCTAGTAAGCTCCTCATGCCTATCTCTCTATTTCATAGCAGCCAATTGAGCTCCGGTGATCCCCATCACCGGTGATCGCCGTGAAAGGCCAAATTCCATGTTCCCAAAATTAAACCTTCTCCAATCCTTTTCACCCATCCTTTCTGTAGAACAATTTGATCCTTAGCAGATCCCTAGAAAGCCTGTGAAGCCAGTTTTTAAATTCTAACTCGAATTGCAAGCTTCCTATTTCTTTGCGCGCCGCCGTGAGTGGTTCACGTCGCTGGCACGCCTCGTCAAACCTCCAACCAAATTGACTCCTTCTACACCTTCCCTTTGTCCTTCAGATGGTGTAGCCCAATCCAATCGACCTGCATTGCCATGTATCAATTTATCAATTTGCAAAAGCATCTCATACATGCAGGCAATTTATCAATATGCAAAAGCAGAGAGATAAATTTGTCACCAAATCGTGCTGTTGAGACAAGTTGCAAAGATGTTGTGACTGTCAAGGATCACTGGTGGGGAGGGGTTGACACTTAGTTGCTGTCAAAGCTGGAGAAGACTTAGGGCTCGAGTGGAGTTGTTGTGGTGGTCGTCAAAGTCGCCGGCTAGCAGTGGTCGAAGTCATCGTCCAATATGCCCGTGGAGCTGGTGCACGGTGAAGCTCGAGGCTGTGGGAGCTGCAGTCGTGGTCGTCGATGAGGAAGACGAAGTGGTCAAGCTAGCCATTTGCTAGAGCTGGTGTTGAGCTCAGGCGGCCATCTCGGTGGTCGAAGAAGAGGGAGACGAGGGTCGTTGAGGAGGTTTCTCCTGGTTGCTGGAGAAGAGGTGAAGCAGAAGGTGAGAACATCGGCAGCGCGGATCGGCGGCGGTGTGATGAAGGCTGGTGGCGTGGTAGCTTTTGAATGCGGGACGGCGATGAGGTGAGAGGCGAGGGAGAATTGCACGGCGCTAGAGCAGAGGCGGCACGGAGCTGGAGCGAGATCGGGAACGGCCCCTATCGGCGAGTGAGGCGTCGATCTGGGAGCGGCGTGGTGGTGGTGCTGGAGCGGGAGAGCCAGCGAGTGGGATCAAAGATGGATCCGGCGGATAGGCGAGGTGGCGGCGGCTGTGGTGGTGAAGTAGCAGTGGCGTGCACGAGGAGACTCGGGAGCGGCTGTCACGCAGCACTATCGAGGGAGCATCAGAGACGGCGGCTTTGGTGGTGGCAGCGCCGATTGTTCGGTGGCGGCGGCGAGATCGCGAGTGGAGCCGGCGGCATGGGTTGTTCAACGGCGGCGATGCGGAGCATAAAATCTGGCTACGACGCAGCGCTGGGGAGCGGGAGAAGCGCGGATCTAGTCTCGGGAGGCATCGGATCTGGGCACAGCGCATGGCGGTGGATCGGCCAGATCTGGTGATTCTGGTGCGGCCTGGAAGAGGTGGTGGTGAGCACGTGGTTGGTGCGGGGCGTGTGGGCGTGGAGCTCAAAGAAGAGAGAGGGAAGATGGTGGATCGGCGGCAGATGGCGATTGGAGAGGTGGCGGGAGTTGTGGAGTCGCAGGAGAGGTGGCGGGAGTTAGCAACCGGAGTTGGGGAAGAAGAAGTCGCCAGTCGAGGATATGGGTTTATTGGTAGCTTTTGAGGCCTTTAAGATGGACGGAGGTGTGGATTGATTAAGGGGGAGGCAGAAGAGAAGCTTCACCGGTGGCATACGGCCTGGTCGTTGCCGGCGTGGTGGTAGGAGGTGTGAATCATGAGGATGGAGGCAGAAGAAGAAGATAACAAAGCAAAAACCAGCCTCAAGGTGGAACTGTGACTGGCGGCTGGCTTTAGAGATGTCGTCGTATTGCAAATACCTCGGCAGGTTTTACATAGGTTCATAGCAAACAAACGATAACGTGAGCTGACCGCACGATCGGTCCTCTCCCATCGAGTAAGCGCAAAGAGTGACACGAGGGTTTATATAGGTTCAAGCCCCAGTAGGGGCCCTAGTCCTGTCGACGTGCTCCCGACGTGAGTCGGCTGGGCGGAGCTCTCTCATGGGGAGAGTGCTCCTGAGCACGCCTATTGGTTTCTTGTGTATTGATGATAATGAGTTGTCCTCCCTTTACAAAAGTGGGGTACAAGGGCATATATAGGCCCAAAAGATGCAAATTACTAAACTAACCTGGTCGCAGCCGTTGGATCGGAGGGCACCGTCATCATTCCGCCGGCCAAGGTACTCGGATGGCTGACAAGTATCCTCGCTGATTCCCGAGACATTTCTCAGCACGTAACCGCGTCGGGGCCCTTTGTGGGTTTTCCCCGGACCGCCCCCGAGGCCTTGACCACCGGGCCGGTGGTGGTGCCCGGGATATGAGGTCCCTGGGGAGCCTCTCACCGAGCCAGTGGCAGCACCCGGGACATGGGGTCCCTGGGGCACCACTCACCGGGCCAGTGGCGGCGCCCGGGACGTGGTCCCCGGGGCACTTCTAGCCGGGCCAGTGGAGGCACACGACACATAGGGTCCCGGGGGCGTGTCTCATCGGGCCAGTGGTGGCGCCCGGGACATGGTCCCCGGTCGCTTCTCACCGAGTCTGTGGCGGAGGCCCGGGACAGGGGGTCCCTGGAGCGCCTTCACCGGTCAAGTGGTGGTGCCCACGATATGGTCCCCGAGGCGATTCTCACCAGGCCAGTGGCGGCATCCAGGACGTGGTCCTCGAGGTGCTTCTTGCCGGGCCAATGGTGGCCCCCGGGACATAGTGTTGGGGGGGCGCGTCTCACCGGGCAAGTGGCAGCGCCCGGGACATGGGGTCTCGGGGGCGTTTCTCACTGGGCCAGTGGCGTCGCCCGGGACATTGGGTTTCCGGGGCGCCTCTTACCGGGCCAGTGGCGGTGCCCGTGATATGGTCCCTGGGGCGCTCCTCACAGGGCTAATGGCGGTGCCCGGGACATGGTCCCCGAGGTGGTTCTCATCGGGCCAATGGCAGCGCCAGGGACATGGTCCTCGGGGCACTTCTCACTGGGCCAGTGGCGACGCACGGGCTCGGGCCCAGGCGGTCTCAGTGGTGGCCGCGGCCGCGGCCATTGTGGAGCACCGTAGGACTGGTGCCAGGGAGATTGGAGGCCGGCTCCCCCGAAGCTTCCCCGACTTCTTTGAGCCACAGCGGCGGGAGCTAGAGGGGTCGGCCGGGACCTTCTACGACCGAATAGTCTGGGCTCGGTTCCCAGCTCCGGTGCCCCTGAGGGCGGATGTACTAGTGGCGGGAGCCTACTCTCGGCGGGGGGGGGGGGGGGGGGGGGGGGAGACGACAATGAGCAAATATGAATCTCCCCCCCCGGGCCTTTAGTTAGGTCCTTTTTCTTTTGCTAGGATTTTTGCTCCCGGTATCTTCCTAGAGGAAGCCTCAGAGACTTGTAAAAAATTTTTTGCTCAATGAAATGAAGATTATTTTGCTGAGTCTGGACCTATCATGAGCAGGCACCCCAGGAGCTTGCTGCTAGGGGAGAGCTTCCGAGGCTTGAGCGCCTTAACTCGGGGGGTTCTTCGGTGGCCTGGGGGCTCACTCCCGAGAAGGGGCTTTCGGGTCCTGGGGGACATAACACGGGGGATGCCCAAGTGGCCTTGTCTTTGCTATGTCTCGCCACCGTGGGACGTGGTGAGAGTGCTTCCCGGGAGCCAATCTGGCTGCGATGGCTCCGGGAGTGGCACCTGGATAACTTCGACAATAGTCGGGCCGAGTTGCCCCCTCGAGACCGGGGTCCCGGAGGGTCCCACCGCTTAGGATACGCCCTCCGGCTGGCTACGAGTATTGGCCCGAGGACTTGCTTCGAGAAGCCCAGAGACGCATAAGGAGCTTGTACCGGGACCTTTCCCGGGAGCTATCAGAAGGCCTCCGAGAGTACTAGGTGTAGCCGCTTTCCGAAGGGGGTTGTCCTCCGGAGTAGTTTCCTGCGGGAGCTTAACTTCCTGGATTGTATCTTGTACTTGCCCGGGGCTTGTCATCCCCGGGACGTCTTGATCCACTGGGGGGGATGTCCCCCGGTTAAACGTTGTATCAATAAAGCTAAGAATTTTCTTGTTCCTTAATACTTTCATGAGATTGCTTGTCTTCAAAATTTTCCAAGAATATTCACCTGTCTGGGCGTCCGGGCCCGAGTTCCAACCCCCTCCCACAGCGGGGTGCAACTTGTCTCCGTGCACTGTGGGTAAGGAACAAGGAGGCCCGGGTGTTAGAGACCACTGGGGTTACGAAACCCCCGCTTGAAACTTCTGAGCTGTGATCGCGGATCCTCTCGAATGATTCCAAAGCTTGGTCGGGGGAAATCCCCCCCAGTAGCCGTGAGAATGGAAAACTGGGTAAAGGGCCTCTGGGAGGAAAAGTTCTGAAATTCCCGGTGAGGGATCCTCCGGTCAAGTAGATTCTAGAGACCAGTGAAAAGCTCCCCCGGCCACCATGAGAACGGGGAGCCGGAAAGGAAGTTCCTGGTGGGAAAAAACTCCGAAAACCGGTGAAAAATTCCCTCGGTCGCCGTGAGAACGGGGAGCCGGAAAGGAAGTTCCCAGCGGATGCACCCTGGTAAAATTAATGTCATTGCGGACACCTTGAGCAGAAAGGTCTACTGTAGCACCATGGATGCACCAGAGTTAATGGAGGATTGCATCGGCAAATGATTGAATCAGTGGATCAAGGTTCTGTGGCCATGTACGTTGTCAGTTACACCTACCATGGAAAAGAGATTCGAAAGTCACAAGGAAGTGATGAAGGAATTCAGGAGATCAAAGAGGATATGAGGATCAGAAAGCAGTAGAATTTCAGGAAGATGAGCAACGTGCAATTTGGCATGATAAAAGGACATATGTTCCAGAGTTTAAGGAGATCAAGACACTAATTTTGAAAGAGGCTCATAACACCACATATTCTACTCACCCCGGAAGTATTAGGACGTGAAGAATCAATTTTGGTGAAGTTGCATGGATAGAGATTGTCGAGTGTATGGTAAAGTGTGACACATGTTAGAGGATGAAGACCAAGCATCAAAGACTAGCAGGATTGTTACAGCCACTAACCACACTAGAGTGGAAATGATAAGTTGGAATAAACTTTATCATAGGACTTCCGAAGACTAAGAATAAATATGACTCCGTGTAGATGATCGTGGACAGACTAGCAGAAGTAGCGTACCTCATACTAGTACAAATGACTTACGATGGTGCCAAGTCAGCAGAAATTTACATGACTATGCTTGTGACGCTACATGGTATACCCAAGAGGATTGAATCAGATCGTGAAGCACCACCCACTTCAAGATTTTGGAAAAGTCTGCATGAAGCCCTAGAAACAAGGTTGAACTTCAGCACAGCTTACCACCCTCAGACTGGAGAATGGATAGAACTAGTGAACTAAATACCAAAGGATAAGTTGCAAGCATGTGTGCTCAAATATCAAATTTCATGGGAGTTATGCTTGCCATACATAGAATTCACCACAGCAATAGCTACCATACTAGTTGCAGATGTTCCCACTTGAAGCTCTAAACGGTTGCAAGTGCAGAATGCCTTTACATTGGTCAGAAGTTTGGAAAAAGGCAACAAATCGGCTCAAAAATAGTTCAAGATGTAGGAACTCATGTACAAATCATTAGGAAGAAGCTGAAGACTGCACAGCCAAGACACGAAGAGTTATGCTGATAGCCGACAACAGAAGAAGGGAATTATCTTTCGAGAAAGCTGAATACGTATATCTCAAAGCAACACCTTACGAATGAGTACGTCGATTTAAGATGAAGGGAAAACCAAGCCCAAAATGCGTTGGACCCTAAAAGATTCTAGAGAAACAGGGAGAAGTAGCATACAAATTGAAGCTACTACTCGAATTAGCAGGAGTTCATGACGTATTCATGTGTCTCAATTAAGGAAATACCTAAAGAAGCCAAGATAACAGATATCTCCTAAGGAAGAAACAAGACTTGACATATCAGGAATACCCAGTTAAAGTGTTGGAGGTTAGTGAAAGGAAAATGAAATCAAGGACCATTCGACTCTGCAGAAATTCAATGGGACAACCACCCAGAAAAAGAGTCAACATGGGAAAGGGAAGACGGACTGCATCAAGATTTCCCTTACCTGTTTTCAGATCTACCGGAATCTCGAGGACGAGATTGTTTTTAAGGAGGGTAGGTTGTAACATCCCAAATTTTGCTATCTCTTTAGCTTGCTAGTCATCATATCTTCATTGGATTCTCGGATGTCTCAACCCCATTTTCGATCTCTTATCTCGGAATTATGATCTTAGGTGTGCCACTACCTTAATTTAGAAAGTTGGCAGCTAAACTCTGCCTTTCAGACCATTTTCGCTTTTCAGTCCAAAATTATCGCAGATCAGTTCTTTTCATATTTGTCAGAAGCTCAAAAAGACCAAAAGTCTCAGACCACCTCCAAATTCTAATTTGATTCAGTGAATATCTCCCATTCACTATTCTGAGCATTTTTCCCTTCTGGAAGAATTCCAAAAGCTCAACTGAAACCCTAGTTTCAGCCTCGCCAAAGTTTCAAACCCTAATTACCCTGTTTACCCTAATTACCATGTTTTAGATTTTTGTCAAAACCACCAGATCTTTTCGGATTTTACCATTTTTCTTGCTAGATGAGTCCAAGTGATTTAGTAGCACTCATCTGCAAAACCAGAACTCAGATCAGCCCTCCAGATCTCTAGATTTGCAAACAGGCCCAAATTCCCGAACCAAATTCATTGCAGATTAGTCCAAACCTTCGCAAATCAGTCCAAACCTTGCAACCAGGCCCCTGTGCCATTTTCGACCACGACCAGGTCTGTTCGACTGCGCCCCACCACCTCGTCTCGCCGCAGAACTCGCCGCCGGTGAAGTTCCCACGTTGCCACCACCGCTGCCACGTAGCCACCACCTGTGCGCAACCGTGCCACCACCGAGGAGCAACCTCACTGTGCCTGTGCCGTGATTTCCCCGTGCGCGCGCGTGCTCCAACAGTAGCAAACTAGCGCCACGTTGCGGCCATGCCAAAGCCAGTGATCCCGTCGCCCTGCTCCTGCCGGATTTGGTGTGATTCCCCTAGTCTGGCACAGTCGCTGCCGCGTCCCAACGCTTGCACGCCATCTCGATTCCACCTCCGGTGCCAGTCGCATATCCGTTTGATTCACTTCAACTCCCGAGAGCCCAGCCCTTTGCCTATATAAGCTTCCCCCTTGCCCAACGTCTCTTCGCACCACTCCCGCAGCTGCAAGCTTAATCTTCCAGCACCAGAAAGCAACAAATTCCCCAGCGCCGCCGTGAACACCTTCTTCCCCGGCGAGCCACTTCTGGAGCTCAAGGCGCCAGCTTCAACCATTGCTTCTCTCTCCAAACCAAAGCCACCAGTAAGCTTATCTCATCCCCCTCTCCGTATCCTAGCATTCAATTGGACCCTGGCAAACTCTAGCGCCGGCGATCACCGGAAAAGCCCAAAACCCCAGTTTCCCCAATGCTGCCCGATTCAATCCAAATCAGCCCTCATGCCAGTGGTAGAAATTGATCAGCACAATCCATTTAGCAAGCCTACCAATTTGGATTTCGAAATTGAGCTAAGATTGTAGCCTTCCCCAGTTTGCGCGCCACCAGTAAATCGGCCCTCGTCGCCGAGCTTCTCCGGTCATCCCCTGACCAAATTAGCTTCACCAGTAGTCTCCACACTTCACCCTCTCACTCCCTGAGCAAGGAATCAAGTTCAAACCCTCTGTATCGAAAACCCCCAATGTCCAGTGTTATCTTCTCCAGCGCTGGTCGCCGGAATTCCTCTCCGGCCGATCTAGCTCCGGACACCTTGTCTCTTAGATAGATCCCAGTACCCTGAGCAATATTGTCCACTAGCTCAACTTCTGAATTGACCTGAATCAAGAGATATTCCAATACCAAGATCACTGTCCAGTACCTCAGGCCACCGTGTTTACTCGCTGGATTTGGCCGCCCTACAGCCACTTCCTGCCCTTGATCCTATTGAGTGTTTTGTTCCTGTTATCAAGGCCTAACTCCTAGACAAAGTTGTGCATCAATTGGAGCCCTGGATCAAAAGTTATGCCATGCCCTAGTTTCTGGCCATGTCCAGCACTATGTCAGTGCATCTCCACCAGTGGCATTGAATGATTTAGACCTGTTACACTTGAGAAATTGAAATGCCACCTTGTCCATTAGATTCCTGGAGTTGTGATCTACATCTTTCTCTTCTGCCACTTCTCCAGAAAACTTACCTAAGACCAACTTAAGGCTATGTCTAGCCGTGGACCGAATGTCGGCCTTTCGACGTTCAAGTCTTCTCGAGCCCATCTCTTCAATCAGCACCCAAGCGGCCTTGTCCAAACCTTTCCCGTGCATGCATGATATATTTTACGTATCATTTCCCATAAAGACTATCTTCTGTATGCTTATATAGCGTATGTGTGTATTATTTGTATCCGCCATGGAACCAGAGATTGAAGGAGCGAAAGTGTCGCGCCCCGAAACTGGGACTACGACTACTCCTGTAGAAACCTAGCTCGCTGCAGCTAGTCCCATATATGCATAGCATACACATACCCTTGACGTCCCAGGATAAGTCAAGCACAGGAGTATATCACATTGCAACAGAGTAACTTACAAAATAGTTAAGCAGTGTGGCCTGCTGGCCTTGATATTACATAAGAAGATTACAATGCCTTCACGGCATTCATGGTTTAGCAAAATAACATCTACACAGCAGAAGGTAGGTGACCCACCCACAAAGAGAAGTGGACGGCAGAACAACACACATCAGGGAAATGACGGGATTGACGCTCCTCGTTCTGGATCCACGAAGTACTCCATGCCTTCGTCTTGGTTGTAGAACGCTCCATCTACTGAATTGTAGGTTGCAAGAGTGAGCACTTACGTACTCAGCAAGTCATAGGTAAGAGTAGATACATGTAGTAGAGATGATATGAACCTAGACTAGTCAAGAATTATGGATGTTTGTAAAATAATCTTTCTCTTTCCTGGCTCAACTCATGGCAGCACCTTTCTATAATATAATATCGTCATTCATGTTCACTAAATTATAGCACTACCGCGACACGTCAACACATGACCGCCCACGGTAGCACTCCTTATCATGACAACACATGTCATTTGGGTAATCTTGATTTAATATATTTTATTTAGAAAATAATACTTGTGTCACACCCCGTCGATTTAATCCACCGCAGCAGACTCCTAAAACTCGGGAGCACGAAGTATTCGAATACATTTCTAACTCTGCAGAGAGGTACCAATTTACCCGCAAGATATTCCACTTTCAAGCCCATCCTATCAGAATGATTGGACCCCTGACTCACTTCATACTGTGAGCGGCAAGGTGGAGATAACAGGAACTTTTGTTATGTTTCACTTACAATTCACCCCTGACCCTGCAGTTTTCTTCACACAAACCGCAGTTGTGGCGGGCTATACCCCCACCCATAAGCCTCTTCCCATTACTGGGTCAACGTGCTTGATCAAATCACATTCAGTGATACGTGGAGGAGCTGAACCCCGTGAGTTTAGTGTATTACTTTCCATCTCATGCAGGGGTTTCATGTACGATTCACATAAGTACTTGTTCAGGCCTGTCCCATACCAGGCTTGCGGTTAGTACGTTTGTTCATGCCACTAGACGCACAACACAAGGTTCTAGTCCTTATATGCCAGTGACCAGACCATCCACAACCCTGCACCTTCAGTGCCTGCACATCCTTTGCAGTCTAGCACCTCCAGTGCTACCACCATTCCATACCATTTCCTGGTCACGGCTAGGGGTTTTATTTCATGAATATAAGTATATAAATATATAATAGTTCATGGCCCAAAACTTGTTTATTTCACATTTCACAGATAACCAGTCCAGTACTGCCAATTCATAAATCAACCATTTCCAATCTTTCTCATGCAATATTATCTATATTCAAGGTTATGTTATAGCAACTCTTAAAATATAGGTTCGAGATGACCAAGAATATGACTTGCCTTCCGCGTCGTAAAATACAGCAGTTGATGTCGGGTCAACAGTGAAGTCCTTGAACTGGGGCTCTTGATCTGCTCTCCAATCAAACAAATAACCAATAATCACAATCTTTTCAATACATTATTATACTATATGCAAAAATGCAAAGATGAAGTCTTGATGATTCTGAGATGATTAGGTTGTGGCAATAAAGGTTAAGGTTAGTTGCTGAAGGTTTACAAGGTTCCAAATGTCTCAAAATATCAGAATGATATCAAGGTTGCGACTGGTTCGCTAAAAAACAGCGAACGTCTTTAGGTCGACATTCGGTTCAAGGCATCGACATAGGGTCGATGGATGATAGAGGGGTTATCTCAACTTGTGGTAGTAGAATAAAATGTAGAGCACAACTCCACAAGTCTAAGGGACAGGGTTATTTCCAGTTTGCACAACTGAAAGGAGGTGAAAAGAGCTAATGCCACTGGCTGACATGCTCTGGCATAGGGCTGACAATGCTAAAATCTAGGGTTTTAGCATAAACTGTAGTTCAAGGGCTCAAATCAAGTTGTGATAGAAGAAGAAATTGCTGATCACAACCTTAGGAATCTAAGGGACAAAGTTATGCTCAAAATGCACATCTGGAAGGAAGTGAAAAGGACTAATGCCACTGACTGACATAGCCTGGCATTGATCTTGACATGGCCAGAAACTAGGGCTTGCCATATCTTTTGATCTAGAGCTCCAAATGATGCACCACTTTGTCTGGGAGGTAGGCATTGATAACAGGAACAAATCATTCAACAGGATCTAGGGCAAAAGATGGCTAGAAGGTGATGAAATTCAGTGATGAACTGAGGTGAACTAGTTGCACTGGAGCAGTTCTGGACAAGATTTTGGCATGGCTATAACATGAATTCTGGGCAGTTTTAGAGATCGAGCTAGAAGGCAAAAATGTTTAGGAGGTTGAGGCACACTTGAATGACAAAGTGGATGAAGCTGAAACGGCCAGGAATAGGTTTTTCGGTGATCAACGCCGGGGAAGAAACACTGCCATTTGGGGGTTTTCGATTTAGGCCGAATGAACTCAATTCCAAGCTTGGAGAGCGAAAGGGGGGTAAGAGGAAGCTACCTGCACGATCAATTTGGCCGGAGGATGGCCGGAGAAGCCTGGCGACGATCGCCGGCGACTGGTGGAGCTCAAAATTGGGGAAAGCTTCGATTGAAGCTCAATCTGGAGATCTGGATGCATAGGCTTGCTAATTAGAGCTCACTGATCAATTTGTTTCACAGTTTCAAAGGCTAATTCGGGGTAATTTGGCCTGCATTGCCGGAACAGGGCATTTAGCAATTCCGGCGATCACCGGCGTTAGGGTCCACCAGGGAGCAATTCAATGTCACAGTACAATCAGGAGGATGAGAGGTACTCACTGCTAGCTTCAATTTGGCAAGAGATGCTACGGTCGAGGCTACCACCGTGAAGCTTCTTGCTGGACTCGCCGGAGAAGACGACGACAGCGAGAGAGTTTACAAAATTGGCTAAGTCCTGATGAAGTGAAGCTGTTACAAGGTATGGGGTTGCTTATATAGGCCAGAGGCGGAGCTTGCAAGGAGGTAGCAGCAAGGAAATTGGCGCCGGGGACTTGACTGGCCGGGCGCAGGCGCGGCAACAGTGACGGTGAAGCGATGGCGCACAGGCGATGGAACGGTTGATGCTACTGTTGCTTCATCGGGACGCAATGGTGTCGGGCGGTGCAAAACAGTGGCGACAACGGCTGGCAAAGCAAGCAACGTGGCGAGGAGTTGCTGACGATGATCGCGCACGGGAGCAAGGCTGTTCAACGGCGCTGCCACGACGATGGCTAATACACAGACGCGTGTGCACATGCAAACTCAAGTGAGCATGAGCTCAGGCGCAGGCGAGGCGTGGCCGGCGGCGAGCAAGCGCGGCGCAAATGCACGGCGATCTTTGGTCGTGCACAGCAGCTGCTGTCCTGGTCGAATCTGGACTCATTTGCAATTTCCAATTCTTGATTTGGACTGATCTATAATTCTGGAGATTTGGAAAGTTTGATCAAATTTTGATTCTGCTGATTTGGCAAACTTGATTCAACAGATGATTTGGCACAGATTGAAGATAAAATTTGGGATGTTCGGATGATTTTGATATGAACTGAAAACAGAGTAGATTAGGGTAAAATAAGTCTGAATCATATTGATCTCGAATTCTGGGATTTAGGGTCTGATTTTGAAATACTAATAAAAGAAGAATTTGCGTTGAAAAGCATTTGGGAGGTGTTCCCTGAATCAGATTTGAATTTGGAGATGATTTGCAACATTTTGCCTTTTCTGGCTTCTAGAAAATCTGGAAAAAGGACTGATCTGCGATACTCTTGGACTGATTTGCGAAAAAGGTTCAGATGGTGAAATCTGGCTGCCAACTTTTTGGATTAAGGTATTGGCATACCCTTGATCATAATCCAGGAATAATCTGGTCTGAACTTGGCTAAGATTTTGATTAAATCTGAATTTCTGAAACTTAGGGTAAAAGGTAATAATAGATATTCTGTTTTCGAAAACAGAAAAGAGTTGATAATTCTGGTAGTTAGGGATAGAATTGAATCTAGGTTCTGAAGGCTTTTAGGTTTAGGATAACTGATAGATCAAATCTGGCAAGTCAGATCTTGACTTGGGGTCACAGGATAGATTTGGAGATTTTAGGGCTAGAACTGAATAAAGCTGAGGCTGATTTGGTTGATCTAGAAGAGACATATGCATGCATGACTTTTAAGAAAGAAACTTTTCACCCCAAAACTCAGGATGTTACAGAAAGAGATCTTCAAAGTTTCGTCCAAGTAACTAGACCCAGCATTGCAAAGCAAGTCTCAATCCCTTGATCATGTCTCGCCTATTATTTTGAAATGAAGTATGTTAACTGTTTTCAAGTATATGCATGCCATATATTCGAATAAGAATTATATTCAAATAAAGTGGTAGATATGACCTGAATAATTGTAAAGCCCCTTTTGACATTGAATATCCCTGCACCCCTGTCACCCTAGAATATCATGCTTAGGCTATGCTATGCTCAAGATTATATGTTAAATGTTAAATGGTCACATGTGAGAAAAGCATGTTCAAAACCACTTTTTGTGAAAGAAAATGTGATTGGAATCGATAGTGAGGATTGTTTGATTGGATGGTGCTGTGTGCGCACTGAGAATGTGAAAGACTCCTCACCAAAGATTCATAAGGACTAGAACCTTGTGTTGTACTTCCATTCGGCATGAAAAACATACCAACCACTTGCCCGTTATGGGACAGGCGCAACATAGTAGCTTTCTCAGTATTAGCTTTTCCCTGCAATGGTTGTTAGTCTGGTTTCTTGTGAGAAACTGGTGGGCCAATGAGGGCCATGAGTGATGTGAGTTCAGAAAAATTATGAGAGGAAAAGGTGGAAAGAAGGAAGACGCCCTACGCCAGATTAAGTCGTGCACGGCTGTAATCAAAAGAGGCTATGTATCTTGCGAGAACATAGACCAAGGCTAGGAAGTAAGGCAGTGGGGAGGACCCACAACGGTAATAAGGACTGGAATGTCTATTTACTAGGCAGGGAATTGTTAGTGCTAGGATTGTAAACTGTTGTGTGATCTCAGCCTTGTCACATGCGTAAAAGTCGCATGGAGCTGATCCGACTAGAAAGTTGAGTGATCGGTGGATTAAGGTGGTACACCTTTGCAAAGTTATAAAAAGTATCGGATGCTTTGAGCTCCCAGGTCATGGAGTCTGCGCGCAGTGGATTCTATCCACGTCGATGCAGCACAAGTAGCTTTTGGAAGGTTTTTCACAAAATCTGAATAAAGTGGTGACTCACGGGAGACCGCCGCACATAACATCTTCTGAAAATCTAGCTTAGGATTTTAAAAGCCTCGCTTTTGAAAACAAAAACCTTTTCTTCAAATTAAGAGTGAAAATCTATTCTATTCCTATATATATATAAAACCAAGACCTCTTTCCTTGAAAACCCCTCATCTATATACCTGCATTCTCATAGCGAGACTTGCTGAGCATCGTGTAAAAACATGCTCACCCTTGCCCTTTTCACACAAATTCAGAAGAAAGGATTCGAGGATCCTGATTCCTTTAGCCTTGAGCACCAAGAAGAGGAAGGAACCTTTCCAGACGATTCGAGCTTCTAGGAGGGTCATGCGCCAAGTTGAGTCCGATGTGGTGAAGGCCCGAGCCAAACCGTTGCAGAAGGAAATGAAGACCTTTGTTGTTGTGTTGTTTCTATGTTCGGTACTCCGATGCCGATTCTTCTTTATTCTTGAGTTTGAAAAACTCTCTACTTTTGTATCAACCTTAATTAATGCCATCCTTGGCATTATGATAATGTAATAGTGGTCCTCGTGACCTTGTAGTTGTTTTATCCATTTGCTCAAATGAGGGTCCCACACATAGCCCCCGGTGGGGTCATGGGCTCCAGGGGCGGCCGAGCCTCCGGGCATCAGAGTGGCCCCCGGGTGCCACATAAATGGGGGCAAGGCCCCCATCAACAGGAGCTGCAGCGGATATGCTGGGGCCGGGGGCCATGTCAAGATGCGGGGCAGCTCCTCCATGGTGTGTTGGGCGCGGAGTTGGCCCTCGACAAGAGTCTCAAGCAGTGCATCATTGGGAAATGGGGGTGCGGTCGGGGGGACGCTAGTCCCCGCTGAGGCGGCCGCGGTCACTGGGCCGGGGCCGGAAGCCTATCCACCAAAAGTAACCAGGAGTGTATGAGGTGGTACCTCGGTTTGGCCACATCCGATCGAAGGTGCCGGGGCAACAGTGTCTCGAGGGGGTGGCGCCGTGTCACTAGGTCCGGCGTCACCGGGTAGGGCGCGAGCTCTCGTTCTTGGGGCAAAAGTGCCCTTGCTGATTCTTGAGACATTCTCATGTGCCCCGCATGTAACCCCACATGGGGGCCCATCGTGGGTTTTTCCCCGGACCGCCCCCAGGGCCTTGACCACCAGGCCAGTGGTGGTGCCCGAGACATGAGGTCCCCGGGGCGCCTCTCACCGAGCCAGTGGCCGCGCCTGGGACATGGGGTCCCTCGGGCACGTCTCATCGGGCCAATGGCGGCAACCGAGACATGGGGTCACGGGGGCTTGTCTCACCGGGCAAGTGGCGGCGCCCAGGACATGGTCCCCTGGGTGCTTCTCACCGGGCCAGTGGCTGTGCTCGAGACATGGTCCCCAGGGCGCTTCTCACCGAGCCAGTGGCAGGCGCCCGGGACATGGGGTCCCGGGGCCGTTTCACACCGGGCTAGTGGCGGCACCCGGGACATGACGTCCCCTGGGCGCCTCTCACTGGGCCAGTGGCGGCGCCCGAGATGTGGCCCCCGGGGCGCTTCTAACTGGGCCAGTGGCGGCCCCCGGGACGTGGGGTCTCAGGGGCGCATCTCACCGGGCCAGTGGCAGCGCCCAGGACATGGTCTCAGGGGCACTTCTCGTCGGGTGAGTGGCGGCGCCCAGGACGTGGTCCTCGGGGCGCGTCTCACAGCGCTAGTGGCGCCTTATCATCTAGATTGATCGGGCAGAGATTTCCCCTGACATGAGAAGAAAGGGATTTTTCAAAAAGGCCCTTGGGGTTTTAGAAAATTAAAGTTAAGTCCTCCCCAAGTTAGGGTTTAGATTTCTGTGTGTAGGCTGTTTTGCAAAAAGGGTGCTTGAGATTTAAAGAATTTACAGGAAGGTCCTCGGCTTAATGGAATTGAGATTCCGGGCCCCCAGAGACTCCGATTTCAGTATGGTCAGTTCCTACGCATCCGTGGAAACACGTTGCTTCCATCAGAAATCGACCGAGGGTTAGGTTTGGTTGATGAAACACAATACATCAGACAAAATCCACCCAAATCGTATTGACCTGCAATAAAATCATAAAACAAATAATACGGTCGATTTGACAATAAAGATGTGTATCATTAATGCAACTGCCACCTTATATGACTAAATGTGCATGGTCAGGGGGGTTAAATGTGAGGACCGCCAAGCTGGTCGACTAGTTGGAGGCCACGTTGCTGGCTAAGAAAGAGGTCACGATGCTGAGGCCTAAATCTACGTGTTGGATTTTTGTTTTGGAAAGATGACTGTCAAACTGTGCAGTATCTGTCAGGGGTTCCTTAAAGCCACCTCTCAGCCTGAGCGAGTGCCACTGCTCACCCCTATATTTACTTGTCATCATCCAGCATTTGAATTCGGCTCATTTCGGGTCATTCGTGTCGTTTCCCGGGCAGTTTCGAGCCCCAGAGGGCATAAAACAAAATAAGAGAAAAAAGGGAGAGAATTTTCTTTTAGAAATCAGCCAGCACCAGGCCTGGGCCCAAAGGCCCAAAGAAACTCTCAGTTTTTCATTTTGGTCCTTGAAACTTTATCAAATCACAGCCACATGGTAATTTTTGCACACAACCCCCTTGGGTTCCTTGATTTTGCAAATCAGTCCAGATTACACTAACCTAGCCTGGGCCAATGCCACCTGTTTGCCGGAACAGTGATCACAGCCACCTCAACGCTCTTTGAGTCGGTTGCATGCGTAGCACACCAAATAAATCAGGCTTTACAGCACAATTCACACACAACAACACATATCACTAGGAGCTAAGGTAAACCAGTAAGAGCAGTAGAGATTAAGGCAAAACAACCAGACTCTGGGTAAGACAGTAAAACTGTAGAGCAGATAAAGAGAATAGCAAGCAATTTAGTCACCTATTCATTCCTTGTGCCTTGCGATCACAGGTGAAGCAGTAGAGGTTAAGCAGGAGCAAGGAGGAAGAAGAGTCCTAGAACAGCATCAAGGTGATAGTTGAATTCAAACTCCAGATTTATCATGTCCTAGTTACTAAGTTTTATAACTCAATTAGTTCTTAATTACTTAGTTAGAGAATAATTAGAAAATGGTAGCAGTTGCACCAGAATCACCCAAAACCACCAGAAGCCTGCAGATCATTGTTTCCACATGAGATAAATACAACCAGCAACATCTCACAGCCATCACAGTGCATAAGAGTGGAACAGCCTAGACCCAAACTAGAAACCAAAACACACACATGCCACAAACCAAAACAAAGCACAACTCAAACCTAGCACCAAGGCCACACTAGAATTAGAAGACCTTACCTGAGGCGCGAGCGGTGGGGACCTAGCAGCGGACGAGCCAGCCTGCGGCGCGTCCAAGAGCGGCAGGCTACCAGCGCGGCCACACCGGAGGAGCCATGGCGACCAGCGCCAGAGCCGGAGACGACGGCCCAGGGCCACTAGGGTTTTAGGTGGCAATGGCTGTGCTGCGGGTGTGGTGTGTGTGTTTTGTGTGTTGCTTGTGTGGGTGTGTGTGCAAGCCGAGAGGGGGAGGTTGGGCCGGTTCTTTTTAATTTCTTTCTTTTCTAATTTGGTTTCCATTTTAAATTCTGAGTTAAGCTTAATTGAACATTGTTTTATATCTAATTAGAAATCTATTTAATGTAGATATTTAAATAACTAAATATTAAGACTAATTAGCATTTGCAATTTCTAAAATTGTACCTAGTTTAATAAGAGTTTAATCAAGTTAGATATTTGTATATGCATACAAAACATATTTTCACTCCTTTAATAAATCAATCTAAATTGTCTCCATTTCCTCATACCATGCTTTATCCAGGCAAAAGAATTTTTAAAGCTATCAATCATTTTTGTCTTATTTTATTATTTCAAATAGCAAATAAATTAGTTATCAACTTAAATATCATTAGCACTAAATTAGTATTTTGACCAAATTATTTTAGACCTATGTTTCAATCATCATAAAACAAATATTATTTCCTTTTTGAAAACTACCCAACTCAAAGTGGTTATATAATTCCATTATGCAGTACAATTAAACTAAATTAGATTTCTTATTTGGTCTGGGAGGGTAGTAATTGCGTTAGAGACGGGAACGACCAGCATATACGTGTTGTACCTCTACATAGTGATCACCATTGTTCTTCTAGGAATTTATATGCACAATTATTTTAATTCTAGGAGCGGAGCTGAGAGAGGAGTCAAAGGGCAACGTTCATATTCTGGATGCTGAATTTGCTATTCCAGGCAAGTTTTTATTCTTGACCATATTGACCATGTTTGATTGATTTTATTTTGTTATCCTTTATTTAATAATCTATGTAGCCTTACCATCTTGCGTCAAAAGAATATTTTATAAAAAGGTAAAAGTTGGTCATGATGAGGTGTTGTGAATGGAAATGAGTAATCTTGAGGAGAGCCGAAGAAGGGCTCGAATCTTGTATTAAAGTATGATTATAAAGTTAAGGACACAACCAACTGTCATTTCTACCCAACACCGTAATACCCGTATCAACCACAGACTTGGTATGGGACGGGCCTAGTCGAGTATCTTATCCGGAAACTAGTACACCTCCACAATGGGAACGTATATGTCTATGTATGTGGTGGCATGAAGGGAGATTGCCCTGATGAGGGTTCTGAAGCTATAGGCTCAACCGGTGGGTGTAGTGGATGCGTCCGACTACATAGGTATAGTGGACCATACCAGTGGAGGGAACTAGTAAAAGGGTTTGAAAAAGGCTCTATTCTCTTGATGATGTCACGCATTGCCAGAAATGTGGAGCACTATTGATGGACACCAACATGAAAGTCAAGAGATTCTATGGGTAAAGTGATACCCCTCTACAGTGTAAAATGTCGACATTCACTCCTTGTTCTCAGGTCGAGAACTGCGTCGTGGCAGGAAAGGAGACCTACAGGTGGTCTCACCCTGTGGCACAAGTGTTCAGTAGAGTTTACTTAATAACTGGAGTCATTTACAATCACAAATGAATTTCTCAATCAAAACTCATCCTTGCTAATATGATATAATATCCCTTTGACTAGTTAAGGTCTGCATGGTGCATTTATACATCCCAATTGCTTGATGTGTGCCTCGGCACTCATCCTTGCTATTGTAATTTCTTTTTAGACTTTGAGTACTCTTTGGGTGACGCAATGCCGTCCGGCACACTAGAAGAAGAAGTTTACCCAGGAGAGGACATCTGCGAGTTTGACCCAACCTACTTCAGCACCAGCAATGAAGACTGACCACCATGATCAGGCATAAACTATTTTCCCTTTTGCTGTAATAATTATACTTATGCTGGTATGTGTAACTAAACTCTTTGTTATGTTAAGCCTTGTTTAATTAAGCCATGTTTCAGTTTCGCTACTCTGTAATGAACATCGCCGGATAAGATGGTTTTATTCGGAAATGTTCATAGACCAAACGTGCTACCACATGGGTGGTATGTCAGGTCGCCGCATTAAACATATGAAAATATGCACAGATATGACAATTATCAGTGCTGGTTGTTAAATATTCCTATAAGTCATAGAGGCAAAACTATGTAAAAAGTTAATTTATCAAAGCATCTTGCACATTTCCATCCTTGTCTCAAAGGTTATATCAGTATAGAACCAAATCTTAGAGCAAATGATGCAAAACTTACCATCCGGACATGTTGAGGGATGAACAATTGGAGCAATTAACTGATTTTCAGAAGACGCGGCCTCCGACCTTCTCAAGCAATGAGATCTCCCGCACTAGTTCAGAATTTTACCAGAGGTGTTCTGTCATCTAGAGGAGGAAGAATTCAAATCAGTAAGGGAAGAGGAATACCCACTACAGGACGAGACCGACTCAACTACTCATCTGCAGTTGAAGCTGGAGAAGCATCTGATGTCGTGATTGGTAGAATCCTGATCTTTTCTCAACTTTCAGTTACTTTGTTTGACCCTGGTCTTTGTTTGACCCTGGTCCAACTCACTCTTTTGTGTCAAAGTTTTTTGTGCTGAAAAATGGATTGTCTGTCTCTGCATTAGAGCACCCTATTCTTATTCAATCTCCCGGAGCTAGGATGCCCATTGAATCTATCTGTAGAAATATTGCCTTTTGTATCGGCAACGTAGGATTCCTAGCGAACCTACTAGTTTTACATGTTCAAGGGCTAGACGTCATCCTTGGAATGAACTGGCTAACAAAGCACAAAGGTCAGATGGACTGCGAAAGGAAGTCAATCATGCTGACCAACATCGAAGGTGAGCAGGTCACATTCCATGCGGAGAGAACTTCAGTAAGTGACCATATGAATAGTCTGAACAGTATGGAGAAAATTGAGTTCGAGAAGGTGCCAATAGTCAACGAGTAACCAGAAGTCTATCCTAAAAAACTCCCAGGAATGCCTCTAGACTGTGACATGGAGTTCACCATTGAGCTGAAACCTGGATCAGCTCCATACACAAGAAAGCTGGCACGAATGATGAGCTAAGAGCAAGAGGAGCTAAGGAACCAAACAGAAGAGTTGGAAGAGAAAGGATTTATCAGAACAAGTTCCTCACCCTGGGGATCCCTTGTAATTTTTGTCAAGAAGAAATACGGTAGCCGATGACTTTGTATTGACTACCGAATGTTGAATGACATGACTATCAAAAACAAGTATCCTCTGCCCAAAATTGATGATCTCTTCGACCAGCTCAGAGGAGCAAAGATATTTTTGAGAATTGACTTGAGATGAGGATACCATCAACTGAATATTCGAGAGGAAGATATCCCCAAGACTGCATTCATAACGAGATACAGATTGCACGAGTTTACTATGATTCCCTTTGGACTGACAAATGCACCTGCAGTATTCATGAACTTAATGCAATATTCATGAACTTACTGAACAAAGTTTTTCTGGAATTTTTAGATAAAGTCATCATTGTGTTCGTGGATGATATCCTCATTTTCTCTAGGACAGAAGAAGAACATGTTCATCATCTCAGATTGGTGCTAAAGAAGTTGGCATTCCATCAGCTATATGCTAAGTTTGATAAGTGTGCCTTTTGGTTAAAGGAAATTTCTTTCTAAGCCACATCACTTCTAGCGAAGGAATATTCATAGACCAGTCGAAAATCCAAGCTATCATAGAAGGGAAGCAGCTAGAAACAGTGATGGAAATTAGAAGTTTCTTAGGATTGGCTGGATATTAACGAAGATTTGTTGAAGGATTTTCTAAGATTACCAGACCACTCACCCAGTTGTTAAAGAAGAACACCCCTTTTGAATGGACTAAGGAATGTGAAAAGAGTTTCGAAGAGCCGAAGAAATTGACAACCGCACCTATCCTCATATTCCCCGACGACAAGAAGAACTTCGAAGTTTATTGCGATGCATTAAAGAAAGGATTAGGTTGTGTTCTCATGCAAGAAGGAAAAGTGGTAGCATAAGCGTCAAGACTGCTGTGACCCCATGAAGAGAGTTACTGTAACATCCTGAGTTTTGGGGTGAAAAGTTTCTTTCTTAAAAATCATGCATGCATATGTCTCTTCTAAATCAACCAAATCAGCCTCAGCTTTATTCTGTTCTAGCCCTAAAATCTCCAAAATCTATCCTGTGATCCCAAGTCAAGATCTGACTTTCCAGATTTGATCTATCAGTTGTCCTAAATCTAAAAGCCTTCAGAACCCAGATTCAATTCCATCTCTAACTTCCAGATTTTTCAGCTCCTTTCTGTTTTCGAAAACAGAATATCTTTTACCCTAAGTTTCAGAAATGCAGATTTAATCAAAATCTTAGCCAAGTTCAGACCAGATTATTATTGGATTATGATCAAGGGTATGCCAATACCTTAATCCAAAAAGTTGGCAGCCAGATTTCACCATCTAAACCTTTTTCGCAAATCAGTCCAAGAGTTATTGCAAATTAGTCCTTTACCTGATATCTGGAAACCCAAAAAGGCTAAAATCTCCAGATTAACTTCAAACTCAAAATCTCTTCAGCAAATCTTTTCTAAATGCTATTTGTCACAAGTTTGTCTTCTGTTCAGATTCCAAAATCTCATCCTAAATCCCAGAATTCGAAATCAATTGAAATTCAGATTTCCATTACCCTAAAATACCCTATTTTCAGTTCATATCAAAAATCATCCGAACATCTCAAATTTTATCTTCTATCTATGCCAAATCATCTGTTGAATCAAGTCTACCAGATCAGTGCAATCAAAATCAGATCAAACCTTCCAAATCATCAGATTTACAGATCAGTCCAAATCAAGAATTGGAAATTGCAATCAGGCCCTAATTCGACCAGCAGCTGCAATGCACGACCAGAAGCTCGCCGTACGTTTGCACCGCGCTTGCTCGCCACCGGCCACGCCTCGCTTCGCCTGAGCTCGTGCTCACTTGAATTTGCATGTGCACACGCGTCCACGCCCCAGCCATCGCCGTGGCAACGCCGTTGAACAGCTTGCTCCCGTGCGCGACCGTTGTCAGCATTTTCTTGCCACGTTGCTTTGCATTGCCAGCTCCAGTTGCCACTGCTTGCACCGCCCGACAATGTGGAGTTCCAACAAGCTGACAAGCCGATCAGTAGTCACCTCGCCTGAGCACCGTCGCTTCACCCCTCGCCGTTGTTGGATCTGCGCCCGGCAAATCAAATCACTGGTGCCAATTTATTGCTATTACTTCCTTGCAAGCATCGCCCTCTGGTCTATATAAGCAGCCATATCTTGTGTTATCCTCTCTTCACCAGGACTTAGCCAAATTTCCAAATCTCCTCGCCGTCGTCTTCTTCTCCGGTGAGTCCAGATTGAGGCCTCACGGTGCCAGCACGCCCTGCTGCACCTCTCACCGAATTAACAGCACCAGAAGGTATAGCTCATCTCCCTCATCGTGCTGTACCATCTAATTGGATTACCTTGCATCTTATCGCCGACGATCACCGGAAATCTCGATTGCCCTGTTCTGGCAATGCAGGCCAATTTACTTCGAATTAGCTCTCGATCCTGTGAAGGAAGATGATCAGTGACCCATTTCCAGCAAGCCTGTGTACTTAAATCTCCAGATTGAGCTTCAATCGAAGCTTTCCCCAATTTTGAGCTTCTCCAGAAACCGGCGATCGTCGCCAGGCCACACCAGCCATCCTCCGGCCAAATTGATTGTGCAGATAGCTTTCTCTTACCATTCTATCCCTTCCCAAGCTTGGAATTTAGTTCACTTAGCCTGTATCAAAAAGCCCCAAATCTCATGTCATCTTCTCCGGCACAGTTCACCGGAAATCCTTTCCCGGCCGTTTCAGCTTCATCCACTTTGTCATTCAGGTGTGCCTCAACTTCCTGAGCATATTTGTCTTCTAGCTCGATCTCTGATACTGCCCGGAATTCAAGTTATAGCCATGCCAAGATTTTTGTCCAGTGGCTTCACTGTGCCGTGTCGCCACCACACTTCTCCTTTGAATTTCATCATCTTCCAGCCATTTCAGCTTTGGATCCTGTTGAATGATTTGTTCCTGTTATCAATGCCTACCTCCCAGACAAAGTGGTGCATCATTTGGAGCCCTAGATCAAAAGTTATGCCAAGCCCTAGTTTCTGGCCATGTCAAGATCAATGCCAGACTATGTCAGTCAGTGGCATTAGCCCTTTTCACTCCCTTCCAGATGTGCATTTTGGGCATAACTTTGTCTCTTATATTCCTGAAGTTGTGATTTACATTTTCTTCTTCTATCACAACTTGATTTGAGCCCTTGAAATGCATGTTATGCTAAACCCTTGCTTTTGACACTATCTCAGTGCATGCCAGCCAATGGCATTGGCCTTGTTTACCCACTTCTGATTGTCCAATTTGAAAACCACTTTTTCCACTGAATTTGTAGAGTTATGATCTACATTTTCTTCTACTGTCATAACGTGAGATAAGCTCTCTAGCTTTCCTTGAAGTTATGTCAGAATCTTGATCCGAATGCCAATCTGCTGACATTCGCTGTTTTTGATCAAACCAGCCACAAAACTGATGTTCTTATTGTAACCTTGAGATCCTAAGAGCATCTAACATCCATTCTTAGCCAATTCCTTGAAACCCTAGAATCTTGACTCAATTCAGCTTGTAATCTCAATTATCTCCAGTATTGTTCAGTCACTCTTGTAAAGCATATCTGCATATAGATGATAAATCATTTTAATATATATAACTAATATTTGTGTGTATTGTTTGGTTTGTCGTCGAGCAGATTCAGAAGCTGAATTTGAGGACTTCACCGTTGATCCGTCATCAACTGCTGTTTCTTACGACGCGGAAGGCAAGTCATATCCTTGGTCATCTTGAACCTATATTTTAAACGTTGCTAAAACATAACCTTGAATATAGATAATACTGCATGAGAAAGATTGAGAATGGTTGATTTATGAATTGGCAGTACTAGACTGGTTATCTGTGAAATGCGAAATAAACAAGTTTTGAGCCATGAACTATTATATATGTATGTATATATTTATATTCATGAAATAAAACCCCTAGCCGTGACCAGAAAAATGGTATGGATGGCCGTAGCACTGGAGGTGCTAAACTGCGAAGGAATGCAGGCACTGAAGGTGCAGGGTTGTCGATGGTCTGGTCACTGGCATATAAGGACTAGAACCTTGTGTTATGCGTCTAGTGGCATGAACAACGTGCTAACCGCAAGCCTGGTATGGGACAGGCCTGAACAAGTACTTATGTGGATCGCACATGACACCCCTGCTGGAATTGTGTAGTGATGCACGTTTGGGCACGGAGGACGGCTCCCACACATATCACTGAAGGTGATCTCGCACGTTGATCCAGTAATGGAAATATATGTAGGGGTGGAGGTTAGGATACAACCTACCACAACTGTGTCTCGCGGAGAGCCACAGGGTCAAGGGTGAATTGTGAGTAAGACATAACAAAAGTTCTTGTTATCTCCACCGTGCCACTCACACATGGTTGTGAGGAGGGGTCTAATCATTTTGATAGGATGGGCTTGAAAGTGGAATATCTTGCGGGTAAATTGGTATCTCTCTGCAGAGTTAAAAACGTATTCGAATACTCCGAGCTCCCGGGTTTATAGGAGTCTGCTGTGGTGGATTAAATCCACGGGGTGTGACACAAGTACTATTTTCTAAATAAAATATGTTTAATCAAGATTACCCAAATGACATGTGTTGTCATGATAAGGAGTGCTGCCGTGGGCTGTCGTGTGTCGACGTGTCACGGTAGTGCTATAATCTAGTGAACATGAATGATGATGTTATATTATGAAAGGTGCCGCCATGAGATGCGGTATGAAAGAAAAAGGTTATTTTACAAATATCCATAATTCTTGACTAGTCTAGGTTCATATCATCACTACTATATGTATCTACTGTTACCTATGACTTGCTGAGTACGTAAGTGCTCACCCTTGCAACCTACAAATCAGTAGATGGAGCGTTCAATGACCAAGATGAAGGCATGGAGAATTTCTTGGATCCAGAAGGAGAAGAGTCAGTCCCATCATTGCCTTAATGTGTGTTGTTCTGCCGTCCACTTCTCTTTGTGGGTGGGTCACCTATCTTCTGCTGTGTAGTTGTTATTTTGCTAAACCATGTATGCCGTGAAGGCATTGTAATCTATTTATGTAATATTAAGGCCAGCAGGCCACACTGCTTAAATATTTTGTAAGTTACTCTGTTGCAATGTGAATATACTCCTGTGCTTGACTTATCATGGGAAGTCAAGGGTATGTGTATGGTATGCATATATGGGACTAGCTGCAGCGAGCTAGGTCTCTACAGGAGTAGTCATAGTCCCAGTTTCGGGGCGCGACAGTTACCCAACCCACGACTTGGAATTAGCTACTGTTGTCCATGTATTGAGGATTTGGTGACATTACTTATTGGGTAGCAAATGTGAGATCTACACCGATCACAAAAGCTTGAAGTATATCTTCACACAGCAAGACTTGAATATGAGGCAACGAAGGTGGTTAGAACTCATCAAAGATTACGAACTTGAAGTACACTGCCATCCCAGTAAAGCGAATGTAGTAGCGGAAGCCCTGAGCAGAAAGTCCTATTGCAACCAAGTGAAGTATCTAGGACTACCACCTCAAATACTCAAGAGATTTTGAGAAACTGTGCTTGGAATTTGTTGAACAAGGAACCAGCACCGCCTTAAAGGTAGAATGCGAACAAAAGGACCAAATTCTGAAGGCTCAAGAAAGGGATCCAAACATCCAAAGACTGAAGGAGGACATGAAGAGTGGAAGTGCAGCTAATCTCAGAGAGGATGAACAAGGAATCTTATGGCACCATGACCGTATCTGTATTCCAAATTGCAGAGAAATCGAAGATCTAATAATGAGTGAAGCTCATCATACCCCTTACTCCATACACCCAGGCAGCACGAAGATTAATAAAGGCTTGAAAAATCAGTTCTGGTGGAGTGGGATGAAGAAAGAAATCGTTAAATTCGTAGCGTCTTGCTACACCTGTCGAAGGGTAAAAGCAGAACACCAAAAGCCTGCAGGACCATTACATCCTCTACCAACCCCTGAGTGGAAGTGGGATGAAATTGGAATGGATTTCATAACAGGATTACCAAGAACCCGAAAAGGTTATGATTCTATATGAGTCATAGTGGATAGGCTGACCAAGGTAGCTCATTTTCTACCAGTAAAGACCCAGTACACAGCAAGACAACTAGCGGAGTTGTATCTCAACAGGATAGTCGTTCTGCATGGAGTGCCGAAGGCGATTGTTTCTGATAGAGGAGCCCAATTTGTGTCAAAATCTTCGAAAGAATTGCAATAAGCCTTGGGTACAAAATTAAAGTTTAGCACAGCTTACCACCCATAGACGGGAGGACAAACTGAGAGAGTAAATCAAATTCTGGAAGATATGTTGAGAGCATGTGCTTTAGATTATGAAAATTCATGGAAATCATTCTTACCATACACAGAATTCACATACAACAATAGTTATCGAGAAAGTTTGCAAATGGCACCTTATGAAGTACTGTAGGGAAGAAAATGCCGCACACCCTTATATTGGACTGAAGTGGGTCAAAAGCAATTCCTAGGACCGCAATTAGTGGAAGAGGCTATTGCTCATGTGAAGATCGTACAAGAAATATTGAAGACAACTCGATCTCGACCAAAGAGCTACACTGATAATAGAAGAAGGTAACTATCTTTCGAGATAGGAGATTATGTATACCTCAAAGTAACACCCTGTAAAGGAGTCCGCCGATTCCAGATGAAAGGAAAGCTAAGTCCAAGCTACGTCGGACCATACAAGATTCTATAAATTTAGCATATAAGTTGGTACTACCGTTTGAATTAGGTGGAGTTCACGATATTTTCCACTTGTCTCAGCTAAGAAAGTGCCAAAAGAAACCAATGGAATAGGTATCTCCTACGGAGGCTGAAATTCAACCAGACCTATCATGCCTAGAGTACCCTATAAAAATATTGGAGATCAGCGAGAGAAGACTGAAGTCAAGAACCATTAGATTCTGCAGAGTTCAATGGAATAACCACTAAGGAGAAGAATCAACATGGGAAAGAGAAGAGGAATTGCATCGAGATTTTCGCTACCTATTTTCAGACATGCAAGAATCTCAAGGACGAGATTATTCTTAAGGAGGGAAGGTTATAACATCCCTGTTTTCACTAAATCTAGACCCAATCCAAGTCCGTTATCCCAAAATTATAATCCAAGGTATGGTAATACCCTAACCCCAGAAGTTGATAGCAAAACTCCATTGTTTAAACCTTTTTCGCAAATCAGCCCAAAAGTATCGCGGATTAGCCCTTTTCAGATTTTCCCAGAAGCCTGAAAAGGCTAAAAGCCACAGATTATCTCCAAATCTGTATCTGATACCGGGAATATCTCCCATTTGCTATTTTGAGCAAGTTTCCCTTCTGTGAGATTTCCAAAATCTCATCCGAAACCTCAGTTTTCAGTCTCGCCAATTTTCAAAACCCTAATTACCCTAAGTACCCTGTTATCGTTTCGACCTAAAACCTGATCATAATCCCAGATTTTGTCTTTTGTCGCTGCAAAACTATTTGTCGAGTTTAGTGTGCCCATTTGGTGAAATTAATCCTATTTGTATCTAAGCCTTTTTGCTAGATTGACAAATCAGTTCCTGGATCAAGTTTTAGTTATTGCAAATCAGCCCAAGTCTCATTTTCCAGCCCTCTTTGACCAGCCCCTGGTTGCCGTTTTCGACCAGATCTCCGCCATGCTTTTTAGCCGAGTCTCCTTGCCACCAGCCAAGATGTGACAACGCCTATGCTCGTGGTCGCCCGTGCCTGCAAGTGCGTTCGTGTCTTCACCGGATCATCGCTGTGGCAGTGTTTCGACCAGTAGCAATAGCTTCAGCGCGCACCCATGGAAGTTCGTTTTGCATGCGCGTACGAGTCACCGCCAGAGCTACTTCGTCGCCTCCGCATCTGCACCTGATTGGAGCAAGTTCCAACTCTCTGACCGTCGCTGGTAAAGCTGGTGTGCCGCCTGCTCGCCATTACGTCGCCGTTCATCACTGTTATTTCTGCGCCCAGCGAGCCACGTTCCCGGTGCAAATCACGTGCTGATTTCTCCCTCGTGAGCTCTGTTCCTCGCCTATTTAAAACCCCCCTCACTGTGTAATCTTCACACCTTCAGAATTAAACTAAGTCCCAACTTTTGTCCCGCTTTCTTCTTCTTCCCCGACGAGCCGCCGTTCAGGCAACCGTCGCTAGATCTCTCTGCTTCACCAAACTCCAATCCAACCACACCAGTAAGCTCCTCATGCCTATCTCTCTGTGTCATAGTAGCCAATTGAGCTCCGGTGATCCCCATCGCCAGTGATCGCCGTGAAAGGCCAAATGCCCTGTTCCCAAAATTAAACCTTCTCCTATCCTTTTCACCCATCCTTTCTGTAGAACAATTTCAACCTTACCAGATCCCTAGCAAGCCTGTGAAGCCAGTTTTTAAATTCTAACTCGAATTGTAAGCTTCATGTTTCTTCGCGCACCGCCATGAGTGGTTCACGTCGCCGGCACGCCTCATCGAACCTCCCACCAAATTGACTGCTTCTACACCTTCCCTTTGTCCTTCAGATGGTGTAGCCCAATCCAATCGACCTGCATTGCCGTGTATCAATGGCGCCTCTTTTACCATCGTTCCTGAGTCTGGCGTTAACGCCGACAAGCCCCAAATCACCACCAGAACTTAATTCCTCGCTCCAGCACAATCAGTGTCATCCCAGGATCAAAACCCCCCAGCCAATTTGTAGAATCTTCGGCCCCTGTCGTCGTAGCATGTCTTTGTCTCCAGCGGCCGACAATTTGTATCTTGTCGTTCGCCGCCGTCAAGCTACCTCAGTACAATTAACCTTGCCAGTAGCATCACCTTGATCCCACGTGCGTGTTTGGCAAACTTAGACAAGCAGCGCATGCGTAATTTGTCCAGACGCGCATGTCCTAGTTTGCTGCAATGTGCTGGCACTTGTTTTTCCCTGTGCCAGGGACCTAGCTGCAAATTCTTTGTTTTCCTGGACTTTTCTGTCAAATTCAATTTGTCCATTAGATGCCTTACTGTGTTTGGCACCTAATATTCCATTTTGAACTCATATTGATCTTTTAGAAGCTCCAGATTAACGCTATGCCATTTTCAGGCAATGTCAAACCGTTAACCAAATGTCAGCCTTTAGACATTCAATGCCTCTAAACCAAATCCTTTGAGCCTAGCCAAGTATCTCTAACAGATCATCTCCATTGCATACATGTTTATACTTTACCTATTATTTTCTATATCAAGTAATTTCTGAATGTATGGTATGTTACTGTTTTGTTGTTTGCGTTTGAGAGCAGAGCCAAGAGCAGAAGAATCAGAGGAGATCTTTGAAGACCTAGCAGAGCAATTAGACCCCTAGTTGCCACCATTTGCCCGGAGGCAAGGCCCCCGGTGACCCTCGTCCCGGGCGCCGCCACTCGGGTGCCGCCATTTGCCCTGAGGCAAGGCTCCCAGTGACCCTCGTCCCGGGCTCCGCCAATTACCTGCAGGCAAAGCCCCCGGTGACCCTCGTCCCGGGCGCCGCCAATTACCCGGAGGCAAGGCCCCCGGTGACCATTGGCCCGGGGGCCACCATTTGCCTGGAGGCAAGGCTCCTGGTGACCCTCGTCCTGGGTGCCGCCATTTGCCTGGAGACAAGGCCCCCGGTGACCATTGCCCCGGGCGCCACCATTTGCCCCGAGGCAAGGATCCCGATGACCCTTGTCCCGGGCACCGCCATTTGCCCGGAGGGAAGGCCCCCGGTGACCCTCGTCCCGAGAGCCACCATTTGCACGGTGGCAAGTCCCCCGGTGACCCTCGTCCCGGGCGCCGCCATTTGCGCGGAGGCAAGGCCCCCATGACCATTGCCCCGGGCGCTACCATTAGCCTGGAGCCGAGGCTCCCAGTGGCCCTCATCCCGGGCAACACCATTTGGCCGGAGGCAAAGCCCCTGGTGACCATTGCCCCGGGCGCCACCATTTCCCCGAAGGCAAGGCTCCCGGTGACCCACGTCCCGAGCACCGCCATTTGCCCGAAGGCAAGGCCCCCAGTGACCATTGCCCTGGGCACCACCATTTGCCCGGAGGCAAGGCTCCCAGTGACCCTCGTCCCGGGCGCCGCCATTTTCCCGGAGGAAAGGTCACCAGTGACCCCGTCCCGGCCGCCGCCGTTGGCCTAGAGACAATGCCCCCTGTTACCCCGGTCCCGGGCGCCACCTTTTTCCCAGAGACAAGAGCACTCAGTGCCGGGTCATGTGAGGATCACGCGAGAAGCGCCTCGGGAATTGGCGAGGACACCTGTCAAGCATCCAAGTCCCTTGACCGGAAGAAGGACGCTAGTGCCCTTCGATTCAACGGTTGCGGGCGGGGCAGTTTAGTCTTTTTGCATCTTTTGGGCATATATAAGCCCTTGGACCCCTCTCATGTAACTAAGGACAACTCATTTACTCCAATACACAATAAAACAGGTGTGCTTAGGAGCCATCTCTCCCCGAGAGAACTCCCTTAGCCAATTCCAGTTGGGAGCACGTTGACAGGACTAGGGCCTCCACTGAGGCCTGAACCTGTATAAATCTCCGCGTCATTTGCTGTGTTTGTATGACAGGAGAGGACCGGTCACGCGGTCAGCTCGCGTCGTCTTTTCTTTGCTAAGAACCTTCACAAAACCTGCCGGGGTATTCGCAATACCACGATAGTTGGCGCCTTCCATGGGGACTCCACGACAAATCACCGTGGCTCCCCCAAGAACAAGGGCTCACGCCCTACCCGGTGACGCCGGTCCTAGTGACCCGGCACCACCCCTCCAAAGCATGGCCATCCCGGCGCTCCCGTCCGGACACGGCCAAACCCAGGTACCGCCTTTGACCCTTCCGATAGTCTCCGGTGGCCAGGCCCCCGGTTCCCGCCCGGTGACCACAAACGTCTCAGGGGGAGGTGTCCTTCCCCCGGTGGCTCCTCCGGCCTCCCGGGACGCGCTACTCGAAGCTCTTGTGGAGGGCCAGCTCCGCGCCTAGTGCTCGATGGACGAACTCCTCCACGTCCTGGCGTGGCCGCCGACCCCCATCTACCCACAGTTCCCGTTCATGGGGGCAATGCCCCCGTTTATGGGACACCTGGTGGCCCCTCCGACCATCGGAGGTCAGGTCACTCCCGGGGCCTGTGATTCCACCGGGGGTTACGCTCTGGCGGGCCCGCCATCTGGAGCCTTCCCGACCTTGGGGGCGTTCTCGATGCCGGGGACTTACCTCATTACCGGAGCCTTCCCCATGCCGTTGGTTCACTCCGCGCCCGGGGTCTTCCCGAGACCGAAAGTCGGCTTCGCCCCGCCAGTTATGCCCATTGTACCGGAGGCGGCCCACCGGACAGCTCCCACACCGTCGCCATATCTTCCCCGTCCGGGCCCCCACTCTCTCGTTCCAGGCGGCACTCCTGGGGTCCTCCCGGTGATGGATTCCGCCCACGTCCCGGTTGCACCTCCTGAGCTCGTGGTCGATACGCATGAGCTCCCTCCTCCCCCGGAGCCGCCGACGAGGGCTACCTCAGTCGATCAAGTTCGCTTCACCGGGGAGGAGGTCGAGCAAATGCGTACCAGTAGGTCTGGGGAGGCTCCCTCGCACGACCACCCGGAGCCTCCCCCGGGTGGTGGGCGCGGGGAACCCGCCAGACGGCTCCCCTGCCGTCGCCGGATCTTCCCTGTCAGGGCCCCCACTCTCCAGTTCCGGCCGGCACTCCTGGGGACCGCCCAGTGATGGATTCCGCCCACACCCCGGTTGCACCTCCTGAGCTCGCGGTCGATACGCATGAGCTCCCTCCTCTCCCGGGGCCACCCCCGAGGGCTCCCCCGGCCGATCAAGTCCGCTTCACCTGGGAGGAGGTTGGGCAAATGCGAACCACCAGGTCTGGGGAGGCTCCCTCGCACGACCACCCGAAGCCTCCCCCGGGTCGTGGGCGCGAGGAACCCCGCTCCAACTCTGGCCGGGGCAAGAGACCCGCTGAAGAACCAACCACTGCTGGGGGGTGCCCGGACGTCCTAGAGGTTAGCTCAACTAACACGGAGGAAAAATGCTCGTCCCCCGTCAAAGGGGACAGCGACTGGGACTGCCCCCGGGAGGTGGAGGGGGCTAACCAACCATTGTGTCACCGGCTCTAGTTCATTTGATGGCCACGACCTTACCGTCCGCCGCACATCGAACACTACAATGGTGAGACTGACCCCTACGAGGTTGTGCAGGTGTATTCCATAGCCATTTCGGCGGCTGGGGGGGATGAGATAGTCCAGTGCAATGTCTTCCCCCTCTACCTAACTAGGATCGCCCGCTCGTGGTTCTACAACCTGAAGGCCGCCTCCATCAAGTCCTTTGCGCAGCTAAAATGCGAGTTCTGCGCAAACTTCCAGGGGAACTACGTGCGCCCCCTGGATTCCTCGCAGCTATACACTGTCCACAAGAGGACAAGGGAGACCATCTACAGCTTCTTCAAGCGCTTTGCTCAGGTCAAGAGCAAAGTAGTTCACGTCCCCGACTCCACAGTCATTGAGGCGTGCAAGAGCGGGATCATCCTCGGGGAGCTCCACTGAAGGCTCTCTCGAAGCTGCCACTCCTCCGCCGACGAGCTCTTCAACATACTCGAGAAGTACACTCGGGCAGAGGAGGATGACCTCTGGAAGAAAAACCAGGGAGTCCCCGCCCCCGTCGACCGGGAGGCTAGGGACCCCCTCAAACGCCCCAAGAGGGGCAATCGTAGCGAGCCACGGCCTCAGGACACCTTTGTCCTCGAGGGCGGAGGCGGCTCGCGCGATGCCTCCAATGGCAACCGCCCCTTCCCCAAGCCGAAAGGGCCTGGCGGGGGCGGGGGGGGGGGGGGGCAGTTGTCCCGCGGCCGTGAAAGCCCCGCGGTAGGAGGCAGGGAGGCCTGTGGTGTACCTTCCACGAGTCCAATACCCAGGCCACCCAGGAATGCCACCAACTGGTCCAACACTTTTCCACATTCCTCGAGCAGCATGGGCAGGGGGGAACCCCTGCCTCCTTGCCGCCTCAGTCGGCCTTACCGGCCCTTCCTGCCCCCACGGGAGGACAGCCAGGACAAGCACGGGAAGGGGACCCATCAGAAACGCTCCCCTTCCAAACCTCCCAAAGGCGTGTCAACGTCATCTTGGGAGGGTCCGCCTCTGGGCGGGCCTCTAGGCGCTAGAGCAAGGAGTGCGCGCATGAAGTAAAGGTAGTGGGGGTGCTGCATACGTCTCGGCTACCCAAGTGGTCGGATGATCCGGGAGGATCTCCAAGTCCTGATCGCATGCGGCTTCGCGACCAAGTCCTGATCGCATACGGCTTCACGACCTTAACCGTGTTCGGAAAGGTTTCGCGAACATGGATGGGTCCGCGACCAGGAAAAGGAATTTGTTCCCTGTTCAGAATTGTAATCCGATCCGAATGTATATTACTAAGCTTATCTGTTTAGGATTAGTTATATGAGTCTAATACGTTTAGGTTATTAAGTCTGATACATACTCATACGATTGGACTATAAATACCTTGTAATAGGTCTAGTTTAGATCATCGAATTCAATCGAAGAGTCATAGAACTTATTTGAGTTTTAGACACTTATAGTTCCTTCGACGTAGACAAGTGTGTCTAACGTTCGACGTGTAAAGCCCTCTTTGAAATAAAGAGTTGTGCAATTACTTTGTGTTTCGGTATTTCTGAGTAAGATCCCGTTATTCCGCATATTAGAATCTGGGCGAGCCTAGTGCGAAAACCAAGACTAGGTCTCAAACGGATCAAGTTGGTATCAGAGCAACTTTCCTATCCTGTGGATGGTGAAGACTCGCCAGGGTTACAAAACTTCCGGCGAAATTCCAGGCGATCAATTAACGGTTCCTACAGCCGCGTCTCCGATAATGTCTGACGATACCTCCGTTCAAGCTAACCTAGCCGAACAAGTGGCTAAACTCTCCACCGACATGGAAACCGTGCTTGCTTGGATTAAGCAGCAGGCCATGATTGTACCTCCTGAAGTAGGGAAGGTTATGGGTGAGAAGATTGGTGAAGACTTGCGCAGGGCAGACGAAGATGAAGACGAAGGCGACCACAAGACCGACGACCTCGCCAACACCTCCTTAGCTGTCGGATCTTTTAAAGTCGACGCTAAGATTGATATACCCATATATGATAGGGTGATCGATGCCGAGAAGCTGGATTCTTGGATCGACCAACTTGAGACCTACTTTGACCTTAAAGGGTTCAGTATCGCTCAAAAGGTCAAATTTGCACCTTTGAAGATGAAGGACCACGCCAAGACATGGTGGAAGGCCCTTGTCGCCAGTGGTGAAGTTGACGACCTTGCGTGGGGTCAATTCAAATGACTTCTGCGACAAGAATTCTATCCGATGGGTTACCTTGAGGAGAGATGGGAGCGTTGGCACAGATTGTACCAACGACGCGACCAGACCGTCCAAGACTATACGACAGAGTTTCGGCGACAAGCAATGGTCATTGGCATCTCACTATCCAACCCTCAGGTATTTCGGAAGTACACATCTTGACTTCAGAAATCGATCAGTACTGAGCTAAGTCTGTTCGGTGTCCAAGGCATTGCGACCGCGTGCACAACTGCTATGGCGATCGAGAAGAAGAACAAATCCCGCAGCGACAAAAGCACGAAGGAAAGTGCGACCTCGACAAAGAAAAAGCCAAGTCCGAAGAAGAACGCTTCAAAATCGGGCACGGGTGCCTTTTGCGAACATTGTCAAGTCGCGGGGCATACCAAGGACAAATGTTACAAGCTTCATCCTTAACTTCGACCAAAGAAAAACGGACCAGGGAAAAGAACAGCCACGGCTACTGCGACTTCACCCGACGAAGAAGTTGTCTGAGTGAATTCGGTTAATGAGGCGGATACGACCTTGTCTCTGATGGCAATGCCAAAGGAGAAGGGTTCCGATCCACCGAACGACCATCACCCAACGGAGGACTTGTTCACAATCAATATCCAGGTGAAGCACGAAGTGGTCGCAGCAATATTCGATCCAGGAAGTCAGAAGAATCTAGTCTCCGCTGGACTGGTTCGGCGACTTGGTTTGAAGACAACCACACACCCGCGACCATACCCGCTGGGTTGGTTTACATCCGACATGAACCAACAGATTACGAGTCAGTGTGTGTTGAAGTTTGCGATCTCTGCACGATATATCGATGAGGTGCAATGCGATGTTGTCCCTATCGATATCTATCAGGTGATCTTTGGGAGTCCGTATCTGTATGACCGAGACGCTCACTTCCATCGGCGAGCGCAAGAGTACGACCTCACCAAAGACGGAGTTAAGTTCGTGATCAGTAGAGACCTCCACGTCAACACTTCGAACTTCATTACCGCAAATCAAGCCAAACGAATTGTTAATGCATGTCACAAGTTTGTGCTTGTCATGATTTGACCCATTGGTCAAGGTGAGGGTACTCGACCAGCATTGTCGCTGGCGTGCCGAGAGGATTCTGGTAGTTTGTCGGGACTGCTGGAGAACTACAGTGATCTGTTCGAGACTACCCAGGGTCGTCCGCCGAAACGTCCAGTCGAGCACGAAATTCAGCTTGTGTCCGATGCGACACTGCCCAATCTGAGTATGTATTGCAACTCAGTATTGGAGAATGAAGAGATCAAGGGACAACTTGGTGAGTTGCTGAACAATGGTGTCATTCAACCAAGTAGTTCACCTTGTGGATCTCCTGTGGTGTTAGTACCAAAGAAAGATGGGACTTGGCGTATGTGCATCGACTATCGAGCACTGAACAAGATCACCATCAAGAACCGGTACCCCCTTCCTCATATTGATGACCTGCTAGACCAATTGAAGCATGCTGTTGTCTTCTCCAAATTGGATCTTAAGTCAGGATATCATCAAGTCAGCATCCGAGAGGAGGATACGTGGAAGACCGCATTCAAAATACGACAAGGTCTGTTCGAATGGCTGGTCATGCCATTTGGTCTCTGCAACGCCCCGGCAACTTTCATGCGTCTTATGAACGACGTTTTGAGACAGTTCATCAACGACTTTGTGATCGTTTACCTCGACGACATTCTAGTTTATAGTCGTTCGTGGGATGAGCACCTCATTCATGTCGAAAAGGTGTTCGATCAGCTTCGGAAACATCGACTTCGCCTCAACCGTAAGAGGTGCGAGTTCGGCCAGCAAACTCTACTTTACCTTGGATTCTTGGTCGGCAACGGTCCGTTGCAAATCGAGCCAGATAAGGTAAAAGTGATTCACGAGTGGCCGCGACCACGAACAGTTACGGATGTGCGTAGTTTTGTGGGAGCATGCCAGTATCTTCGGAAGTTCTTCCGACACTTCTCGATTGTGGCTTCTCCATTGCATGCATTAACCAGGATCGATCAGAAGTTCGAGTGGACAGGGAAACATGAGGACACGTTTCTCTTGCTGAAAAGGAAGATCAGCGAGGCGCCTGCGTTAGCTTTGCCGAATCTCCAGAAACAGTTCGAGCTGGAAACCGATGCCTCAGGTTATGCGATGGGTGCAGTGCTTATGCAAGAAGGTCGACCAATGGCATATCACTCCGAGTTATTCCAGGGAGCTCAGAAGAACTATCCGACTTATGATAAGGAGTTATGCGCACTGCATCAGGCCGTGAAACATTGGCGGTGTTATCTTTTGGGTAAAGAGACGGTTGTCCACACCGACCATCAACCATTGCAATATTTGCAAACTCAGTCCAGGCTACAGCAAGTTCGGCACATGAAGTGGATGTCGTATCTGCAGCAGTTTAATCTGGTGATTAAGTACAAGAAGGGTGTACACAACAAATTGGCGGACATGTTGTCGCGACCACCAGTTACGGCCCTCTGTTTAGTAGCATTCATCCAGATCGAGCCCTCATGTCATGATGACTACGCCACTATGTACAGTGAAGATCCTGTTTTTCAAACAGTACTGACTGAGCTCGAAACAGGGAAACCTACGGAGTTCATTCGTCGAGAAGGACTCTTGTACAAAGGCAACTTACTTTGCATACCTCGTGGAGCACCTCGAATTCAATGGTTGCGAGAAGCGCATACATCGAAGGTAGCTGGTCACTTTGGGGTTACAAAGACGTTGCAAAGTCTTCACCGGCATGTGTTCTGGCCGCGTATGCAGCAAGATGTGGCTAGTTTCGTTCGAGGCTGTGGTCTCTGCAGCATCTCGAAACTGGCAAACCGGAAATTAGGTTTGTACACTCCTTTGCTAGTTCCATCGCGATCATGGGAGAGCATATCCATGGATTTCTTAGGAGGATTGCCTAAGACCCGACGTGGCAACGACTATCTATTCGTGGTCGTTGATCGGTTCTCCAAAATGATTGTTCTTATACCTTGTCGAAATACTATCATGGGAGAAGAAGCAGCTCGGGTATTCTTTCAACACGTTTGGACACACTTCAGACTGCCGACTTCTATTGTGTCTGATCGCGATACCCGGTTCCTTAGTCACTTTTGGCGATCGCTCTGGACGATGATGGACACCAAGCTAAAGAGGAGTACTGCTTTTCATCCGCAAACTGATGGTCAAACCGAAGACCTGGGATGAAAGCATACCGTACCTACAGTTTGCTTTTAATCGAGCAGTGCATGGTTCGACTGGAAAGTCACCGTTTGAGGTCTGTTTAGGATTTCTACCACGGAGTCCATTTGACCTGGAGTTTGTGATCCCTACCTCAGCACAGAACAGCAAGGAAGCATCTGATCAGGATCAAGCACAAAAGTTCCTGGAAGGTATTCAACGACTCCATCGTGAGGTTGAACAGAACTTGCTGAAAGCTCAACTCAAGTACAAGGCGCGACATGATCGGCACCGAGTTGATGCGCAATTTCAAGAAGGTGAGATGGTATGGTTACATCTGAGTAAGGAGAGACTTAAAGGTGAAGGTAAGAAGCTCAAACCCATTCGTTATGGTCCTTTTCGGATTTTGTGGAAAGTGGGTAATAATGCTTGTCAGCTTGAGTTACCTCCATACATGGATATTTACTCGGTTGTCAATGTTGAGCACCTCAAACTCTTCGAGCCTTCAATGTTGGATGATGAGCCAGATACCATAGTACCATCCGTTGAAGACTTGGTCTATCAACGAGGTGAACCTTTACGTGACGATGTGATTCTAGAAAAGAAGGTGACTACCACCCGCAGTGGCACCAAGGAGACTTTTAGAATCGGTCGGAAAGATCAACGAGCACGTGCGGCAAAGTGGTACACCAAAGAAGATGGACAAGCCCAATTTCCACATCTCCAGTTTGATCGAGAGGTCGCAACAGGGGTTGGCTCCTTCTCAACAAGGGAGTCATGATCCGGGAGGATCTCCAAGTCCTGATCGCATGCGGCTTCGCGACCAAGTCCTGATCGCATACGGCTTCGCGACCTTAACCGTGTTCGGAAAGGTTTCAAGAACATGGATGGGTCCGCGACCATGGATTGGTCTGCGACCAGGAAAAGGAATTTGTTCCCTGTTCGGAATTGTAATCCGATCCGAATGTGTATAACTAAGCTTATCTGTTTAGGATTAGTTATATGAGTCTAATACGTTTAGGTTATTAAGTCCAATACGTACTCATACGATTGGACTATAAATACCCTGTAATAGGTCTAGTTTAGATCATCGAATTCAATCGAAGAGTCATAGAACTTATTTGAGTTTTAGACACTTATAGTTCCTTCGACGTAGACAAGTGTGTCTAACGCTCGACGTGTAAAGCCCTCTTTGAAATAAAGAGTTGTGCAATTACTTTGGGTTTCGGTATTTCCGAGTAAGATCCCGTTATTCCGCATATTAGAATCTCGGCGAGCCTAGTGCGAAAACCAAGACTAGGTCTCAAACGGATCATCAGACGGCCCCCTCACTTTTATAGCAGAAGACGCGTGTGGGGTTTGCTTCCCCCATGGCGACGCACTCATCGTCTCCGCCACCGTCTACAATTGCCACCTGGCACGCATCGTCATCGATGGCGGAAGCTCTGCCGTCGTCCTGTACCTAAAGGCGTTTAGGGAGATGCAGGTCGACGAGAAGCTACTACGGCCTGCAGCAGGGCCCTTGCAGGGATTCGTCCCGAGGAAGACGATCCACCCTGTGGGGAAGGTGGATCTTCCCATGACCTTTGGTACCCCGGACAACTACCGGATAGAGATGGTCCGGTTCGATATGGTGGACCTCCCCTACTCATACAAGGCAATCATGGGGAGGACCACAATCAACCGCTTGGGGGCCGCAATCCACCAGAGCTACCTCTGCATGAAGATCCCCGGGCCTCATGGCGTAATCACCGCCCGGGGAGACCAAAACGTGGCCCGCTCTCTATACGAGCGCATCGCCGCAATGATCGGGAGTGTGAACATGATCAAGACCCGGGGGGAGAGACCTCTTCCCTGGCACCAGTCACCGCCGCGGTACCCTCTGGGAGGTCCGTCCCCAAGTCGCGTCCGGAAGGGGACCTCCGGAAGGTCCCACTGTCCCCAGACAACAAAGACAAGATCGTCAAGATCGGGTCGGATCTCCATCAGGAACACGAGGAGCAACTCGCGGCTTTCCTATGTGTGAACCCTGACGTTTTTGCCTGGAAGCCTTCCGACATGCGAGGCGTCGCCCGGGAAGTCATCGAGCATAAGCCCACGGTGACCGCTGGTCACCCCCCGGTCAAACAAAAGTTGAAAAAACTCTCCCTTGAACGCCAAGAGGCGATCAAGGTCGAGATCACCAAACTCAGAGAGGCGGGGTTCATTGGGGAGGTCTTGCACTCCGAATGGCTTGCGAACCCCGTCCTCGTGAAGAAGTCAAACGGCAAGTGGCAAATGTGTGTGACTTCACCGACCTCAACCGCACTTGCCCCAAAGACAACTTCTCACTCCGATAGATTGACCAGCTGGTCGACTCGACAGCTGGGTGCGAGTTCAGGAGCTTCCTGGATGTGAATTCGGGCTATCACCAACTCCAGATGGCAGAAAAGGATGAGGAAAAGACGAGTTTCATAACTCCCCTCGGAACCTTCCAGCGACTCATGACGTTAGTCCTCAAGGACCAGATCAGTCACATCGTCGAAGTCTACATCAATGACGCAGTCATCAAAAGTCCCCGCGCGGCCGCTCACATCGACGATTTAGCGGAGACCTTCCACAACCTCCGCACATACAGGTTGAAGCTCAATCCGGAAAAATACGCCTTCGGCGTGCGTGGGGGGAAGCTTCGGGGCTTCCTCGTGTCCCAGCAAGGCATAGAGGCCAACCTCAAAAAAATCCAAGCACTCCTGGATATGCCTCCACCTCGCTCGGTCAAAGACGTACAGCGGCTCACCGGCCGCTTGGCCGTGCTGAACCGCTTCGTCTCGCGATCGGGGGGAACGTGGCCTCCAATTCTTAAAAATCCTCCGGGGCCTCGAGGGGTTCCGATGGACTCCCGAGGCCCAAGCGGCCTTCGACAACCTGAAGAAGTACCTCACAAGCCCCCAATGCTCATGAGCCCGTCTCCGGAAGAGCCCTTGCTCCTTTACCTCGCCGCGACCCCGGTCGCCGTACGCGGGGTATTGGTAAAGGAACTGGACGGGCAACAGTGTCCCGTGTACTACGTGAGTGAGGCTCTCCAAGGGGCTAAAACTCGGTACACAGAGATGGAGAAGCTCTGCTACACCCTTCTAATGTCGTCCCGGAAGCTTTGTCACTACTTCCTGGGTCACCCGATCACTATCCCGTCGTCCCTCCCTTTGGGGGAGGTACTCCGGAACAAAGAAGCCGCCTGCCGGATCAGAAAGTGGGGGACCGAGCTCGCTCCTTTCTCCTTTTCCCTCACTGGGCGCTCCACCATTAAGTCACAAGTCCTCGCTGACTTCGTGGTGGAGTGGACCCCCGCCTCCGAGTTCGGGGACGAGAGCCTCCCCGAACCGCCCCGACGCAGTGACCATTGGACACTGATGTTTGATGGCTCCTTATGTCTCGCTGGGGCCGGCGCAGGATTAGTCCTTTGGAGCCCCGAGGGGAGGGAACTAGTGTACGTGGCGTGTCTCGAGTTCCCCACTACGAACAAAGTCGTCGAATACGAGGCTTTGCTCCTTGGGTTGCGCCTCGCGCGCTCCCTGGGGATTCGTCGCCTCCTCGTGAAAGGAGACTCCCAGCTCATAGTTTGCCAAATGGACAAGTCCTATGTGTGCCATGACGCAAACCTAAGTCTCTACTTGGAGGAGGTATGCAAGATGGAGAAGCACTTTGACGGCCTAGAGGCCCTGCACATCCCGCGGAGGGACAATGACCAGGCCGATGCCCTAGCCCGGGCAGCCAGCGCCCGAGAACCGCTCCCCAGGGGGCTTTTTTGGAGATCAACGCGAAGCCCTCGGTGGCCTCCCCGGACGCGGACAATGGGTTCTGTGTTCCGGAAGTCACTGAGATCACCCGAGTCTCATCTTGGATTGACCCCCTTATCTCCTTCATCAAGGGGGAGGGGGACCCTCCCAACGAGACTGAGGCCAAGCACCTCCGAGCTAAGGCTCGGGCATACCTCCTGCTGGAGGGAAAGCTTTACAAGCAGGGGGCCTCCGCCTTGCACCGCTGCCTTCCACAGCCGGAAGGGCGCCGGCTCCTTGAGGACATTCACTCGGGAAGTTGTGGGTCTCACCTGGCCCCGCGCGCTATCACGACCAAGGCCTTTCGCTAGGGTTTTTATTGGCCCACGGTAATTCGCGACGCGCGAGACCTTATCTCCGCGTGCGAGGCCTACCAGAAGATGGCCAAAGGTTCCAACCTCCCCTCCGTAGCGCTGCAGACTATCCCCATCACTTGGCCCTCGTGCGATGGGGGATGGACCTCCTAGGTCCCTTCCCCCCAGTGCCCGGAGGCTACAAGTATGCGGTCGTCGCGGTCGACTATTTTATCAAGTGGGTAGAGGCCGAACCTCTGGCCAGCATCACGTCCTGAGCAGTACAGCGGTTTTTCTGGAACAATATCGTGTGTTGTTTCGGGGTCCCCTAAGAAATCACGGTCGATAACGGGACCCAATTCGACTCGGCATATTTCAGGGAATTCTGCGAAGGCTTGGGGCTCACCATCCACTTCGCCTCGGTAGTTCACCCCCATAGCAAAGGGGCCGTAGAAAGGGTCAACGGCATAATCCTACAGGGGTTACGCCGATGGCTCGAACAAGCTGCCTCCAAATGAGGTGCATGGGTGGAGGAGCTCCCTAGCATCCTCTGTTCCATGCGTACAACCCCGAGTCAGGCAACGGGATGCACCCCCTTCTCCCTCGTGTACGGGGCCGAGGCGGTTCTTCCCCCAGACATTGGCTTCAGGTCACTACGGATCGAGCTCCTAGACGGAGCTACGACCACAACGTACCAAGCCAACGAGGCCAATCAGATACTGGAGGTCGACCTCGTCGAATAGGAATGCGACCGAGCGCTCCTCCGCCATGCCATCTACGAGCACGAAATGGCACGCGCATATAACCAGCGCGTCCGCGAGAGAGTTTTCCGCCTCAGGGACATTGTCATCAAGCGTGTAATCGACCCCCAAGTCCAGGGCAAGCTCTTCCCCAAGTGGGAAGGCCCCTACAAGATCTCAGCAGTCCTGGGCTCAGGGGCTTACAAGCTCTCCAATCTTCAAGAGCAGGAGCTGAAGCACACGTGGAACGTACACTTGCTTCACAAATTTTACGTCTAGCCTAAGGGCTCGTCCCCTCTGATGAGACCATGTACATCATGGTTATGACCAAGACGACATCAACATGGTGGTCACCAAGATGTCATCGTCCGCCACCTTGGCCAGGACGCGAAAGCTGGCAGCACGTACGTCGTCTGGATTTTGTGCTGTCGCCGCCACAAGTTCGGCCTCCACCTTGGCCACCTCCCCAAACACAAGACGTGCTCAAGAAAGGCGCCTCTACACCTCTAAGGTCGCACAAGCCACGTCGCTCCAAGGCCAGCCCACAAGTGAGCTCAATTCATCCGCGAGTCCGGTTCGGCCAATCTGCGCGTAGTCCAACTTCAAACGGACGTACAGGCACATAAGAAGTCCGTTTTCGACGTTCTTGGACTCTACGGACAAGAGAACGACGAGACCTTTCCAACGGATCCAGTCGCATGTCCAAATTCCTTACGAATCAACAGGAATCGTCAAAACAAATTTATGACCATAATCTGACGTGCGCTGCGACGCTCCACTTTGGGCCCAAGGCCCATGTACCCCTAGGGTTTCCTCCTCCACCCCATGGCCGCCCCATACAGTATTTATATGGCCGCCATGGCTGCCGTTTAGACTTGGGTTTTGCTTAGATCAATTCTGTCTTTGAACAGTGTCGCCGTTCATCGGTTTGTGAGACCCCAACTCGTGAGTTTCATCCTCAATTGCAAATTCAGTTGCATCTTTCTTGTTCTTGCTTGTGTTCTCGATTCACTGACAGGGATTAGCCTTCGTGGCGAGGTCAACCGGGCAGCGCACGGTTGATAACCAGAGGACGCGTGGTGCTGCGATTGCAGGGGTTTTGATCGTTCCGATCAAGAAGCCGGATCGTGTGTGTCTCGCGCCGCCTAATCGACTTATCCTCCACCTGACGGAAGTTCGGGCATCCCCGTTCCCATTAAGTGGTATCAGAGCAAGGTTACCGTCAGGTTCGCCTTTTCCCTTAGTTTGATTTAGTTCTGCGTTCACCCTAGAGTCCAGAAAATTGCCACACAAAAATATTTGCATCCATTGTCCAAGACTTTTGAGCCTTTGCATTGTTTCTTTACTGTTTTGCATTATTGAATTTTCGCCCATCGTCGTGGTTGCCGCTATCCGTGTCTAGTTTCTAGATCTAGTCTCGAGTCTGCATCCGCCGTTGAATCCGCCGCTTAGGGTTTGTGTTCTTGTCAAGAAAATATCAAAAAAACAAATAGTAGATCGGTTTTGATTGTATCCTCCATAACCTCAGGTCGAATTATACATATTCCCATTCATCCAATCCAAAAACCACTCGTCACAAAACCGAGCCCGATTCGAGTTCGCGTCCAATCTGTGACCCCTTCAGTAAAACGGGCATAACTTTCACATACGAACTCGGATTTCGATGTTCTTGGGCTCGTTGGAAAGCTGACAAAATTTCCTAGAGGAAAAGCCTTTGCTGTCAGCAATGGAACCACCCCCAAATTCGGCTTCTATCTATGAGATTTCGTGCCATCTTTGTTAGGGTTTTCAAGTTTAGATCTATTACGGTTTGGTTCTGTATTTTGGCCATAACTTCTTCACACGAACTCCGTTTTAGATGATCTTGGAAGTTCTGGAAAGCTTAAAAGATTCCCCACAACTTTACTTTTGGAACATATCACAAATTTGAAGATTGCATGGTGCATAATTGCTGCGCAAAGTTTCTGCTCTTGCGGCATAATTTTGTTGTGTTGGTAAAAAAAAAAGGCAAGTGCATAAAGAAAAGCCGCACAAAAAAAAAAAGAAAAGTAAAAAAAAAAAAGGGCCGCGCTGTTTGAATGAAAAAGTGAGCAAAGGAAAAAACTTCATCTTTCGTGTTGCATATTGGGGAACCACACCTTTCTTCAACCCGTTCGCTTCAGACTAGTCTAGGTCTAGGCCGGTCAAGCACGTTGATAGTTTGGGCTAATCTTGAATTTTGCATTACTTATATTGAAAAATTGCTATTCCTTTGCTACATATTTTTGGCCACCTACAGCTCCACAAATACATCCTTCTGATCAGCACAGGTTATTGACCCTTGCAATCGCTTCATCACGCCCTCACGGTGTCATGAACCAGCCACCGGTTGCACCGTCCCTCGCTGTGTTGGTAAGAACCGGGTAAGAACTTGGTAAGATTGCTTGAGAACGTGAGATCCCACCTAGTAGTTCATAGGGCTCATAATACTTGTGCTTGTTTTCCTTCTGTCCTTTTTCTGTGCTAACCATGGCAGGTGGCAAGAAGGGCAGGAACGAGGATGATGTTACCATCGAAGACTGTGTCCTTCATTCAGAGTTGTCGACCATGCTGGATGAGATAAAAACAATGTTCAAGCAGCATGCCACGACGACGAACAAGACCCTTGAGAGCATCGATCGACGAGTATCCACCCTCACCGAGAGGATGGATGCCGTCGAAAAACGCCCTCCCGCGACCATTGATGGAGATGCCTCCGTCAACAGCGGCGCCAACCACGGCAACAGCGACCACGATGAGGATGGTGATTTTGAGGAAGATGAAGATGAGCAGCAACGTGCCGCCAGGGAACGTGCTGCTCAACGAGACGGCCGTCTGCATGACCGTCTTCGCCGCAACCAGCACGGTATGGGAGGTAATAACCAGAACCACAATGATGATCCTTTCGCTAAGGTAAAATTCACCATCCCTTCCTTTTCTGGAGCTTATGATGCTGATGCTTACTTAGATTGGGAGATGACGGTCGAGCAGAAATTTAATTCCCATCTAGTTCCCGAGATTCATAGAGTTAGACAAGCCACTAGTGAATTTAAAGATTTTGCTATAATCTGGTGGAATGAACTAGTAAATGCCCGTTTACAACCTGATTCTTGGGCGAGATTAAAAGATGCTATGCGTAATAGATTTCTTCCTCCTTCCTACCAACGTGATATGCGCAAGAGATTGCAACGATTAGATCAAGGTAGTATGACTGTTCAGGAATATTACCAAGAGCTTCAAAAGGGTATGTTACGTTGTGGGGTAGTAGAGGAACCTGAGGATAAAATTGCTCGTTTTTACGGTGGTTTGCGTCCAGAAATTCAGGATATTGTTGATTATAAAGAATATACAACTGTCAATCGCTTGTTTCAACTTGCTATGTTAGCAGAGAAGGAGTTGCAGGGACGCCATTCTAAGAGCAGGAGCAACACCGGTAGCACCTTCACGCCCCGAATGACTACGGGACAAGCGAAGACAGTGCCTTCTTCCACCTTCCGACCAGCTGCACCGCCACCTTCGACGAGCACACGACCGGCATCGACGGCACCGCCCGCCCATGCCGCGGACAGCAGCAAGTCGACCCCGCCAACACCGGTCAAGAGCTCCTCCTCCGTCGCTTCCACGGGCCGTACATCGACGGGAATTCGCTGCCACAAGTGCCAAGGGATTGGCCACGTCAAGAAAGAGTGCCCCAGCCAGCGGGCATACATCGCCACAGACGACGGAGGTTACATCAGCGCCTCCGATGTTGAGGATGAGATCGACGACACCAGGGTGGACGACGACGAGGTTGATGATGATGCCACCTTTGGCGCCGAGGATACCGCTGCGTACAGGTCCATCATTGTCCAGCGTGTCCTTAGCGCACAAATGGAGCAAGCCGAGCAGCAGCAGCGCCACAACTTGTTCCAGATTTTCTTCGTCATCAACAACCGACGAGCGCGCGTAATCATTGACTCCGGCAGCTGCAACAACTTGGTGAGTACAGATTTGGTCAAGAAGCTTGGCTTGACCACATGCCCGCACCCACATCCATACCACATTCAGTGGCTGAATGATTCTGTCGCGCCCCGAAACTGGGACTACGACTACTCCTGTAGAGACCTAGCTCGCTGCAGCTAGTCCCATATATGCATAGCATACACATACCCTTGACTTCCCAGGATAAGTCAAGCACATGAGTATATCATATTGCAACAGAGTCACTTACAAAATATTTAAGCAGTGTGGCCTGCTGGCCTTAATATTACATAAAGAGGATTACAATGCCTTCACGGCATACATGGTTTAGCAAAATAACATCTACACAGCAGAAGGTAGGTGACCCACCCACAAAGAGAAGTGGACGGCAGAACAACACACATCAGGGAAATGACGGGACTGACGCTCCTCCGTCTGGATCCACGAAGTACTCCATGCCTTCATCTTGGTTGTAGAATGCTCCGTCTACTGAATTGTAAGTTGCAAGAGTGAGCACTTTCGTACTCAGCAAGTCATAGGTAAGAGTAGATACATATAGTAGAGATGATATGAACCTAGACTAGTCAAGAATTATGGATGTTTGTAAAATAATCTTTCTCTTTCCTGGCTCAACTCATGGCAGCACCTTTCTATAATATAATATCGTCATTCATGTTCACTAAATTATAGCACTACCGCGACATGTCAACACATGACCGCCCACGGCAGCACTCCTTATCATGACAACACATGTCATTTGGGTAATCTTGATTTAATATATTTTATTTAGAAAAAATAATACTTGTGTCACACCCCGTGGATTTAATCCACCGCGGCATACTCCTAAAACTCGGGAGCACGAAGTATTCGAATACATTTTTAACTCTGCAGAGAGGTACCATTTTACCCGCAAGATATTCCACTTTCAAGCCCATCCTGTCAGAATGATTGGACCCCTAACTCACTTCATACTGTGAGCGGCAAGGTGGAGATAACAGGAACTTTTGTTATGTTTCACTTACAATTCACCCCTGACCCTGCAGTTTTCTTCACACAAACCGCAGTTGTGGCGGGCTATACCCCCACCCATAAGCCTCTTCCCATTACTGGGTCAACGTGCTTGATCAAATCACATTCAGTGATACGTGGAGGAGCTGAACCCCGTGAGTTTAGTGTATTACTTTCCATCTCATGCAGGGGTTTCATGTACGATTCACATAAGTACTTGTTCAGGCCTGTCCCATACCAGGCTTGCGGTTAGTACGTTGTTCATGCCACTAGACGCACAACACAAGGTTCTAGTCCTTATATGCCAGTGACCAGACCATCCACAACCCTGCACCTTCAGTGCCTGCACATCCTTTGCAGTCTAGCACCTCCAGTGCTACCACCATTCCATACCATTTCCTGGTCACTGCTAGGGTTTTATTTCATGAATATAAGTATATAAATATATATATAGTTCATGGCCCAAAACTTGTTTATTTCACATTTCACAGATAACCAGTCCAGTACTGCCAATTCATAAATCCACCATTTCCAATCTTCTCATGCAATATTATCTATATTCAAGGTTATGTTATAGCAACTCTTAAAATATAGGTTCGAGATGACCAAGAATATGACTTGCCTTCCGCGTCGTAAAATACAGCAGCTGATGTCGGGTCAACAGTGAAGTCCTCGAACTGGGGCTCTTGATCTGCTCTCCAAGCCAACAAATAACCAATAATCACAATCTTTTCAATACATTATTATACTATATGCAATAATGCAAAGATGAAGTCTTGATGATTCTGAAATGATTAGGTTAGAAATTGATTAGGATTAGGTTAATTGATGAAGGTTTACAAGGTTCCAAATGTCTCGAAATATCAGAATGGTATCAAGGTTGCGACTGGTTCGCTCTAAAACAGCGAACGTCTTTAGGTCGACATTCGGTTCAAGGCATCGACATAGGGTCGATGGATGATAGAGGGGTTATCTCAACTTGTGGCAGTAGAATAAAATGTAGAGCACAACTCCACAAGTCTAAGGGACAAGGTTATTTCCAGTTTGCACAACTGGAAAGAGGTGAAAAGAGCTAATGCCACTGGCTGACATGCTCTGGCATTGATCTTGACATGGCCAGAAACTAGGGCATGCCATATCTTTTGATCTAGAGCTCCAAATGATGCACCACTTTGTCTGGGAGGTAGGCATTGATAACAGGAACAAATCATTCAACAGGATCCAAGGCTGAAAATGGCTGGAAAATGATGAAAACCAGCGAAGAAGTTGACTGGCCTAGAGTACCTGCAGCACAAACAGTGCAGCAACTAGGGCATAGCCATAACTCCTGTTCTAGGCCGAATTAGGGGTCGTGGTAGAAGACAAAGTTGCTCAAAATGGTCCAAAACATCTAGATGGCAAGGTGGTTCGAGTTGGAGTGGCTGAATTTAGAAGATATTGGCTGGAGGAAGGATGAACTCAATCCTGATTTGGGTATTTCTGTTCTAGAGCAATTGAACTCGAGTCCTTGCTTGAGGAGGGTCTCTGGGGCATAACAAAGCTAGGTGTGAAGTCAATTTAATTGGAAAATCACCACAGAAGCTTGACGGCGAGTCCCAGTTTGCATGCACGGTGAAAATTTGGGGTTTTCCAAGTTTTAGCAAAATTGGTGATTCTGGTTGCTTAGATGTGTTAAGCTAGGTTTACTGATCCTATTTGATCACTGGCTCGAGAGCTAAAAGGGCTTGGTTAGAGATTAATTGCTCGTCGGAGGTTTTTGGGGAAACTGGCGATCACCGGCGACAGAAGGTAAAAGAACTCGATTCCAAGCTTAGGTACACTCAAGAGGGGATGGGGAACTTACTGGGAGGCTTGGATTGCTGAGGGGAGCAACGGGTGAGGCTGGCACCGAGAGCTCCAAAAATGGCTCGCCGGGGAAGAAGATCTCACCGCGGAGCTGCGAGCTAGGTGGTTTCTGGCGCTGGGTGAAGATGCAACGGCTACAGGAGGCTTTATATAGGCACGGGCGAGGCAAGAGGGCCGACAATTTGGAGTGTTGCTGCCACGAGGTGACTTTGAAGCGACGGGACGGGGTGGTGATGGCGAGGCGACTGACGGCGCGGCGTTGCAGCTTTGCAGCTGGACGGTGCAGGTGCAGGCGACGAAGGCGACGGCGAGGAGACATCTAGCTTGAGCATGGCTGCGACGTGTCGAGCGTTCTCTGCGGTGCTGCGCTGCTGCAGCTAGCGCGCGTGCTGTGCGCGGGGAAAACTTGCAGCAATTTGCGCCGTTGAGGGCTTCCACGGTGGCGAACGGCGAAGGCACACATGGCGGCAGGGGCACAGGCGAAATCCACAGCGGAGTGAGCACGGCAGCTGGTCGAGATCGCGCACAGGAGGGTCTCTGGTCGTGCGCAACTGGTCGAACAGGGACTGGAAAAGAAGACTCGGGCTGATTTGAAATTTTGAAACTTGCTCCAGGGACTGATCTGCGAGGAAAAGTTTGAATAGGAAAAGGATCTGATTGCAAATCTGGAGATCTGGAGGGCTGATCTGAAATCTGATTTCAGGAATGAGTTGCATAAGATTAATGGAACTCATCTAGCCAAAGTTTGACAAGATCGGGCAAGATCTGGAGGGTTTCGACAAAAGTGGGGAAAACGACTTTAGGGTAAAACAGGGTAATTAGGGTTTCAAAAACGGCGAGGGTCAAAACTTAGGTTTAGGGCAGGATTTGGAAATTCTTCCAGAAGGGAAAAATGTTTAGAATAATGAATGGGAGATACTCACTGAATCAGATCAAAGTTTGGAGGTGATTTGCAACATTTTGCCTTTTCAGGCTTCTGGAAAATCTGAAAAAGGACTTATTCGCAGTAAAATTTGGACCTTCCCGCGAAAAGTGTTCAGATGAATTAATCTGGTTCCCAACTTTTTGGAGTTAGTTGAGGATATACCTAGGAACATATTCCAAAAGATACATGAGTCTGGATAGGGTTAAATCAAGATAACTCAATTATCTGGAAACTGGGGTACTTAGGGTAAATCTGGATTTCTTGTTTTCGAAAACAGAAAGAGACTTAGATACTGGGAGTTAGGGTTAGAATTCAATCTGGCTCCTGAAGACTTTTAGGTTTAGGTTAACTGATAGATCAGATCTGGCAAGTCAGATCTTGGCTTGGGGTCACAGGATAGATTTTGGAGATTTAGGGCTAGAACAGAATAAAGCTGGGGCTGATTTAGCTGATCTAGAAGAGACATATGCATGCATGACTTTTAAGAAAGAAACTTTTCACCCCAAAACTCAAGATGTTACAGATTCCGGCAGAGCTAAGGTAACACAAACAGTTCGGGCTCATTTTTCCATTGGTTCCTATTCTGATTTTGCTGATTGTGATGTGGTGCCGATGAAAGCTTGCTCTCTTTTATTGGGTCGCCCATGGGAATATGACACTGATGCACTTCACCACGGTAGAAGTAATAAATACACTTTTATGCATAAGGGAAAGAAAATTACACTTCTACCTTTGACCCCCGCTGAAATTGTTAAATCCGATAGGGAGCGGCTTGCTAATGATAAGAAAACCATTAATGAAAAATCTGAAATTCAGCATGTAGCCAACCAAATTAAATTGAGGAATCCTGTCTTGCTTGCTACAAAATCTGATCTTGCTGCAATTAATGAAAATGCCACTAATCATGTCTTGCCATGTCACTCTAATTCAATTTTCAAGGTATATGATAGTTTTCAAGAAAGGGAGTATATAAATGTTAATGGTTCTGTGTCTAATGATTTGATTATCAAAGATATGCATATTGCTGTGCTCTCTGTTGGTGCTAACATTTTGCAGAAAAACACAATGGAGTCGAGGACGACTCCACATCAAGAAAGGGAGAATGATGAGACAATGTACATCATGGTTATGACCAAGACGACATCAACATGGTGGTCATCAAGATGTCATCGTCCGCCACCTTGGCCAGGACGCGAAAGTTGGCAGCACGTACGTCGTCTGGATTTTGTGCTGTCGCCGCCACAAGTTCGGCCTCCACCTTGGCCACCTCCCCAAACACAAGACGTGCTCAAGAAAGGCGCCTCTACACCTCTAAGGTCGCACAAGCCACGTCGCTCCAAGGCCAGCCCACAAGTGAGCTCAATTCATCCGCGAGTCCGGTTCGGCCAATCTGCGCATAGTCCAACTTCAAACGGACGTACAGGCCACATACGAAGTCCGTTTTCGACGTTCTTGGACTCTACGGACAATAGAACGACGAGTGCTTTCCAACGGATCCAGTCCCATGTCCAAATTCCTTACAGATCAACAGGAATCGTCAAAACAAGATTACGACCAGAATCTGACGTGCGCTACGATGCTCCACTTTGGGCCCAAGGCCCATGTACCCCTAGGGTTTCCTCCTCCACTCCATGGCCGCCCCATACAGTATATATATGGCTGCCATGGCTGCCGTTTAGACTTGGGTTTTGCTTAGATCAATTCTGTCTTTGAACAGTGTCGCCGTTCATCGGTTTGTGAGACCCCAACTCGTGAGTTTCATCCTCAATTGCAAATTCAGTTGCATCTTTCTTGTTCTTGCTTGTGTTCTCGATTCACTGGCAGGGATTAGCCTTCGTGGCGAGGTCAACCGGGCAGCGCACGATTGATAACCGAAGGACGCGTGGTGCTGCGATTGCAGGGGTGTTGATCGTGCCGATCAAGAAGCCGGATCGTGTGTGTCTCGCGCCGCATAATCGACTTATCCTCCACCTGACGGAAGTTCGGGCATCCCCGTTCCCATTACCCTCCCCCGGAGCAATTACGCTGGAGGGGAGGGAGACATTGTACTTACCGTTCCCTCCCCCATCGCGGTCTCGTCGGGGGAGGTGTTGTACCTCAACTCCTTATTAATACAACTGGTTTTTCCTCAGCTTGGGTTCACTGCAGGTCCCTACATTATCGTCTCTCACGGTGATGCCCTCCCAATGAGGATGCCCTCTTAGTGAGGATGCCCACTCCGTGAGTAGGTGGGCTATCACGACCCAAAAAGTCCCTACAACAGGAGTCCCACTCCAGTAGGGTGGCTTATGATCACCCCTTGTGGACTGAGGGTGTATGCGGCAACCCGGTCCTCAAGGACCGTGGTAACGAGTCAATTTGAGAGTCCAGTCCCCCCTCAAACACTCAGACCCGTCATCGTGCACATCCTCCTACGGGAGTCACTTTTCTCCTCAGTGAGACGGAATTCTCAGATAGTCTTTCTCCTGGAAATTTTATTGCCGACCCCCCGTTCTCACGGCGACCGGGAAATTTCTCACCATGACCTTTGGAAAATTTTTGGGGAATTTTCGCCCTTCACCTCCACAGCGCAGGGAGCTAAGCTTCGGCCCACTATGGAGGGGTGGTAACTTGTGCCCAACTTGTGCCCGGGGATCGCCCTGTTCTGGACCATCATTTGAGAATTCACAAAAGTAAACAAGAAAACTTAGCTTTATTGAAATATCTAACCGGAGGACACCTTCCCCCTCCGGTGGGCATCTATACATTAAACGAAAGATATAACCCAGAAAGCTCCACCTAATAATCCCAGAGTCCCTCCGATAGCTCCAGGGCCAGGTCTTGATACAAGCTTCGTATACGCCGCTGGGCCTCTCGGAGAAGGTCTTCGGGCCAATATTCGCAGCCCGCCGGTGGAAGTATTTGAAGCGGTGGAACCCTCCGGGACCCTGGTCGCGGAGGGGATAATTCAGCACAGTGGTTGTCGAAGTTGTCTAGGTGCCACTCCGGGAGCCACCACAGCCTAATCGGCTCCCGGGAAACAGCCCTACCGTGTCCCCTGAGAAAAGACTTAGCAAAATGAAGGCGGCTTGGGCATCCCCCGGGTGGCACCCGCTAGAGTCTGGAGGCCCCACCTTCGGGGAGGCTCCCCGCAACATCGGGGCGTCCCTAAGGTTGCGCTAGTTGGGGGCAATCTCCATGCAGCCAACTCCAGGCAAGTTCATGATTGCCCGGGGACAGTGGCCCCCTTTTAGGCTCCTGGGATCGTGCCTCCGGGGCATGTCCCGGGTGCCGCCATGGGCTCCCAGGACCGTGCCTCCGGGGCATGTCCCGGGCGCCGCCATTTGGCCCCCGGGACCTTGCCCCCCGGGCGGGTCCCGGGCGCCGCCATTCGCCCGGGGACAGTGGCCTCCGGTGCCTGTCCCGGGCGCCGCCTTTTAGGCTCCCAGGACCATGCCCCCGGGGCATGTCCCGGGCGCCGCCATTTGCCCGGGGACAGTGGCCTCCGGTGCCTGCCCTGGGCGTCGCCTTTTAGGCTCCCAGGACCATGCCCCCGGCGCATGTCCCGGGCGCCGCCATTTGCCCGGCGACAGTCGCCTCCAGTGCCTGCCCCGGGCGTCGCCTTTTAGGCTCCCAGGACCATGCCCCCGGGGCATGTCCCGGGCGCCGCCATTTGCCCGGGGACAGTCGCCTCCGGTGCCTGCCCCGGGCGCCGCCTTTTGGCTCCCGGGACGATGCCTCCGGGGCATGTCCCGGGCGCCGCCTTTTGGCACCCGGGACCCTGCCCCCCGGGCGGGTCTCGGGCGCCGCCATTTGCCCGGGGACAGTGGCCTCCGTTGCCTATCCCGGGCGCCACCTTTTACCCGGGGACAGTGGCCTCCGTTGCCTGCCCCGGGCGCCGCCTTTTACCCGGGGACAGTGGCCTCCGGTGCCTGCCCCGGGCGCCGCCTTTTGGCTCCCGGGACGATGCCTCCGGGGCATGTCCCGGGCGCCGCCTTTTGGCTCCCGGGACCCTGCCCCCAGGGCGGGTCTCGGGCGCCGCCATTTGCCCGGGGACAGTGGCCCCCGGTGCCTGCCCCAGGCGCCGCCTTTCGACCCCCGGGACGGTGCCTCCGGGGCATGTCCCGGGCGCCGCCTTTTAGGCTCCCGGGACCCTACCCTCCGGAAAGGGTCCCGGACGTCATCGCCCTTCTAAAAGGTAAAATCCCTGTTTGTTTATCACGTGCAGGTCACGCGAGGGACGCCTCGGGAATCAGCGACCACCTGTCAAGCATCCAAGACGTTTGACCGGAAGAAGGACGGTCCTACCCTTCAATCCGACGGTGGCTTCCGGGGTAGTTTAGGCTTTTTGCTTCTTTTTGAGGCCATAAATAGCCCTTGTACCCCTCTGTTGTAAAGGATCAGCTCATTATTTTTTGGAATAGGTAAACTCACAGACGTGCTCCGGAAGCCTCTCCCCCGGAGAGAGCCTCCCCAGCCGGCTCCGGTCGGGAGCGCGTCAACAGGACTAGGGCCCCCACCGGGACCCGAACCTGTATAAATCCACGTGTCAATTCTTGTGTTTGTCCGGCGGGGGAGGAACGGTCACCCGGTCAACCCGCGCTGCGTAATCTCCGCTAGGATCGTAGGTGGTCAGGATACTCCTCTTGGTCCTTGACTGACATCCGATATGGTGTTCTTGATACGGTGCTGTAACACCCCTGTTTCTGCCAAACCCTAAAATAGCCAAAATCCACATCTTGACCCCAAACCCTAATCTGCTTCAGCCATTCCCTTCTAATTGTTGTTCAGAACATTTTTCCCTTCGGGATCATCTCCAAAATCCCATCCTAAAGCTGAATTTTAACCCTCGCCATTTTGAAACCCTAATTACCCTAATTTTACCCTAAACTATTTTCCCCAATTTTGTCGAAACCCTTCAGATCTTGCCTGATCTTACCAAACTTTGGCCGGATAAGTTCTAATAATCTTTTGCAACTTAGCTGCGAAATCAGATTTCAGATCGGACCCTCAGATCTCCAGATTTGCAATCAAGTCCATTTTCCTATTCAAACTTTCCTCACAGAACAGCCCCTGGAACAAGTTTCAGAATTACAGAACAGCCCAAATATTCTTTTCAGGTCCATTCGACCAGCACCTGGTCGTGGCCTACGACCAGCGCGTGTCGCCGTTGCCGCGCCATGGATTTCGCCGTGCTTGCTCGCCACCGGCCACCGCTTCTTGTCGCCTGCGTTGTGGACAACTGAGCCACCCCGTGCGTACGTGCCAGCACAGTGCGTCGCCTTGCCCAGCGGTTAAACGGCCGTACTCCAATAGCGTTTCGCGCGCGCTCCCGTTGCTGTGGCATTTGCATGCGCGTACGTGTCGTTGCCGGAGCTACGCTGTCGCCTCCACATCTGCGCCGTCCCGGACGAAGTTCCAATGCAACTGGCAAAGCTGCAGCACCGCCTGAACGCGATCGCATCGCCGTCGCCGTCGTTGCGCCTGCGCCCGACAAACTTCTCCCCGGCGCAAGCAACCACTGTCGCTTAAACCCTCGCAAGCTCCGCCCTTGGACCTATTTAAACCCTCCCAGTACTTTGAGAGCCTCAAACCTCCAGAAAATCGGCTAAGTCCCAAACCTCGCCGTTTTCGCTTTCTTCTCCGGCGAGCCAGTGAGTGAGCTCACGGTGCTAGCCCTTTCCACAGCCCCTCTCTTCGATCCAAGTTCACCAGTGAGTTCCCCTCGTTCCCCTCTCTGTGTCATAGCAGCCAATTGCACCAGATCGATCCTCATCGCCGGTGATCGCCGGAAAACCAGAAAACCCCTGTTCCCTCAATGCTAACCATTTCATCCCGAATTAGCTCTCGTCCCAGTAGTAGAAATTGATCCTTAGCCATTTCCTAGCAAGCCTGTTGAATCAGGATCCCCAATTAAGCTCAAATCGAAGAAATCCCAAACTGGAACCTCAGCCGTTCGCCGGACCTCGTCGCTGAGCCCCTCCGGCCGATCTCCAATGAAATTAACCCCTCCAGTAGCCTCCTCATACCCCACAGATCATCCCCAAGCTTGGAATTGAGCTCATTCGCCCTGAATCAAAAGTCCCCGAGCTCCAGTGTCGTCTTCTCCAGCGCCGGTCGCCGGAATTATTTCCCGGCCTATCTAGCCCCTGAGACCTTGTCCCTTAGATAGATTCCAGTACCCTGAGCAATATTGTCCACTAGCTCGATCCCTGAATCGACCTGAATCAAAAATTATTCCAATGCCAAGATCACTGTCCAGTAGCTCAGTTCATGTCCAGGCCACCGTGTTTTCTCGCCGGATTTGGCCACCCTCCGGCCATTTCCAGCCCTTGTGCCTGTTGAGTATATTGTTCTTGTTAGTAATGCCTACCTCCCAGACAAAGTGGTGCATCAATTGGAGCCCTGGATCAAAAGTTAAGCCATGCCCTAGTTTCTGGCCATGTCCAGCACTATGTCAGTGCATGTCAGCCACTGGCATTAGCCTTGTTTGACCCCTTCTGGTTGAGCAATTGAAATGCCACCTTGTCCTTTAGATTCCTGGAGTTGTGTTCTACATCTTTCCCTTCTATCACTTCTCCAGAAAACCATCCTAAGACTAGTTTGAAGTTACGCCAAAGCCATGAACCGAATGTCGACCCTTCGACGTTCAATCCTTTTTAGCCGTTTCTTCGACCAGAACCCTTGTGACCTTGCCCTAACCTTTTCCCCTGCATGCATGACTTATTTACTTAATAATTTCTATGGAAACTATTTTCTGTATGCTTATGTGGTATGTGTTTGTGTGTTGGTTGATTGCCGCAGAGTCAGAAGCTGAAGGAACGGAAGAAGGCTTTGAAGATCCATCTGAGTATTTAGACCCAACGTCGCAAGGCAAGCCTCATTCCTTTGATCATGTCTCACCTAATATTTTCATATGAAGTATATTCACTGTTTCTTACTATGCATGATTATTTGAAGTACAAGTTATGTTTGAATGACATGAATAGATATCACCTAATGGATCATGAAACCCCTTTTTGCTATTGAACCATTATATATATGCTTTTGTCACCCTAGGACTCATATACTGAATATCCACATTAAACTTGAAATGGTCAAATACATGAGAAGTTTTAATGAAAACCGTTTTGTCAAGAAAACTGATAAAAGGGATCAGTAGTGGGGATTGGTTTGTATGGAGAGGGTGCGGTGCGCACCAGGGTATGTGAATGCTCCTCACTATTGGTTCATAAGGACAAGAACCTTGTGCTGTGTCTCTATACGAATTGTAAACGTACCAACCACTTGGCTGGTATGGGACAGGCACAACTTAGTAGCTTTTTGGTATTAGCAGTTCCCTGCATGGTTTGACGATCTGGTTTCTCGCGTGGAAACTGGAAGGCCAAGGTTCGGCCATGAGTGATGTGAGTCAGAAAAATGATGAGAGGAAAAGGCGTAAAAGAAGGAAGGCGCCCTAGACCTGATTAAGCCGTCAGCGGTTGTAATCTTAAATGGTCGTATGTCTCGCGTGGACATAGGCCAAGGCTATGTGTCCTGAGGGAACATAGACCAGAAAGGCTAGGAAGTAAGGCAGTGGGGAAGACCCACAACGGTACTTGAGACTTAACTGTCTATTTACCGGGCGGGGATACTGTTAATACTGAACTGCAAAAGCGTTGTGTGATCTCGGCCTTGTCACATGTCTATAAGTCACATGGAGCTTGAGCACCAAGAAGAGGAAAGAGCCTTTCCAGACGATTTGAGCTTCTAGGAGGGTCATGAGCCAAGTTGAGTCCGATGTGGAGGAAGCCCTTCCAGAGCCGTTGCAAAAGGAAGTGAAGACCCTTGTGGTTGCTTTTTGTGTTGTTTTTCTGTGTTCAGTACTTCGATACCGATTCTTGATTTTGAAAAACTCTCTACTTTTGTATCAGCTTTAATTAGTGCCATCCTTGGCATTATGATATTGTAATAGTGGTCCTCGTGACCTTGTACTTGCTTTATCTACCAGCTTTATTATTTAAAGTGAATCCTGTTGTTGTGAGCTTGTGATGTACCTTTCTGTGCGCAATCTACCTGGGCGGTTGCCAAGGTGACCCTCAAATGGGGGTCTCACAACAGTGGCCTCCGGTGCCTGCCCCGGGCGCCGCCTTTTAGGCTCCCAGGACCATGCCCCCGGGGCATGTCCCGGGCGCCGCCATTTGCCCGGGGACAGTGGCCTCCGGTGCCTGCCCCGGGCGCCGCCTTTTACCCGGGGACAGTGGCCTCCGTTGCCTGCCCTGGGCGCCGCCTTTAACCCGGGGACAGTGACCTCCGGTGCCTGCCCCGGGCACCGCCTTTTGGCTCCCGGGACGATGCCTCCGGGGCATGTCCCGGGCGCCGCCTTTTGGCTCCCGGGACCCTGCCCCCCGGGCGGGTCTCGGGCGCCGCCATTTGCCCGGGGACAGTGGCCTCCGTTGCCTGCCACGGGCGCCGCCTTTTACCCGGGGACAGTGGCCTCCGTTGCCTGCCCAGGGCGCCGCCTTTTACCCGGGGACAGTGGCCTCCGGTGCCTGCCCCGGGCGCCGCTTTTTGGCTCCCGGGACGATGCCTCCGGGGCATGTCCCGGGCGCCGCCTTTTGGCTCCCGGGACCCTGCCCCCCCCGCGGGTCTCGGGCGCCGCCATTTGCCCGGGGACAGTGGCCCCCGGTGCCTGCCCCAGGCGCCGCCTTTCGACCCCCGGGACGGTGCCTCCGGGGCATGTCCCGGGCGCCGCCTTTTAGGCTCCCAGGACCCTGCCCTCCGGAAAGGGTCCCGGACGTCATCGCCCTTCTAAAAGGTAAAATCCCTGTTTGTTTATGACGTGCAGGTCACGCGAGGGACGCCTCGGGAATCAGCGACCACCTGTCAAGCATCCAAGACGTTTGACCGGAAGAAGGACGGTCCTACCCTTCAATCCGACGGTGGCTTCCGGGGTAGTTTAGGCTTTTTGCTTCTTTTTGAGCCTATAAATAGCCCTTGTACCCCTCTGTTGTAAAGGATCAGCTCATTATTTTTTGGAATAGCTAAACTCACAGACGTGCTACGGAAGCCTCTCCCCCGGAGAGAGCCTCCCCAGCCGGCTCCGGTCGGGAGCGCGTCAACAGGACTAGGGCCCCCACCGGGACCCGAACCTGTATAAATCCACGTGTCAATTCTTGTGTTTGTCCGGCGGGGGAGGACCGGTCACCCGGTCAACCCGCGCTGCGTAATCTCCGCTAGGATCGTCTTCAAAACCTGCCGGGGTATTCTTATTACCACGACAGCACTCAAACCTGGGGGGCTCTCTCCACGGAGTAACCTCCCGGGACACCTGGTGAATTCAATTCAAGATACTTAGCAAAAAAATGCATTCTACTGCATCAAAATACTTTTTCGTGCAAGTCTCCGTGGCTTCTTCAAAGGAGCTACCAGGAGCAAAAAATCCTAAAACAAAAAAGGGACCTATCTAAAGGCCCGGGGGGAGGCTCATCCTTGTTCACTGGCGTCCTCCCCATGGGAGGCCTCTGCTGGAGCCGTAGTGTCCGCCCTCGGAGGGGCCGACGCCGGGAATCGCACCCGAACAATCCAATCGTAGAAGCCACCAGCGAGCTGCTCCAGTTCTTGCCGGAATGGCTTGAAAAACTTGTGAAAGCTCCGGGGGATCCGGCCCCCGATCGCCCGGGCGCCAACCCCCCTGTGTTCCACAAGCCCCGCTGCGGCAGCTACCACCGGGGTCACCCAGCCCCATGCTCGAGCATCGGCGGCCTACGGGATCACAAAGACTTGTGCATTAAGAAAACACATAGCCTCTGCGAGCGTCGCCTCAGAGCTGCCCCCCGAGCCAAGGCTCACCCCAAGCCCTTCGAGGGCCAAGCGGACGGAGCGACCCACGTCCGTCACCGCCCGGGCACTGGAGCCCTCGAGCTCCCGGAGGGCATCCTCCTTAGCCCTCGCCTCCCTCCGGAGTCGGTCGTTGGCGTTCTCGGAGGCGTGGAGTTGGGCCCGGACTCGGGCCAACTCCTGGAGCGCATCGTCCCAGTCCTCCAAAATGGCGGCGGCCTTCCCCTTTGCCTCGTTCAGCGCCTTGTCGATGCACGCCTCAATACCCTAGGCGAGGACCGCCCCTACGAACACGAAGATTAGTCAAAGCCCGAGAGTTGGTAGAATCCTAGAAAAAATGAACCACCAGTTCGAGAATGAACCTGGATGTGGAGCGACTGCAGCTCCCTTGCGAGACGTAATCCTGCACCTTTCGGGTCTGGAGCCCCTCCGCGAACCGGAAGACCTCCCCCACGGACAGCAGGGGGGTCTCCTTCCCAACAGCTTCGGACCCATCAGCACCGGCAGGCCCCTTCACGAAGGTCGCAGGGGTGATGTGGACCGGAGTGGCTGCGGACGGAGTCCTCACCGCCGAGGAGGTGGCTGAAGAAGAAGTCGATGAGCTCTCCTAGGGTGTTCCCCCCGGGACCTCCGTCACCGCGGGGACCTCATCGACCGAGGGGCTCCCCCCTCATCTATCGGCCATTCGACGCGCAGAGAGGAAGCCTCCGCGAAATGAACATCTGGTCTCTCCGGCTCTGGTGGCACTGGTGCCGCTGAGAGCGCGATCGCCGGAGGCGGCGTGGGGGCGTAGTCCGCCGAGTGGGATTGATCCGGGAGGATCTCCAAGTCCTGATCGCATGCGACTTCGCGACCAAGTCCTGATTGCATACGGCTTCACGACCTTAACCGTGTTCGGAAAGGATTCGCAAACATGGACGGGTCCGCGAACATGGATGGGTCCGCGAACATGGATTGGTCCACGACTAGGAAAAGGAATTCGTTCCCTGTTCGGAATTGCAATCCAATCCGAATGTGTATAACTAAGCTTATCTGTTTAGGATTAGTTAGATGAGTATAATACGTTTAGGTTATTGAGTCTAATACGTACTCATACGATTGGATTATAAATACCTTGTAATAGGTCTAGTTTAGATCATCGAAGAGTCATAGAACTTATTTGAGTTTTAGACACTTATAGTTCCTTCGACATAGACAAGTGTGTCTAACGTTCGACGTGTAAGCCCTCTTTGAAATAAAGAGTTGTGCAATTACTTTGGGTTTCGGGTATAAGATTCTGTTATTCCGCATATTAGAATTTGGGCGAGCCTAGTGCGAAAACCAAGGCTAGGTCTCAAACGGATCAAGTTGGTATCAGAGCAACTTTCCTATCCTGTGGATGGTGAAGACTCGCCAGGGTTATAAAACCTCCGACGAAACTCCAGGCGATCAATTGACGGTTCCTACAGCCGCGTCTCCGACAATGTCTGATGATACCTCCGTTCAAGCTAACCTAGCCGAACAAGTGGCTAAGCTCTCCACCGACATGGAAGCCGTGCTTGCTTGGATTAAGCAGCAGGCCATGATTGTACCTCCTGAAGTAGGGAAGGGTATGGGTGCGAAGACTGGTGAAGACTTGCGCAGGGCAGACGAAGATGAAGACGAAGGCAACCACAAGACCGAGGACCTCGCCAACACCTCCTTAGCTGTCGGATCTTTTAAGGTCGACGCTAAGATTGATATACCCATATATGATGGGGTGATCGATGCCGAGAAGCTGGATTCTTGGATCGATCAACTTGAGACCTACTTTGACCTGAAAGGGTTCAGTAGCGCTCAAAAGGTCAAATTTGCACCTTTGAAGATGAAGGACCACGCCAAGACATGGTGGAAGGCCCTTGCCGCCAGTGGTGAAGCTGACGACCTTGCGTGGGTCAATTCAAATGACTTCTGCGACAAGAATTCTATCCGATGGGTTACCTTGAGGAGAGATGGGAGCGTTGGCACAGATTGTACCAACGGCGCGACCAGACCGTCCAAGACTATACAACAGAGTTTCGGCGACAAGCAATGGTCATTGGCATCTCACTATCCGACCCTCAGGTATTTTGGAAGTACACATCTGGACTTCAGAAATTGATTAGTACTGAGCTAAGTCTGTTCGGCGTCCAAGACATCGCGACCGCAAGCACAACTGCTATGGCGATCGAGAAGAAGAATAAATCCCGCAGCGACAAAAGCACGAAGGAAAGTGCGACATCGACAAAGAAAAAGCTGAGTCCGAAGAAGAACGCTTCCAAATCGGGCACGGGTGCCTTTTGCGAACATTGTCAAGTCGCGGGACATACCAAGGACAAATGCTACAAGCTTCATCTTGAACTTGGTTAACGAGGCGGATACGACCTTGTCTCTGATGGCAATGCCGAAGGAGAAGGGTTCGGATCCACCAAACGACCATCACCCAACAGAGGACTTGTTCACCATCAACGTCCAGGTGAAGCACGAAGTGGTCGCAGCAATATTTGATCCGGGAAGTCAGAAGAATCTGGTCTCCGCTGGACTGGTTCGGTGACTTGGTTTGAAGACAACCACACACCCACGACCATATCCGCTGGGTTGGTTTACATCCGACGTGAATCAACAGATTACGAGTCAGTGTGTGTTGAAATTTGCGATCTCTGCACGATATGTCGATGAGGTGCAATGCGATGTTGTCCCTATCGATATCTGTCAGGTGATATTTGGGAGTCCGTATCTGTATGATCGAGACGCTCATTTCCATCGGCGAGCGCAAGAGTACGACCTCACCAAAGATGGAGTTAAGTTCGTGATCAGTAGAGACGTCCACGTCAACACTTCGAACTTGATTACTGCAAATCAAGCCAAACGGATTGTTAATGCATGTCACAAGTATGTGCTTGTCATGATTCGATCCATTGGTCAAAGTGGGGGTACTCGAGTAGCATTGTCGTTGGCGTGTCGAGAGAATTCTGGTCTTTTTTCGGGACTGCAGGAGAAATACAGTGATCTGTTCGAGACTACCCAGGGTCGTCCGCCGAAACGTCCAGTCGAGCACGAAATTCAGCTTGTGTCCGATGCGACACTGCCCAATTTGAGTATGTATCGCAACTCAGTATTGGAGAATGAAGAGATCAAGAGACAACTTGGTGAGTTGCTGAACGATGGTGTCATTCAACTAAGTAGTTCACCTTGTGGATCTCCTGTGGTGTTAGTACCAAAGAAAGATGGGACTTGGCGTATGTGCATCGACTATCGAGCACTGAACAAGATTACCATCAAGAACCGGTATCCCCTTCCCCGTATTGACAACCTGTTAGACCAATTGAAGTATGCTGTTGTCTTCTCCAAATTGGATCTTAAGTCAGGATATCATCAAGTCAGCATCCGAGAGGAGGATACGTGGAAGACCGCGTTCAAAACACGACAAGGTCTGTTTGAATGGCTGGTCATGCCGTTTGGTCTCTGCAACACCCCGGCAACCTTCATGCGTCTTATGAATGACGTATTCGACAGTTCATCAACGACTTTGTGATCGTTTACCTCGACGACATACTAGTTTATAGTCAATCGTGGGATGAGTACCTCATTCATCTCCAAAAGGTGTTCGATCAGCTTCGGCAACATCGACTTCGCCTCAACCGTAAGAAGTGCGAGTTCGGCCAGCAAACTCTACTTTACCTTGGATTCCTGGTCGGCAACGGTACGTTGCGAATCGACCCAGATAAGGTAAAAGTGATTCGTGAATGGCCGCGACCGCGAACAGTTACAGATGTGCGTAGTTTTGTGGGAGCATGCCAATATCTTCGGAAGTTCATCTGACACTTCTCGATTGTGGCTTCTCCATTGCATGTGTTAACCAGGATCTATCAGAAGTTCGAGTGGACAGGGAAACATGAGGACACGTTTCTCTTGCTGAAAAGGAAGATCAGCGAGGTGCCTGTGTTAGCTTTGCCGTATCTCCAGAAACCGTTCGAGCTAGAAACTGATGCTTCAGGTTATGCAATGGGCGCAGTGCTCATGCAAGAAGGTCGACCAGTGGCATATCACTCCGAGTTATTCCAGGGAGCCCAGAAGAACTACCCAACTTATGATAAGGAGTTATGTGCACTGCATCAGGCCGTGAAACATTGGCGGTGTTATCTCTTGGGGAAAGAGACAGTTGTCCACACCGACCATCAACCATTGCAATATTTGCAAACTCAGTCCAAGCTACAGCAAGCTCGGCACAAGAAATGGATGTCGTATCTGCAGCAGTTTGATCTGGTGATTAAGTACAAGAAGGGCGTACACAACAAATTGGCGGATATGTCGTCGCGACCACCAGTTACGACCCTCTGTTTATCAGTGTTCATGCGGATCGAGCCCTCATGTCATGATGACTATGTCACTATGTACAGTGAAGACCTTGATTTTCAAACAGCATTGACTGAGGTCGAAACAGGGAACCCTACGGAGTTCATTCGTCGAGAAGGACTCTTGTACAAGGGCAATTTACTTTGCATACCTCGTGGAGCACCTCGAACTCAATGGATGCGAGAAGCGCACACATCGAAGGTAGCTGGTCACTTTGGGGTTACAAAGACGTTGCAAAATCTTCACCGACATGTGTTCTGGCCGCGTATGTAGCAAGATGTGGCTAGGTTTGTTCGAGGCTGCGGTCTCTGCAGCATCTCGAAACCGGCAAACCAAAAATAAGGTTTGTACACTCCTTTGCCGGTTCCATCACGACCATGGGAGAGCATATCGATGGATTTCTTGGGAGGATTGCCTAAGACCCGATGTGGCAACGACTATCTATTCGTGGTCGTTGATCGGTTCTCCAAAAAGATTGTTCTTATACCTTGTCGGAAGATTATCACGGGAGAAGAGGCAGCTCGGGTATTCTTTCAACACGTTTGGACACACTTCGGACTGCCAACTTCTATTGTGTCTGATCGCGATACACGGTTCCTTAGTCACTTTTGGCGATCGCTCTGGACGATGATGGACACCACGCTAAAGAGGAGTACTGCTTTTCATCCGCAAATTGATGGTCAAACCGAGGTGGTAAATCGCACAGTCGTTCATCTCTTGAGAGGATATAACTCGAAGCACCCGAAGACCTGGGATGAAAGCATACCATACCTGCAGTTTGCTTTTAATCGAGCAGTGCATGGTTCGACTGGAAAGTCCCCGTTTGAGGTTTGTTTAGGGTTTCTACCACAGAGTCCATTCGACATGGAGTTTGTGATCCCCACCTCAGCACAGAACAGCAAGGAACCATTTGATCAGGATCGAGCACAAAAGTTCCTGAAAGGTATTCAATGACTCCATCGTGTGGTTGAACAGAACTTGCTGAAAGCCCAACTCAAGTACGAGGCGCGACATGATCGGCACCGAGTTGATGCGCAATTTCAAGAAGGTGATATGGTATGGTTACATCTGAGTAAGGAGAGACTTAAAGGTGAAGGTAAGAAACTCAAACCCATTCGTTATGGTCCTTTTCGGATTTTGCGGAAAGTGGGTAATAATGCTTGTCAGCTCGAGTTACCTCCATACATGGATATCTATTCGGTTATTAATGTTGAGCACCTCAAACTCTTTGATCCTTCAATGCTGGATGATGAGCCAGATACTATAGTACCATCTGTTGAAGACTTGGTCTATCAACGAGACAAACCTCTACGTGAAGATGTGATTCTGGAAAAGAATGTGACTACCACCCGCAGTGGCACCAAGGAGACTTTTCGAATCGGTCGGAAAGATCAACGAGCACGTGCAGCAAAGTGGTACACCAAAGAAGATGGACAAGCCCAATTTCCACATCTCCAGTTTGATCGAGAGGTCGCAACAGGGGTTGGCTCCTTCTCAACAAGGGAGTCATGATCCGGGAGGATCTCCAAGTCCAGATCGCATGCGGCTTCGCGACCAAGTCCTGATCGCATATGGCTTCGCGACCTTAACCGTGTTCGAAAAGGATTCGTGAACATGGATAGGTCCGCGAACATGGATGGGTCCGCGAACATAGATTGGTCCGCGACCAGGAAAAGGAATTCGTTCCCTGTTCGGAATTTCAATCCGATCCGAATGTGTATAATTAAGCTTATCTGTTTAGGATTAGTTAGATGAGTATAATACGTTTAGGTTATTGAGTCTGATACGTACTCATACGATTGGACTATAAATACCATGTAATAGGTCTAGTTTAGATCATCGAAGAGTCATAGAACTTATTTGAGTTTTAGACACTTATAGTTCCTTCGACGTAGACAAGTGTGTCTAACGTTCGACATGTAAGCCCTCTTTGAAATAAAGAGTTGTGCAATTACTTTGGGTTTCGGGTATAAGATTCCGTTATTCCGCATATTAGAATTTGGGCGAGCCTAGTGCGAAAACCAAAGCTAGGTCTCAAACGGATCAGGGATGCCCCCCTCGTGTAACACCTGGTTTTGGGGGTGAAAAGTTTTTGCATAAAATCCTGCATGCATGTATCTTTTGGAATATGTTCCTAGGTTTACCCTCAACTTACTCCAAAAATTTGGGAACCAGATTGTTTCATCTAAACACTTTTCGCAGTTTAGTCCAAATTTTACTGCGAATAAGTCCTTTTCTGTTTACCTGGAAGCCTGAAAAGGCTAAAATTCACAAATCAACTCCAACCTCAGAATTTCTTCAGGGAACACCTCCCAAATGCTATTTGATACATATTTCCCTTCTGTTTAAACTTCAAAATCTCTCCCCAATCACCAGAATTCGAGATTGACAAAATCCAGATCTATTTTACCCTAATTTTACCCTATTTTCGAAAATAGGTGAATCCCTCAAACCTTATCAAATTTTCTCCAGATTAGAGCTAAATGAGTATTAATAGAAATATTATACTCATCCATTAAATCAAATTCCAGATTAAACCTCTCTAAGACCAGAATTACAAATCAGTCCACTTTTCAACCGAAATCATTACACTTATGCCCCTGGTTTCGACCTCACCTCAGTTCACGACCAGAAGGTGTCTTCGACCAGCGCCTGGGACTTCGACCCCGACCGGGAACAGCGCACGAGCACGGGAGCCTTCGACCACGAGCGCGCCACTGCTGTTGCTTCGCCTGCCGCCGCGTGTGTGCTCGCCATTTGCCACTGTGGATCTTCTCCAGCGAGGATCGCGACCAGCTGGTTTCTCCCGTTTGCACGCCACCGGCAACGGCTACAGCAGGAAAGCATAGCCACGTGGATAACTCGCCGCGGCCAGCCATCAGTTCGCCTTCACATCGCAGCAGCTCCAGCTGCAAAAGCTCTCACGGCCGCTCAACCAGTCACCTCCATCGCCAGCTCGCCGTGAAGTCGCGATTCTGTCACTTCCTTGCCGGCTACAACTCCCCGAGCTTTTCCAACTGTTGAAGCACCTCCAGCTTACCTATTTAAACCCCCTGGGACTTAGCCAACTTCACCACACTCCAAAACACCAGAAAACCAGCAGTTCACTGTGTCTTCTTCTCCTCCGGTGAGCAGCAAAGAGGGAGCTTCGGTGCTAGCTTCAACCACTGCTTCCTCCTTCGATCCAACACCCCCAGTGAGCTTCTCTCATCTCCCTCATGCTTCTCGAGCTTGGAATTTAGTCTAAATACCCTCAGTCGCCGGCAATTTCAGTTTTACTCCAGTAGCTCCGGCGAGCAATTAACTTCATTCCAGAACGAATTGATCTTCGAGACAGTAGTAAAAGATGCTTATAATAGCTCACTTAAGACCCCTGAGCTACTGGTTTGAACAAATTCGTTGTAAATCAAAAACCCCCAATTTCTAGCCATGAACATGAACTTGTACTTGCTGATTTAGCTTCTCTGTTGAGCAATCTGTTAATCTAACTTCACCAATGCATTTCTAGTACCCTGAGGACCATACTCAAGCAAGGAATTGAGTTCAATCACTTTAAATCAGAAATGCCCAAAACAGATTTGAGTTCATCGTTTCTCCAGCCAGTATCTTCCAAATCCAGCCACTCCAGCTCAAACCACTTTGCCATTTAGATGTTTTGGACCATTCTAAGCAACTTTGTCTTCTATCACGACTTCTAATTCGGCCTAGATTGTGAGATATAGCCATGCCCTAGTTACTGCACTGTTTATGTTGCATGTGCTCCAGGCCAGTCAACTTCTTTGCCGGTTTTCATCACTTTCCGGCCATCTCCTTCCCTAGATCCTGTTGAGACATTTGTTCCTGTTACAAATGCCTAACTACCAGACAAAGTGTTGCATCATTTGGAGCCCTAGATCAAAAGTTATGGCAAACCCTAGTTTCTGGCCATGTCAACTCTATGTCAAACTATGCCAGCCAATGGCATTAGCCCTGTTCACCCACCTCTGGTCATGCAAACCAAAAATTACCTTGTCAAACAGTTGCTTCACTACCTTGTGCATCATATGCTTGAATCAAAACCCATTTTGGCTACTAGAAACTGTTCAAACCATGTCAATGCCATTCTTGGGCATTGTCAGCCTATGTCAGCCATTGGCATTGGGCCAGTTTGACCCCTTCTGGGTATGTAAACTAAACATAACTTTGTCCCTTAGACTCCTGATGTTGTGATCTACATTTTATTCTACTGCCACAACTTGAGTTGAGCCCTCTATCATCCATCGACCCTATGTCAATGCCTTGAACCGAATGTCGACCTAAAGACATACGCTGTTTTTGAGCGAACCAGCCGCAGCCTTGATATCATTCTGATATTTTGGAACCTTTGGAACTTTGTGAACCTTTGACGACTAATCTTAACCTTGGTTTCCATAGTTTAACCCTAATCGCTTCCAAATCTTGTATTGCCTAAGTGTTTCTCCTTGCATTATCGCATATAGTGGAATAGTAAGAGTAGGATTGATTGTAATGCCTGTTTGCTTGTTTGATCCTTGTTCAGAGCAAGAGTCCGAGTTTGAAGACTTCGTCGCAGACCCAACATCAACTGCTGTTTCTTACGACGCGGAAGGCAAGTCATATTCTTGAACATCTTGAACCTATATTTTATGAAATGCTAGAATATACCTTGATTATAAAATAGTATTGCATGAATTGAGAAAAGAGATGAAATGGCAGCATCAGGCTGATTGCCTGGGAAAGATAAACTGTTTAGCAATGAGCCATGAATTGATAAGTATATGTATATAAATCTATATTCATGAAATAAAACCCCTAGTCGTGACCAGTATTTTGGTATGGAATGGTGGTAGCACTGGAGGTGCTTGGCTGCACTGGTTGTGCGGGCACTGAAGGTGCATGGATTGTGGTATGATCTGGTCACTGGCATATAAGGACCTAGAACCTTGTGTTGTGCGTCTAGTGGCATGATTAGCGTGCCGACCGCAAGCCTGGTATGGGACAGGCCTGAACAAGTAGTATGTGGATCACACATGAAACCCCTATATGACAAACTCACGATTAAACACGGGGTGCGCTCCAACACATATCACAGGATGTGATCATGCACGCTGACCCTGAGGGGCAGACGCCAATTAGTGGGGGTTGTGAAACCCTGCCACAACTGTGGTTTGCGTGAAGAAAACCACGGGGTCTGGGGTGAATTGTGTGTGAAACATGGCAAAAGTTCTTGTTATCTCCACCTTGCCACTCACAGTATGAAGTGAGTTAGGGGTCCAATCCTTGTGATAGGAAGGGCATGAAAGTGGATATATCTTGCGGGTAAATTGGTACCCCTCTGCAGAGTTAAAAATGTATTCGAATACTTCGTGCTCCCGAGTTTTAGGAGTATGCCGCGGTGGATTGAATCCACGGGGTGTGACACAAGTATTATTTTATAAATTAAAATTTGTTAAAGATTACCGAAAGGACATGTGTTGTCATGATAAGGGGTGCTGCCGTGGGCTGTCATGTGTTGACGTGTCGCGGTAGTACCATAATTTAGTGATCATGTGATATCTAAGAGGCATGTGGATTGTGCCCTAAGTATATGAAATGCTGCCATGAGCATGAGATTTGAGAAGCTTGGAAGAAAAGTATTTATGGAAAAACCCTCTCACCTCTTTCCCTCAATAGCATAGGATCATGTCATCTCTACTATACGTATCTCTACTCTTACCTATGACTTGCTGAGTACGTAAGTGCTCACCCTTGCAACTTATCAACAATAGATGGAGTGCTACAATACCAAGACGAAGGCTTGGAAGATTTCGTGGATCCAGAAGGAAGAGAGCCAGTTCTGCCAGAACCCTGAAGTGTGCTGTTCTGCTGTCAACTTCTTACGACTGTGGGGGTTTCGCCTAGCTTCCGCCGAGTAGTTGTCTTTTGTTTTAATTAGACCATTTGTGCCGTAAAGGCATTGTATTACTCTTGTTGTATCAGGCCAGCAGGCCATACTGTTTATCAATGATATTTTGTAAGTTACTCTGCTGCAATGAACTCCTGTGCTTGACTTATCCTGGGAAGTCAGTGGTATGTATGTATGAGGCCAGCTGCAGCGAGCTAGGTCTCCACGGGAGTAGTCGTGGTACCCTGTGCGGGGCGCGACACCTCGTCATTGGCCGGCTCCTTCCCCTGAGCCTCTCTGGAGGCCTCGAGAAGGCGCGCAAGCTCTTGTGCCTCCACCGCCCCCCCGGAGTTCTTTGGGAGGGCCGGCGTTACTTCGCGTCACGAAGGCGCTCGCACGCGCCCTCACCCGGGAGCGGCGTCCCGGGCCTTCCGAGGCGTGGAACCCGGCGTCGTTGCCGGACCGGGGGCCTTCTGAGCCTTGGCACGC